>JBBYHM010000019.1:10452248-10468607 GCA_038381775.1 Adansonia rubrostipa
TAATTGTAATCCATAATATAGGCCAGAGATAATTGTAATCCATAATATAGGCCAGAGATAGCAGACTATGGAATCCTTGGACTTCTCGTGGCACTGCTCATTCCGACTGATTCTATTATGCAGATGAAGTTGTTATCAATTAATGCAAAATAAAAATTTACTCTAGACATTAAAAACTATAGAAAAGATATTCTTTTCCACAACCCTTGGAACCCTTCAAATTCAAACTTTCTTTTCTTCTCATTAGGCTCAAACGTATTGCCTAGTGATATGTTTTATTATTTAGTTTTTCATTGTGCACGCCTGTGGAATTTTAGCTTCTTTTTGTGTTTTTTTTTTGGGCCTTGGTTTGTTATTATGAATGGTTGTTGAAGAAAGTAGAATGGTTGAGAGATAGGCTACTCTTTATGCCCTGTCTCCTAGAAAATTTGCATCGGACAGCTCGTCTAACCTAGTAATTTGCCTAATCAAAATATGGTCCTGCTTGATAACCATTCAGATTGCTAAGTTTGTCTCATGCTTTCTTTTTGGCACTCTTTCTCTAAGTTGATAGTCTTGTATAATAGTGCAATGGTGGCGACTCGGAGGAAATTAGCTTATCTCTTTTCATCAGCCAAGATGGGTATGCTTCATCTTATCTTTCCTGATGTACTATTTCTTTTTAATTCTTGAGGATCACCTACCATAGTTGTTGATCCGTCTGAATTTATAGGTTTTCAGCTTCGTGGCTGTGTTTTCGAGCAAAATGTGGGTGGAAAGGCTACACAAAAGTAATATGTTTCTTCTTTGAGTTTGATTTAGTAATTTTTATATGTCTATATGGAAATTTTGGATATAAATGTCTCATGGATGCCTTTTGGTTTTAGGCCCTTGCAGGTGCCAAGTCATCATTTGAAAGTTTCAGTCCAGCTAACAAAGTTAAGGTGAAAAGGCAAATCACAGTGGAAAGTCTGCAATTAGAACCACTCTGTAATCAGGTTGTTACGTTTCCCCTTTCCCCTACATTTTGTTCGTTGAAGTATATAATTTTAAATGTCATAAAACTTATGTTCTTTATCTTCTATGCAGCTTTGAAATGTAAGACGTAGGCTTGTAGGTTTGTGATTTTCCATTCAACATGTATGCCTGTTTATTTGTCAATGCAGGATACAATATATAGATGGTTTTCTGCTCCTGAGTTTATTCCTGTAACACCTTTATCAATCAAAGAATCCCAATAGTTAAATGTTCCTAAAATAACTCTTAATTTATTTTTCATTTTTATCCATAAATGGTGTTTGAGCTTTTTATGAAGAAAGGAGAAAGGATTTTGTATATCTAAGAGGAGCTTGTTGCATTATGAAATCCTTGTGGCGGATAAATGTTTTTGTTACCGTGTCTGCTGTGGAGTATATTTCTGAACTTTTTCTTCTTGTTAAATGGATTGGTTTCTGCTTGAAAGAACTAAATTGTGTAGTCAAACTCATCCTTCCTAGTGAAGGCGGAAATCATACAGTCTCCATAGGATAAGGAAAACTGTGCTGAGTACTTTTGTTGTCTAAATTGTTCTCCTAGACTCAAATCTTTAGAAGTTCATGATTTGTGCAGAGAGGGTGGCATATGTCTTTTATGGTCCAATGTCTCTTCCTTTATTTACCTGACTTGGGCCACTTTTGTCCTGAAAAAGCTTGCTGTCTTATGAGTTTACATCATTTTCGTTGTCATTGTTCCTTTTTTCTTGGACTTTCCATCTCATACCTCCTTGGCTTTAGCAGGATCTTATGGTTTTGCAATAAATTTTTGAATTCGGAAAATTTTGTTTTCCCTAGAACTTGAGACTTCTAATTTTTATATGTAAATATTTTCCGCTCCAGTCTATGTTGCATGGAATGCTGAAAACTTTGAAAAGCATGCTTAAAAAATCAAGATGGTCTTGATGAGTCCAAGTTGAACTTTGCTAACAAATAAAAGGCACCTAGAGGGGAAAAAGAAAAAAGGCCACTTTTTTTCCCCATAGGTTAATCATGATTCTCCTTTAGCTCAGAGGTCAAACATGATTCTCTTTTTCCTGTTTCAACAGATTTGTATATAAACATAGATTTAGACTCAAAAGCAACTAATAAAACCAACTTGAGCTTCCAAACTAAGCTTCTCATGCAAATGTATCAAATTATTTTTGTGGCATATAAATATGTAGCCTACTCTCTAGAATCATATGCACACATTGAGGCACATCAACGGGGATAGTTAATGCATGTGAAACATGTGTTGAACTTAAAAGATAACCATCTTAAATGTAAATTAAGAATGTGTTTACAAATGCAAGTGCTGAAAGAGAAACCAATATGGGTTTTAGCTTTTTTATAGGAAGTGATATTCAAAAAATAGAAACAAAAACTTTCAAGTGGAACCGTATGTGATGTAATAAAAAGCAACATTAAGATAGTAAATTTATGCATGCTGTTATCTCCTATCTTACTTTGGACTTTTTTTGGAGAACTTCGGTTTTTGGTCAATTCATTCAGCTCAAGTTCTGTTTTTCGTTTTTCATTATTGATTTTTTTTTTTTTTGGGGGGGGGGGGGGAGAATTGGAAGGGCTGCACCTTGATAAGATAACTTTTTGTTTTAGTTACCACTGGGGTCTATTGTGAATTTGATGATAAAACGCTAAATGTTGACATGTATTGGGTGACATCTGTTGCATTGGTGTGTGTATAAAGAAAAATTAATATGTAAAAATATATTAGAATTCGAGACACCTGTTTGTGAATGAAATTTTTTTTCTTTTAATTTGTCTTTTGAAAAAAAAATGTATAGGAAAATATGGGTAATTCTTTTTTCAAATAAAAATGTGATAATCTTCCTAGCATATGTGTCAGCATTCTTCCTTCTGGCTAAAGTTTCCATATAGTGGGTTATGATTCTTTGACTCAATTATCAATTTACGATTAATGATAGATATGTCACATGAACCTTAATTAATATTTTTCATTTGCTCTTGTTTCAGCTGATTGCTTATTTCGCAGAGAGAATGATATCTGCAGAAACGCTAAAGAGAAATGCTATTATGCAAAAAAAGAGTGGTAATGAGGTAATTGTCAATCTTTTTTTTTTTTTAATTATGAGCTTAAGATGCTGATGGCATTGATTAAGTCTTAATTTTTGGCTGTCAGTGAGTATTTTGGATAAATTCAGTGCGGAGGATGGTTGTTCTCCACCCATGTTTCTTACCCTATGATCGTCCTGCATGTGCATTTTTTTTTTTTTGCACAAAGTCCATTCTTCCGGTTAATTTGAGGTTCACTTCACTTCTGTGAAAAACGTATGGATTTAAACTAGTTGATTGGAGTAAGAAATGTACTACTGAGAGGGATACTTCACCTTTTGGCTATTTGGCATCCTTCTTGCAAGCTTCATGATCCTGAAAATAAGCCTAGGATATTTTGTTAAAGATTTAGATATTGGTGAATACTCTTTGTTATAAAAGAGGGATGCCTAGGAGAAGAAAAAGATATGATACCAACCAATGTAGGAGGGATTTGGGAATGTTGACCTACTTAGGGTTTATGGTCAGCTAGGAATAGCAAATGATGGATATTAGGGCTTATTTAAGGCCAATGGTTGAATATGATTTGATTTGATTTGATTGAGATTTAATATTAAAAATGTGCTGGAATTGAAGAGGAAAGGTTGCTGGAAACTTTGATGGCAGCAAGAAGATCAGGGGTTAATTTCTGACTTGATGGGTTTGATTGGTGGGTATTCATAAGTGAATATGCTCTGCTGAGTAGGGAAGAAACTAGTCTAAAAGAAGAGTTTCCTGTGCTGTGAACAATTACTCAAGAATCTTGTAGCAAAAGAAAGAGAGTTGCAGACGATATTGTGGACCATCCATTTTAGTAAACCTAATGATTTATAATTCATATATCGCAAACTTGATATATTAGGAGTACATAGGTATTTATAATGATTGCTAGATTTTTATACATCCTAGAACTAGGATTCTTTTTGGAGACTAACGAGTAAATAAGTAAACACCTGACTTGGACTCCAAAAAACTAGAAGCTTCTAGCATAATCTAAATGCAAAAAAAACCTTACCTTAGGGTGCATAATTTTATGAAGTTATGATTCTTCCCGCCGTATGAAAATAGTCTAAACTACAAAGTAAATCCTAAATTTTTTAATAGTGACGTTACAAAACAAAGTTCCTTCTGTTGCAGCATCAGACCCGGGTACTAAAGCATTTAGTATGTTGGCTGGTCTATCTTACCCCTTTTTGTTTAAATTTTGTTTTTATTGCCAAAGGCATTTTTGGAAGGGTGTTTTTATTTTTTCTATAAAAGAACTGATTTTGTGATATTAAAATCATCAAGGTTTTAAGATTTTAAGGTTAATGCTGCAGTTTTAGATTCTTAATGTGATAAATGTGCCACTATTGCTATTTTGTGTTATTTAATTAATCCTTAAATTTCATGGACAGATTGCTATTGCATTCACTTATTGGCGTAAAAGAAACCTTGTAAATTGCAAGTATCGGGATATAACCAAGAGGTTTTGGCAGGTTATTCTAAAAAATTTTCCCTTGTTTATTTGTTAATATAGTGTGGTGAATCGAAGTTTAAATTTATTTTTCCTGTAGTGATTTACACATCCTAGTTGATTCATACCTTACTTTTACTCTTCTTCCATTGCAGGAAAAGGATACTGAAAAGATATTTTATGGGCTGGATGACATAGAGGGTGCAAGTGATATCATCATTGTATTTCTTAGTTACTCTCTTTGCAAAAGATTTCAATTTAGTTCTACGTTTAGTTAATGCTTATTGTTTCAATTTTTTATTATAGGTTGAAGGTGAAATGGACAAGCTTGCAATGGAGGAAGCTGGCTTCCGCAACTGTGTCAGTGTCCCTGATGGTGCACCACCTTCAGTCTCTCCAAAGGAGGTTCCACCTGAAGAGCAGGTTTGTCAAATTAAGATTTAATACTACACGTTATTTAGCATTTTTATGTAGCATTACAGCGTTAAATGGTGTGGTCAGCCAGAATACTGTGTAGTTATTTAACTTCAATGTTTCAACTATGAAACAGGGAGGATTCACTCCAATGGAGATCCTTTTGTCTCTATCTCTTCTCGTACTGCATATCATATGAGCAATTTTCCTGTGAGAAGTATTGGTTGGCATAATAGTTGGGTATAAAACACTATGTTTTTCATGATGCAAATTACTGTTTGAACAGATTTCTTTAGTTTATATTTTTAAATAACAAAAATTATGCATGACTTGTTCTTGGTTTTTCTTCCATCATTTCCCCTCTTACCCTAAATGGAAGTAACTTTATATAAGTAGGGAAGAATGGAACAGGAACATGGTTGCACTCATTTTGGAAAACAAAGTATAACATTATTTCTTTTCATTGTATGTATAATTATGGTTCTAATCTTTCATTCATGTGTTTTGTAAAGCTAGGACACAAAGTATCAGTATCTGTGGAACTGCAAAGAGTACCTAAACGAGGTTTGCTGGGATTTATTTCTTGGGTTTTCTGTAAAAAAAAAAAAAATGTCTTTTTGAAATGAACAGGGCTCTAGTTTTTAATAATATGTATATTGATAGGCATCGCGCATTATACTTGCCACTGACGGGGATCCACCTGGTCAAGCTTTAGCTGAAGAGCTTGCACGTCGCCTTGGAAGAGAAAGGTTTTTATGACTTTCTGAATTGATGTTGTCTCTTGTGTGCTCAATCCTGAAGCTATTTCAAAACTTTTATTGTTTTATTTTCCTTTTTCCTCATTGTTATTGTTATTTGCATTTATAATGAAAAGCAATCATTTAATTGTGTTCAAAAGTAACTGTTTGCTTTTTTGTGGATGGCAGATGCTGGAGAGTTACATGGCCGAAGAAAAATGATGTGGATCGTTTTAAAGATGCAAATGAGGTCATATATCTATCTCTTTGTATCTATGCCCGTAATGATGTGAATCTTGATTCTTGACTAATTTTAGGATATTATATTCCTTTTGGTTTAAACCGAAGATGGCTTCGCAATAAACCGAAGATTAGTTGATATTGGAAGTTGTGCATGTGGCATACAATAATCTATTCCCCTTATTCTCCCCTCCCTTTTGGCATTTCTATTTTAAGGGTCTTCTTATTTTATAAAATTCAATTGATTGATGTGAAGAGATTACCGCAAACTGTTCATTTGCATCTTGTAGCATCTGCAAATTTTACCCTGATATAGAACAGCTAGAGGGTAGGTTTATGGCAATTTTATGATGTAAATTCTTCAAGAACACGGGAAAAATTGAATAAAGAATGTATAAGAGGACATCCCTTAGCTTCACACCTAGGGTTCTTTGAAGTTACATCTAAGATTTGATTGGATCATAAATCACAAAGCAATAGTGCTGGATATTCTCCTGTGTTATACTATGTCTCAGTGGCAAGAGACTTCTGGCATCCTTAATCATAAAAGAATAGACTCCTATTCTTATTAGGACTTCAATAAATAGTTAGACTTAAATTTAGAAAATAGAAATTTCTTGCAAACCAGAAATTAGAAACATACTCTTGATCTTGACCCACAAAAGTCAAGAAGCTGAAAAATAAAATAGGAACCAAAAATTTTAACTCTAATAACACATAAATCTGGACTCGAAAGCAACCAATTGCTTATTCTAGCTCCCAAAGCTTGCTGTAATTGGCCGGTGCCAAATTGAGTTTGAACGTTCAAACCAGCTTTAGCACGCTAGCATGCCTCCTAAACACTTTTTAGGCTGCTAGCCTGCTACCAAGGTGCTGTTCTTTTTTTATTCCAAGATCAAATATTCTCACCAACCAACTTTTAATTGTGATTACAGGTGCTTATGTATTTGGGACCCAGCGTTCTAAAGGATGTTGTTGAGAATGCCGAATTATATCCCATACGTGGATTATTCAACTTTAGAGATTTCTTTGATGAAATTGATAAATATTATCACCGGACTCTTGGATATGAATTTGGTGTCTCAACTGGTTGGAGGGTGCTGGACGATCTATATAATGTAAGCTTGATGTTTGTCTTTCTATATTGCTGAGTGACTAGTGGTAGAGATGATATGCCATCCTTCTCAGGATCTTTTTTTTCTTCCTTTCTCTATCAATCAGGTTGTGCCAGGAGAGCTGACAATAGTAACAGGTGTTCCGAACTCTGGGAAGAGTGAATGGATTGATGCTCTCTTATGTAATCTTAATGAAAATGTTGGTTGGAAATTTGCTCTTTGCTCCATGGAGAACAAGGTCAGCCACCAATTTTACCTATATCCATTGACAATTATAATCTCACTGTTCTTGATTTACCAGCATATATGCGTAACTGTTGCAAAGGAATTGCATCCCTTAACCGGCGAGGATATAGGACTTAGAAATTAAGGAAGAGAATCATTTAGGTTTTGAAATCCTTGATATACTTGGGTTATTTTGTTGGATAAGTAGACAAGCATGCATCGCTAAAGATGTTTTCTATTCCTTCTTGCTTTTCGATTTAGCATTGTTGCTCTACTTTGAAGAACTATATTTCTTTTAATTAAAAGTTTTTATGAGATTCACATCTTTATCAGCTCTTTCTTTTGCAAAGTGTCTTGATTATTCTAGAATCAGTCTCCCTGAGATACTGGAAAAATCCAGCAACCTAGTCAATCAAAGACACGCAAGACTTTCTAGAACTAGATCACTTATTTTTCTTAGGAATGATGTTAAACAAAATATGAATTCTTCTTATGTGAGTGCATTTCCTTCTATCCAAACATAATAGATATTCACTATGACAATATTGTTTGCCAAGCCCTTTTAACTTGCGTTAATCTTACTGTTCCCCTTTTGGTGATCTAAGGTTCGGGATCATGCAAGGAAACTTTTAGAGAAACACGTAAAGAAACCATTCTTCGATGCAAGGTAAGTTCAGTTGGTACGTGTTTCTATTATTGCTCTCCTAGCATTGTAAGATCCTTTAAAATTTTTTATACCCGGAAATTAATTCCAAACTCAATTTGTAAGAGCTTGTAGGTTGTAAGAGATGCTTATAATCTGCAGGACATGTAAGAAAATATATAAGAATTTGAACTAATCATTTAACTCGGTGTGTTTTGGAATGATGTGATCTATAAAGATGTACTTGTTTTCAGCTAATGTTATAGCTGTAATATTTTAACTTATTGTACTTATCAAAATTTGACTATGATGATTGCTTATTTAGTTTTAGTGACAGCCGACAGGGGTGATGTAGAACTAGTATTGTAAATCTAATTCCCTCAAGAAATAATGTGAATTCTCATTCAAAATTCTTGAAAATCCAATTACTCAAATCATAAATATTAGAAAAATCAGTACCTTTATAATTCTTAAATCCAAGCCTACTCGAAATTAGAGTAACGTTGGCAGTTATAGCTAAACTCAAAATCTTAAATCAAACATGAAACACCAAACCGTAAAACCTAATACACGGAAAATAAGTAATATTCAATGAAATGTGTAAAATGTAATATAAAACTCTCTTTAAGTTGATCCTTCAACTCACATATCATCCTCCAGGAAATGATTTGCCAAACTCGTGAATAACCAAAACTTATTTTTATATGTTTGCTAATGTAGTTTATTTGATATACTTTGTTGTAATTTTATAATCACCGATTCATTTATTTTCTACTTTTGCTGAGAACAGCTATGGAAGCACTATTGAAAGAATGAGTGTAGAGGAATTAGAGGAAGGGAAGAAATGGTTGAGTGAAACATTTTATCTCATAAGGTATGTTGAACACTTTAAATTACATGGTTGTTCTCTGAGTAAGTTTTTGACAAATGTTCATTGACATTAGTAGGTACATAAGCTAATTGAGACTTAGTTTTTCATTTTTTCCCCAAGTTGTTGTTTAGATGCTTATTAATATTTTTATTTTTTAGCTTTTGTTTAGAGGGGGAAAGATTTGAATTTACAGCTCATTATAGATTTGGATGTTTCTAAAATCGAGGCCTTGTATGCACTGATTGTTTCACTGGTACTCTTAATACTGCCTTCTGGACTTATCACATGGGTTATGGAACAGGTGCGAGAATGATTCTCTTCCGAGTATAAACTGGGTTCTTGATCTTGCAAGAGCAGCTGTACTCAGGCATGGCGTTCGGGGACTTGTAATTGATCCTTACAATGAACTTGATCATCAGCGCCCAGTTAGTCAGTGAGTCCTTTTTACATCATGCACGCCCCTCATTTATTTCCCGGTTATATTGGCACCCTCCATCCCCTTTTCCTCAATAGTATAGCTTGACACTTGTCCGGTGCCTCAAATTTTGGATTTTCTATGAAATACACATATGTTTTGATATTTTTTATGCAAACCAGCATAATAGTTGGTAAGTTCAGGGACACCTTTATTTGCTGGCTGCCTAAGTGCCCCATTTATTAAAATCATTTCTCCATAACAGGACTGAAACAGAGTACGTTAGCCAGATGCTTACGAAGATCAAACGATTTGCCCTGCATCATTCATGTCATGTATGGTTTGTTGCACATCCGAGACAGGTTAGTCTCAGCAAATTTGTCTTTTGTTGCTTGGTATCTCCTTTTTCGAGTTTAATTTATCTCCTTTTACTTGTTTAATATTTGTCTATTAGTTGCACCATTGGATTGGGTCTCCTCCTAATCTCTATGACATCAGTGGAAGTGCTCACTTTATAAACAAATGTGACAATGGGATCGTTATTCATCGGAATCGGGATCCTGCGGCTGGCCCTGTTGATCAAGTACAAGTGAGTATTATCACAAGGTTGTGTCTTAGTAAGCAATCTTCTAGTTTTTTATTATTGAAGTATGCTTTTCCAGGTTTGTGTACGGAAGGTACGAAACAAGGTTGTAGGAACTATAGGTGATGCATTCTTGTCTTATGACAGGTACATGACATTTCTTTGTACTTTTTTCTTTTCTTTTGTTTTTCCCTCATAGTTTTCGTTTTAAGGTTTTTGCGTGTGTGATAAATAAACCTAACTTGATTAGGAACCGAAAAGGGTTAACAGTAGGTTGAGCACTCATAATGTTACCGAGGCATCTGATGAAGCAATTATCATAATTTAGAGCTTGCATAGAAAATAACGGATAATTTACTGTTGGAGGGTTCGGAGAAGTTAGATAAGTTATCTTGATTGTAAACAGAAAAGGGTTAAAAGTAGGTTAGACAATGCACTAGGAGGGGCTTAACCATTAGCGGGGCCTGTTGAAACAAGTAAAATGATGGTTGAATAGGAATTCACAGATAGTTCATTGTTGGGCCGGTGAGTTTCTGGTTCAACTAATATCTTACCGACTCTTACTTTTGGAAGTGATGTTCTGCCATCAGCATACTCAAGGTCGATCTGGAAGCCGGCATCTCTAACACAATATGCATAATCAGTAAAAATGAGTAGAGGCAGTTAACTTATGTTACCAAAATGCATCACTGAATCATCATATATGCACTTCTCTTTACCTGGCTAAATTTTCGGATGTAGTTATTTTCCTTTTAGATACAAAACATAGTTTATCAAACCTATGTTATTCAGACTTGTGTGAGAGTATCAGATACAGGTATATATCTGATACGGGCATATTCAATTTTTTTCATGTATTTTGAAAAATCATATTCTTGTACTTATATTTGAATATATGTCGTATATGGGTTTGAACATGGATACTTAAAGAAAAATAAAAAGTCGGAGCAACATACTATCAAACATAACATATTTCCAGCTTGTTGAAAATGACATTAAGTGAAATTTGGCAGGGCGACGGGTGTATATATGGACATTGATGAACCACAAAAGAAGCGATAGGGACCATCTTGCAATTGCGAACTAAAATTTTGTATAGTATGTATGGATTACGATTGATTGGGGGGGGAGGGGGGTGGGCGCATCATCAGGAGTCTTCTTTACTAATGAGGCGGGTTAAAGTAAAAATGCTGATGTGTTTTGCCACCAAAGGGAGAGCTTAAAGACTTGTGACATGTTTTAATGGCGGTGGAACAGGCGGCAATGAAGCAGACCTGAGTTCAGTTTGATCATACTACCAAGAAATCTATATTGAAATTTTGTATCAGATAAAATGGAAGGAAACTTACTGATGTATTTGCTTTAAACTTGTCACTGCAACATTAAATGATTTTGTAGTCTCAGTTTCTTGTACTATTTTAAATTCTCAAGGTATTAAACAAATGATTCGTAAAAAAAAATTCATAGATCAAGCTAGTTTGATTTAAAACTAATTTTAAATTTTAAATTACAATTCATAAATTAATAAAAAATTATTTTTATATTAATAATTATACATTTTATAATTAAATTTAAATTAAGAATATTTTTATTTTTAAATAATTAGTTGGATTGAATCAATGAGAAGACAGTGGTTAGCCATTTTTAAGACGCGGTCTTCTGGTCTGGATGAGCAAACAAATCTATTTGACTTTCGACCTTAAACACGATTAATCACGATAATTAGTTAACGCTCATATGCGGAACACAAAAATCAACAAAAACTTGTTTATACATGGAAAAAAAATAAATAGAATTACAAGGCGATGCATGCCAACAAAAGCAACAGAACCCAGAGAGCGAGACTAACGACCCAAACATATATGACACCATATCAAGCTCTACGTTTACTTAGACGCCAAGAATTAGGCTCATGATATCTATCATAAAGAGGCTCAATACGTTCTTGACGCTTGCGCTTGCTCATTTTTGTGGGATCTGCCACCTTGAAGAATCTAGGCGCCAGTTCCACCAGCCATTTGGGATCTATCACTGTTACCTCTCGCATGTACTCCTTCGTAGTCATTACCAGCTCATGGTAAATCACCCAGTCCGGCTGCCTCTGGAAAAGGGCACTGCTTGGGTGAATATAAACAGGCTGGTTTTCCACCAGAGTTCTATATCCTTCTTGTGGGTCTTTCCTAGCAGCATGGAAAAAAAACCCTGCTGTTATAGCTTTCCTGATCTTTGTGAAGTTCTTTCCTGCACTTACTACATCCAATTTGTACCTGAAAAGTTCATCGGCTTTCGAATCAGAACCTTGTAGGATAACTGAAAACTTTTTAAACAATTTAAAAGGTACTTATACTAGTCAAAACAACAGATTCAAACAGATCAATGAATATAGAGAGAGAGAGAGACAAAGTCTGGTTGGTTGATGCTATTGTAGAACATGTCAAGATAATTACCAATAAGATACAGTTGGATAATACAAAAGCATCAAAGCAAGTTTTGAGAATCAGAGACATCTGGAATTAGCCTTGCATTCTGCTAAACAAACCCAAAATCCCAAGAACAGCACCTAAAAGTACGAAACTTGGAAGCGGGTTGGTAAGAAATTTGCTAGCAAATTAAGCTCAAACAACATTTAGTAATTTTCAACTTTTCAAGCAACTAGAGCTACTCCTAATCATTGCAGTAATAATATCTGAAACATTAGTAAAGATAAGTTCTACTAGTGATGACCAAAATATGTTAAGTGCAAATACATACTCAATTAACAATGCAAGAAAGGTACCTATTAGATAGGACCGTTAAAATCATAAACATAAATGCTTAAAGCCAAAGAAAAAAATTGAGAGAATTTGCAAAAGCAAGATATTATAAAACTAAAAGGTAAAAGAACATACTTATCCATTATACTGAGAAGCTGTTTTCTGACATCTTGTGCCCTCCTCAAGGATCGAGACTGAACAAAATTTTCAAAACACCAAGGCCCCGAAAAGTTTTTGGCTTTCCAGGCCTCGTAGACAGCAAGTAGAGTCAAATGGTCTCCCTCAGGCTGGAAAAACTTGGCCCTCTTCTGATCAGCTTGAGCTTGTTTTTCCCTTGGCCTGTAGAAGATGTTACCTGTTTGGATCATTGCGATAATTGTCAATATCTCATCACTACACCCAAGGTCCACACTTGCCAGTAACATCTTCGACAGTGGAGGATCAAGTGGAAATTCTGCCATTTTCCTACCCAATTTAGTCAAAAGCCCCTCCTCATCTAAAGCTCCTAGACTGTACAATTGCTCCATGGCAGAAATGAGAGCTTGGGGTGCAGGTGGATCCATAAAATCAAAAGAAAGGAGATCATTTATGCCCATAGCCTTCATTGTTAATGTTGTCATGCCAAGATTAATCCTTTGGATTTCTGGAATTGTGGTAGGAGACATCTCATTTCGATATGCGCTCTCAGTGTACAAGCGGTAGCATTTTCCGGGACCAGTACGCCCAGCACGCCCAGCTCGTTGTTTGGCTGATGCTTGTGAAATTGGCGTTATGACCAGGGAATCAAGCCCTTGTTTCGGATTATAGACATTTTGTTTTGCAAAGCCAGGATCAACCACATAGAATATTCCATCTATAGTTAAAGAAGCCTCAGCAATATTGGTTGCCACCACCACCTTCCTTTTCCCCGGAGGGGCAGGATCAAAAATCCTAGATTGCATTTCACTAGGAAGGGCACTATAAACTGGTAAAATAATCAACTCAGGAACATTTTTACCTAGTCCTTTCATCCTCTCATAAAGGGACTGGCATGCAAAATCAATTTCCTCCTGACCAGTTAAGAAGAGGAGAACGTCACCTTCAGGTTCAGTCAAGTGTATCTGTAGGACAGTTATCAGAGCAGCATCAAGGTAGTCACTTTCAGGCTGTTTGGTATAGAGTATCTCCACAGGAAACGTTCTCCCTGGAATTGTGAAAATATTACAGTTGAAGAAATACCCTGAAAACTTCTCTGCGTCCAGTGTAGCAGATGTAACAATCAGACGAAGATCAGGTCTACGTTTCACAAGCTTCTTTAGCAACCCAAAAAGGACATCAGTGTGAATTGTACGCTCATGAGCTTCATCAAGCATAATTACCGAATATTGAGAAAGGTTCTCATCAATCAGAATCTCCCTAAGAAGCATACCATCAGTCATGTACTTTATTACAGTATCTGGCCCAGTACAATCTTCAAAACGAATGGCGTATCCAACTTCCTCCCCTAAACGACAACCAAATTCCTCAGCTACCCTCTTTGCCACAGACATGGCAGCCACCCTACGAGGCTGAGTACATCCAATCTTACCCCTCGTAGTGTATCCAGCCTCAGCAAGGTACTGGGTTACCTGGGTAGTCTTACCCGAACCAGTCTCACCAATGACCACCAGAACCTGATTATCATGAACAGCCTGAATCAATTCCTTTTTCAGTTTATAAATGGGCAGGCTCTGCCTCTGCTCTTGGATGGAAAGTTTAGACCTTTGCCCAAAAGTCAAAGCTTTTCCAAAAGCATCCTTCTTCCATTCAGGCATATCATATGCTGACAATCCAACACCTCTAAGCTCCTGCGCAAGATGCCTCTCACCAGTCTCAGGCATTGGGTCTTCCCAAGGACGATTAAGATCCTTTGGAATCGAATCAAGCATTGTCCTCTGCTGCTGCTCCCTTACTTCTCTCCGTTCCTTAATAAGTGCAGATTGGAGAGCAGCAGCACGACTCAAGGACCCTTCTGGATTCTTAAATATCTTAACTGGTGACATATCCACAGAGTACCTAGTCTGCCCTTGCAAAAAGGCAGGTTCATCCTCATTCATCTCAATCTCGAGCTCTTCCTCAGCACCCTCTTCTTGATAAAGCATTCCATCTCCGTCCTCATCATACATGGGATACTCATCTACTCTCAAAACACCAGAAGCTATCAACTGTTTGGCTTCCCATTTCTCTGGTGAACTCATTCTCTTCAACGGCCTACGTGATGGGGCGGCATCCTCATCCTCCACAATCCTAATCCCTGAAAGACCAGTTCTCATCACAGGCCCCTCCTTCTCCCCTGAAGGATTAGTCCTAAAAGCATCATCATCTGAAGTTTTCTTCAAAGGAAGCAAATCCTTACCAGTATTCTGATCAACATCTCTCATAGACAAACTCAATTTTTGACCTGAAACTGAAATTACCTTTACATAAACCTCCTGATCCCGTTTCACAACATCTTTAGCATTGGCAATCCTCCGACTAGCCATCTGTGAAACATGAACCAAACCCTCCTTTCCCCTTAACTCATTCAACTGCACAAAACAACCTGAATCCATCACTCTCGAAACTCTCCCCTTGTATACTTTATACAGTTCAGGTTCATTATCCCTATACCTCCCATTACTCCTCCTCTCCCCATCTTCATCACCTTCGACATTATCCCGGTCCCTGTTCCTGCCCCTATTCCTATAATCTCTGTTATCCTCATCATCGTCTCTATTACCTCGGGTTCGATCCCTATTTCTTCCCCGACTGCCATAATCCCTCCTATCATCATCACCATCGTCTTTATATCTATCCCTATGCCTACTCCGATGTCTGTCCCCCTCTCCATCTCCGTCTCTATCTCTATCTCTATCCCTATCTCTATCTCTATTTCTACCTCTATCTCTATCGTTATTCCTCCAATCTCTGTCTCTTTCTCTTTCTCTTTCTCTATCCCTATCATCTTCTTTTCGTCGGTCTCGAGCCTCCATCTCAATTTCCTTTTCTAGCTCTTTCGCCCTATCTATATCATCTGCGATCGCTAAAGCTTTGAATTTAGTTTTCTTACCATCACTGCCGTTTTCCTTATTGGATTCCTTCACGGCCTTGGGCTTTGGAGGCAGAATGGCATGGATAATAGTAAGAAGTGTGCGGACGAAGTAATCAGGTAACTCAGCGCCGTTTTCTTTCAGCTTGGCGTCGAATTCATCAACCGTCTCGGAGTGACGGCCCAGGTCGGTGATGAATTCGGCCAAAACCTTGTCGGAAAACCCCACATGGCTCTCGAGTTCAGAGCTGACTTTGGAGACGAGAGAGAGGTATTCAAGTTTCTTGAGCGCGTCATCTTGGACGGGAGATGAAGCCATTGTTGTTTGGTAAGTATGAAGCAATGGAGGTTTCCAAAGGATTTGAACGATTAGGCTCTTAGGGTTTCGGTTCTGGAAGATATTAGGGTTTTCAAGTTAGGATTTAATGGAGTTATTCTAAGGTGTTTGTTGGTGGCTTGATCGGCCAAAGAAGCCTTCAGAGGGGTGATTGGTTTCACTTCCAGGTACAAACGGCGGTAAAAACGGTGGCCGGTGGTGGAGGAAGAGCGGCTCTAGAGAGAAATAAAGGAGTTAGAAAGAAATTTGTTTATTGATATCGAAATTAGATTTATATAACAGGCATCGAAACGCAAGCGTTTAAAGTGGAAAATGATTTAGAAAAAGCTAAGGAAATGAAGAAGGCAGGAATCGGGGCTGACCTGATTTAGATCCGAGTCAACCCATTAGCCCTGTTCGCTTCTGGGCCTTTGGATTATTTTGGATTAATAATCCAAAAACCTATTTGGGTACAATCTA
>JBBYHM010000019.1:10468707-10490251 GCA_038381775.1 Adansonia rubrostipa
AAGCTCAAATCTTCTAATTTTGAAATGAAAATGGTCTTACAATTATTCCCTAAATGTTTGTGCCTTTTTCTTGAGTCTAAACCTTGGGTGGCATGATCAACGAGCTGTTTCATCCCCCTAAACTATTCCAGGGCTGTGCAAATGAGCTTGTGATGCTCATGCCACTCTTTCCCTTCAGTCATAGGTGTTCAAATGTCAATGACTTGAGTTTGGACTCGTAGACATAAAAAAATAAGTGATATCCCCTGCTTTGCTTTGTCCCCTACTGGCAGCACAACTGTTGCAAATTGGAAAATCACTTTAAAATCCTAAATGACTTTTCATGAATTTTCTAATATTTTTCTATCAAAGCATGTCAAATTATCTTTAAAACAAAGTCTTATTCACCCCTGGATCATTTTGGATGAGAGAGTTATAATTTTTCAAGTCTAAACCATTTGAAACCTCTAGAATCTAAACATGTATTCTGGTTAGGCCGTTTAGCCCACTAAATTATTTTTCCAAATTTTTCAAACATTTTTCCTAAAAGGTTCATGAAATTCCCTTTTCAGAAAGGTATTGTTTGTAATTTTTTGATACCAAATGAGTCTGAGGTGATTTTTCAATTTTTGACACACCTTGTCCCTCATATGCTCTGCTAGCAGCACTATCAATCCGAACTTGAAAATTTATTCCCCCAGAAAGTGACTTTTTGGGGGTAGTGGGACTATTTTTAGGATGACCCTTATCGAGTTACCTTTCTAACGGTGTCTTGTCCACCTTCTAAATCCTTTGAACTAATTTAGAATAAATTCGGGAAGTAAAATAGCACGATGCTATCCCTTATTTTAGTTTTGGTCAAAATTGAGTTGTTTTCCTGAATTTTGTCTCAAGACATTTGAATGTCTCTATGTCGACCCAATTAGACTCAATAATATGCTTTGACCTCCCATAGGCTCATATCAAAGCACAAACACATTTCACATCTTTACCATCCTCATTCACAATAATTTATTTTGCCAAAAGTTGTTGAAAGGGTCATACATTCCCTAAATCACAAGGTTTTTCTAACTTAAGTTTTCCAACTCGACTTATCTGAAGAGTGTCAAATGTATCACTTTTGGGGATACTCCAACCTTGCTTTTTTCGAGGAGATACTGCGACCCTATTTTTTTCAAAATTGTCGAGATTAAAAAAAATTCTTCTTTTGTTAAAATGATTTATCATCCACGGGGATACTCCAACCTCGATCTTCCAAGGGGATGCTCTAGCCCTGCTGTTCAAAATTGTCAAGATTAAAAGAAACCTCTTTTGTCAAAATGATTTGCTATCCACGAAGATACTCCAAACCTACCTTTTTGAATGGATACTCCAACCCTATTTTCAACTACAATTAATTTTTTTCTTATTCTCAAACTTCTATGAATATGTTAAACAAATCTTGTTTAATCAAGGAACCCAGATGCATCTCGAAAATTGTCGATTTGGTTATTCCCAAATAATCGATGCCAATAGCGAGATAAATTCCAATAGTCTACCTATTTTCTTTATCATTGCATTGAATTATCCATGTTATGTGATGATTTCTTTATCATATTGCCTTACTAATATGATTTCTTTGTGATGATTGTTCGCGTTCATGTTTTCAGAACATTTCGAATAAAATTAAAGGTAATGTTCCACACGGGTATCTCTCTAGTCCCCAAAGTGGAACATTCCATTTTCAAAGTAAAATCTGAAGGTCATTTTATTGAAAATCTCTACATTCCCTATCTCTTTAGGGTGTGTATAAGATTAAATCTTTTTCATCAAAACCTAGATTTGTATTTCTATAAGATCCATGCATTAAAAAAGGGTTATATCGAAATAATGATGAGTTAAGATCGCAAGAATCAAAACCGAGATAAGACATAGCTAGTAAGTTACCAATTTGGGGCATCACGAAGAGGTTCATACCTCATCACGTGTAACCAACTCCCAAACCCAAACGGTGAATCTTTGCATTATGTAGACCACGAGATCGATCTTTTGAGTTTCGTAACTCAAAACATAGGTTTTAATAGGCATCCGATCATGCATAGCCCTAAATGATCGGTGGCAACTCCAAGCATTAACCATTTTGCGATGGTCATCTGAGACCAATAAGATGAGCGATTCATCTTATGGTCCCCCTCACTATACCACAAGTCGAGAATCTGTACATTCTTGTTCTCATCATATCGCCAAAGAAAAGTCTTGGTCAAAAGGATATTTCCAAGTCATGAAGATATTTTAAGTCTACATACTCATAGATCCGCGAGGATCCACCTCCAGGTATGTTGCAACAATACATATATGTCTTTGCTAGCAAATAGGAAGATTTTACATATGCTTACATTATTTATATTATCGAAATCCTTAATATTCTGTGTTGGTACTCTTGAAGCCAATTATGAACAAATTCCATTGCCAAGTGTTTCAAAATCTTTTTATAAAAAATTCGAAAGTTCATTTCATAATGCTTTTAAGAAGGGGGAGTTTTATTAAAAATCTTTAAATGACTAAGGGGGAGTTTTACAAGCAAATTCACCTTAAGTTTTGTCATATCAAAAATGAAGAGATTGTTATCTATATTAGCTTTGAATTAATCTTAGTTTTGATATAACTAAAACTTAAGCTTAATTAGCTTATGTTTAATTATTTTCAAGATTGGTAATTTTTCATGAAATATTTTTTAAACACTTTGAAACATACTGAAATGCGTTTTAACTCCTTCAAACACTTAAAAATGTGTTCTTAATACATATTTTTATATAAAACATTTTCTAGATAAGTTTTACATGTTTTAAAGTCATGAAAAACCTTCTAAAATTGATTTTCATATGAATGTATCGAGACAGTATGTGTATGTATCGATACAATACTTGGCAGTAGCTAAATAACCTTAAAATGTAGAAATCACTGTTCATGTATCGAGATAGAGCATTCTATATCGGTACATGACTGTTCATGTATTGAGACAAATCTTTCTATATCGATACAGGATTGTTTAATGGTCATATTTTAGACCGTTAAACATAAAGTATCGATACCCACTTAATTGTATCAATACAGAGGTACGAGAAACAATGGAAAATGACCTTTTGAAGGCTCCAATGGTTATATTCCTTCACCAAATGTGTCAAACAGCTATAAACATGATCAAAGGTATAAATAAGCCACTCCAACACCTTCAACAAGCAGAAGAACCAACAGAATTGTGCTTAAAGTCAAATCTTTCATGCTTTCCATCATTTTCACTAAGTAGTTCACTTTTGTATAGGATTAATTCTTCCTATTTTTGCATTCTTTATTTTTGTATTCTTTATTTTCACTAAGTAGTTCACTTTTGTATACATATTTTCTTTGAGCCAAAATTCTTGCAAACACCTAACCTTTAGAGGTTTTATTTATTTACACTCAAATCCTTGTAAAAAGGGGTGGTTACTACTTAGCTATTGAAAAGTACAGAAGGTTTCTACTTAGCCTTCAAAAGTAGTGAGAGAGGGTTCTATCTTAGCCATAAAAGATAGAGGGTAGATGTTTTTATCTTAGCCTTGAAAGATAAAGAGTGTAAAGGTTATACCGTGTCTTAAAACGTAGACAATTCAAGTTAGTGAATTGTGAAAATCCGAGGCAAGCAAAGCCAAGGTAGAGGACATAGGCAATTGAGGCCGAACCTCTCTAAATCATTGAGTTTGCTTCTCTTTCCCTTGTCTTTAGTTGTTTATTCACTAACTTGCACTCCAAAGTTTATTGTTTAGATTTCTCAGTTTTAGTTTTATTTATCATAGTTTTAATTTACTAAAATTTTGAGAAATCAATTCATTCCCTCTTGATTTCATTCACCACAAAAAGGTCTAACAAAAATAACCATAATCAACAAATCAAAAAAAATAATTCATAGCCATCAAGCTTAGCCTTTCAACATGGATTAAATTCGATGAGCTAAAACATGATTTTAGGTCACTAAAAGGAAGAAAAATAAATAAGATGAACAAAAACTAAAGATTTTAGAAGAAAGTATCCCTTAAAAACTTTAGAACTTAGAAAATTTTTTGCCTTTTTAGTGTTTTTCTTCATAAAAGCCAGCAGCCATTAAATGAAAAATCCTCCCCCTATTTGCAGGGGGGAGGTTTAGCCAAAGTGGTGAAAAAATCCCCTTGGTCGAAATTACAAAAATATTTTTTCATTTTATTTATTTTATTTTTATGGACATTTGTAATTTGGTGATAAGATGGCATTAAATAAAAGTGTACTACTATCTATGACTCATCCTTTTTAATAATGATTAAGATAAGATCATTTAATGGCATGGTTAAAATCAAACTAAATTATTTAGAGAATAGTTGGAGTCCAACTAGACTAGTTTCCCTAGAACTAGTTTAAAAAATCCAAAATTAAAATAAAATAAAAGTAAAAAATTAAAATTAATGATCGTAAACATTTTTTTAAATGAAATAATGAAAAAAATTGAATGGAAATCCTAAATTCGTATAATTATACGAGAAATATTTTTATGAAAAAAGTTGTTATTTGAAAAAAAAAAGCAAAGCTCATAAAATAGGTTGAATTTTTTAAAAACTGATTTAATATGAATTTAATAAAAATATTTGATGAATTTAAAAAATTTTAAACTAAGAAAAATCCTACCAAAAATTTTTAATAATAATTTCTAATTTTGAGAAGAGTGAACTGAATTTAATACTTTCATCAAAATATTAATTTATAAAAATAATAAAAATAAAAACTTGAATTTAGGAACAAATTTTACTAAAAAGATTTCACGAGTAAGAGTTTACAGTATAGTGAAAAATTCAATAATAATTAGTAAATTTGACAACTTGATTTCTCAAAGTATAAAATGCTAATGCATATTTTCTTGAATATTTTTTAATTTTTGGAGGGCATATCAGCATAAATATTGCATGGGCATTAGCAAAAATATACAACGGTCAACTTCCCAAATTTAACAAAAAATCTTGAAAAATTCATAAAAATGGGAAATTTAACCTTGATATCACTTGCAAAAATGAATTTCCAAAATTTGACAAGAAATTACTTAAAACTTATTTTTCTCTTGAGTATTCGTTTTTTATCCAAGGTTGGCCTTCAAAACTGCATTTTTGCTAGCATGTGCTTACGTGGCCATTCAAATATGACTAAATCAGTCTTGAAAATGTCCTGCCTATCTGGAAGAGATCGCTCTTTATCAAGGTGGCCGTTAGAGACTCGTTCTCGAATATTTAGGACTATTATAAAAGGGGCTTGGATGAAATTAAGTGTTTACATCCATCACCTTGATACTCGATAAAAAACCTAGACAAAAAAACCCTTATTTTTTGTATTGATAGCATTGTGATCCCAACTTGAAAATTTATTCTTGGATCCTAAATGATTTTTGGGGAATTTTTTGGCATTTCTTTCAAAGGGCTTTAAATTACCTTTCTAATGATACCTTGTTTGCTCCCGAATCATTCCAGATGTGGAAATTATGATTTTTTGAACCTTCATTGCTTGGAGCCCCTAAAATTTTCATATTCTATCTAGGCAATTTTTACCAATCAAATGATTTTTTTTAGATTTTTTAAATATTTTTTTTGAAAAGTTCATAAAATTCTCTTTTGGAAAAGCTATAATTTATGATTTAACGATTCTGAATGAGTCCAAGGTAATTTTTTTGCAGTTCACTGCTCCCCTAAATCAAACCCAACTTCAAAAATTAATTCCACCTAAAAAATGATTTTTAAAAATTTTTGAAATATTTTTACATTAATCTTTATCGAGTTACCTTACCAATGGTACCTCATTTACTAGTGGAAACCTTTGAATCAACTCAAAATAAATTCGAGAAAGTGGGTAGCGTGATACTTTAATTTGTCTTTGGACTTAAGAAAAATCAAATGAATTTTTCTAAGCCACCTCTTCAAGTCATTTGAATGCCTTGAAATGTATTTGATAATTTCCTTATGGAGTTATGTGTCACAACTCGGATCCCAGTAGGCTTGAATCAAGGCCCAAACACTTTTCAAAATTAATTTTCACTTCCTCTTTAAATTATCAGCTTTTAATATTAAAGTCAATATTTTCATAAAAAAATATATAAAAAAATTTCAATTTTCAAAAATCACTTAAAATTTCTTTTTTTGAGGGGATACTATAACCGTGCTTTTCTAAGGGTATACTACAACCCCACTTTTCCAAGGAGATATTCCAACCTTACTTTTCAAAACATCCACCGAAGTTCCATGTTTTTTTTTTCCCAGGCTTCCCTGAACTTTTTTTTACCGAAACATTTTTTTCATGCTTTAAGCGACAACTGAGTCAAAACGCGTCTCAAAAATGTTAATTGGGTTATTTTCAATAACCAAGGTTAATTACAAGATGCATCTCGATTGTCTCTCCTTTTCTATGCTTTTGTGTATTTATTTTAATGCAATATTTATTATGTTCCTTTATGTCTTACTAAAACATTTCTTTCCTCAATGATGATTTTGCATCTATGCTTTAAAATTTGAATTTCATAAAATCTGAGGCAATATTTTATGTCAATATCCCTCCAATGCTCGACGTAGAATATCCATTTCTAAATTAATTTGGAAATCATTTGCCCAAACCCTCTATGTTTCTCCTTCTTCTTGCATTGCATAAAAAGATACAAATTTAATTTTACTTTTAAAAATTCAAATTTAATATTTTTTTAAATTGCATCATAAGAAAGGGATTACACATAAAAAAAATATAAAAAAAAAACTAAAAGAAAATGGAGACTAAGATAATTTATGGCAAGATGGTATTGATTTAGGGCATCATGGGGGCCCTAATCCTTCTCACGCGTAATCGACTGCAAGACTTTTCTTAAATGAACTCTGGTATATGTAGTCCGTAAGATCAATATTTTGAGTTCCATAACCCAAAATCACTAGTTTTAATAGATGTTTGGTCATGGCTAGGCCAAAATGATCTTTGACAACTCTAATTTTTAGCCGCTTCAAAGTGGCCATCCAACAACAGTTGAATAAACAATTCATCCGACTGTCCTCCCTCTATTTTCACCTTATTACGCCTAATCAAATCTCGATCAAAGGGATATCCAAAAAACCCCTTTTTAAATCGAGTACATTCAAATTGAGCTAATTGCGGCAAACGATAGCGTGTCTGGTTGACAATAAAAAAATTTATTAAATAAATATAGCATTTTTATTGGTCATTATTTTATTTCATCTCACCATCATCGTTGTTTTGCATCAAATTAGATATCCCACTATTGATTTTAATCTCGCTACTATAGTAATTAATCTCACTGCCATCACTATTTTTAATCACACCACCATCATTATTTTTAATTGCACTGCCATCTAAATGGACTTTAAAGCCCTATTCCGATGTCATTGCACCTCCGGCATCATGAAATCTCCGAAAAGTAGAGGAACCCCAATTGATCACACCCCCACTAAGTTTCACTGCAACGCGGGGTCGACTGGCTCATTGGACCCCTATTATAAAGGTAATGCTCTTTTTATCCTCTCCACTTTTCTTTTAAATTTATTTATTTATTTATTTTTTAAATTATACATTTTTAGTTCTTTTGTATTTATTTTAATAATATAAATATAATTTCAATATTTTTTAATATTAACATAATTTTAATAATATCTAATTATTATTTAACATAAATATAATTTTAATTTTAATTTATTATTTAATATAAATATAACTTTAATAATTATTGATTATTTATTATATATATGCATAATTTAATTTAATATCTTTAATAATATTTTGTTTTCAAAATATTTTACCTTCTACTACTTTTAAATCTAAATACATATCTTAATTTTAATTTTAATAATACAATAATTAATATCACATTTCTAAATTTACAAGAGCAGCCAACGATACCACCCAATTAATTGGAGCCTAGCTGAGTCGGGGATCGCTTTTTTGAACTAAAATGTAATAAGCCATCTTTGAATTGGGCCTAAAAGTGATGTCCAAAAGTAAGGATCAACAATCGATTTAGATGGAGGATGGAAGGACTGATTTTGTATGACGCGTGCAGTTGAATGCAGTGCAGGACAGAAGTGAATAGGGACAGCGATCGATGGTTTTTAGATAACATTTGAATTTGAGTTGGTGTCTGACTGTAAGTACGGTTGGGCATGGCGGAATCCACAACGAATCTGAAAATGTCGTCTTCTCAGTCTCTGTTTGTGTCCCCGAATCTGCCGCCCTTTCACTTCTTGCTCAAAATCCAACGCTCCCTTTATTTTTCCACTCTTCTTCTTCTTCATCATCGTCATCGTTGTCGTCATCATCCTCATCTTCATCTTCTCCACCATGTCCTCCCCACAACCACTTTCTCAGGTTTGTCCGCTTTCCCTCCGCCCACTTTCTTTTATGTTTTTTTTTTTTTTTGGTTCATTTTGGATAATAATAGTAATATAGTATGAGGGTGTAACTTGGTCATTGCCACTAGTTGTTGGTTTTTATAAGACTTGCATCACTTGATATACAGATTTCTACATCTTATTCTTTTACTTAGAAGGGATTGGAGATTGGATTGGATCAAATTTAATTTGTTAGAGATAGATAATCTGTGAATGTGAAGAGCCTGCCTACAATAGGATAGTTTATTATGTATTTCATTTAGACATGCTTCAGTCACAAGAAAATCCTTTCTCTAAATGGGCATGCCTTGAAGTTTCCTATGTTGTGTTGAAGAAATCCAACACTGTTGATTTTGACTTTAAAGTGAATTAGGCAAAGACATACAGAGGATCGCGTTACTGCTCAGGCTGACACATGAATTAGTTCAGCAGTGATGCTAAGATAAAAGATGATAACCGATGACAAGCAGGCTGCTGTGTTATGATAATGAACTATAATATGCAGGGTAAGGTACTTGATTAATCTTAACAGGGAAAGAAAAAAATGGAAAAGGGACTTGAAGGGATATATATAATCCCCACTTTCAAGATCAGTTTCGACATCAATCTTAAATCATAACCCATTTGTTGAACCGCTCTGCAAGTTTTGTAATTCCATGTAGTATTCTGTCTATTGTTAGTAATATGTTGATGTTTATCATTGCTGTTTTGCTTGATCTGTATATTCATGGTTCTTCTCATGTTGGTTGTCTTGCAGGTTGCCATGCTCGAACCCTTAGTACTAGAATATTGATTTTAACATCCTTCAAAATCTATTTGTTGCATCTCTGGTTGATCTGTAACTCGATGTGGTGTTCTATAAACTGCTAGTGATTTGTTGGCAACTTAAGGTGCTACTCATCATAGTTTGTCTACTGCCTTAAGTATCCTTAGCGCTAAAGTAATACGAAAGAGAGTCCACTATAGTGAAAAATTACAATGATGAAAAATAACTAGCCTCCTATCCTTTGACATATTCATGGTTCTTCTCATGTTGGTTGTCTTGCAGGTTGCCATGCTTGTACCCTTAGTACTAGAATATTGATTTTGACATCCATCACAATCTATTTGTTGCATCTCTGGTTGATCTGTAACTCGATGTGGTATTCTATAAACTGCTAGTGATATGTTGGCAACTTAGAAGGTGCTACTCATCATAGTTTGTCTACTGCCTTAAGTATCCTTAGCGCTAAAGTAATACGAAAGAGAGTCCACTATAGTGAAAAATAACAATGATGAAAAATAACTAGCCTCCTATCCTTGTTGATCTTGTTGGCTGCACCACTCATTCTAGCCACCTCTCTTGTCATCCATTTTTTTTTTTTTAGCTTACATTCACCTTTTAGACTGCCCTTTTTCCAAACTTTTCTTCAGATGCAGATTAGTAAAATTAATTTTTGGTGTGGCATTTGTTTAATAATGAGGATAATGATAATAATTCTTTTGCTTTTACTAATATTTGGAGTATGTCTCTCAAAACTTTCCAATTGATTCTTAGACAAACTGATAAAGCCCGAGAAGCTGCTATTTATTCTCATCTTAGTTTACAATCTCTGGTAACAGGTTAAAACTATGGATTTTAATGTAGATTATATCAAAATGAGATCGTAGACTAGTTTCTTAGCTTCATGTCATGAATCTCATGCCTTCAATGGTTATGACATTAAAGATTAAAACATCTTCTTAAATGCTTTTTCCCCCCTCTTTTCCTGTGTAGGTTCTTCTATGTTCCAAATCCTAATTTTTTATTATATTACAGGAACCATTTATTCATAGCCGAGAGAATCCTTACTTCAATGGTCTGTTAGTAAAAGATGGTGCTTTAATGGACGAATCTTCTAACTTTGACTTCGAAGGAATTTCTCATGTCCACAAGATTTCGAGGTCTACATCAGATATTGTTGATTCAAGGCACAAAAACCTTGATTTGGATATATCTGAAAAGTCAATGGAATCACCATTAGATGATTCAGTCTCAGATGCTATTCTTCATCCACTTAGCCAAGGATCAAATGAGAGTTGGTCAAACGCTTTAAAACCAACTGCATCTGTCCTCCCAGACATTCAGTCGGACTCATGCTTTCATTTGGGTAATCCAAGTGATTCAATCAAAGACTCACTTAACCATTCTGTACCTTCTCTAATAAGATCTGCACTTGAAAAATCATATAAGGTTTTGAAAAAAAGTACAAGCTTGTCAGAAATTCCACTTCCTCAGTCTGCAGCTTCATTTTATATGGGACATTCACCACGAATGGAAATTGTAGAATCCTGTGAAAGCATTAACAGGCTCAATTTATTTCTCAAATCGAAAAGGGATGAGGTCGATGCTGGTGTTCCAGGAAGATTCCTTCATGCTGTTATTGGGCAAGATATCTGTGGTAATTTTCTGTGATCTTCTCGTATCATCATAACAATTAAAGAAGTCCTCAACTTTTATAATTTGTTTTTGCTGTGCCTATAACTTTTTCCACTTTATTTCTACGAGATTGAAGTAATTATACTGCTTGTTTGATTTATGAAGCCTAAACCCAATACTTTAATTATTTGCATGAAGCAGTAGGTTATTATGTAACGTAAGCTTGGGCCTCAAACATACTTTTGTTTCATTGTTCCTGTGACTGCATTTAAAGTGGTTTTTGTTCTTTACCAATATTTTTAGGTCTCAAGTTTCTTCAATTAATGAATTATTTTTATTATCATGTTAGAAAAATATTTGGCAAATTGATGAGGAGATATTATGTTTTAAGTGTCAAGAAATTCAAAATCTTTGGGATGAGAAAAAACTTTGACTGCCACAATTCTATTCTTTTTCTTCTTGCTATGAATATCCTGAAATTCTTTTCACACGCAGGACCAGCTTAATGTGCAACTTGGTTTTTCTTTGTGCCGATTTTCAAGCATCATTTAATTCATAAACCTAAACAGCATTCATAATTTAATAATGAATGCACTTTTCATTCCCATTTAAGTACTTATTTTATGTTCATAGAAATTAGGAAATCACTATTGAGTGGGACTTCATGATCACATGACAATCCTTTAAGTCCTGATACCATATAATTTGCTTAAAAACCAAATCAGGTAAATTCATCTGGCAAGTTTAAGAATAAAATTTGTGTGTGTGTGTGTGTGTATATATATATAGAAAGAGGAAAAGTCCGATCTTATAGTTATTACAATAAAGATGCTTGGGTTCTAAATAAGATTGGCAATCAAGATTCAAATGATCTGTGATGAACTTGCTATTCTAATATCATTTTTTTTTTTCAATTTTCAGATGTTAGATCTGTTGTTTCAGCAATCTTGTATGCCTTCTACTTGAATGAAATGCTTGAAAGTCACCAGTTCTGCACTGTTCCTGTCATCAACATAAAGAGGACAGAGCTGAATAAGCATGCTGAATTAAAATGGTTGCTGGATTCTTGTCAAATTGATCAGTCATCATTAATCTTTATTGATGAAGTATGTTACAACTTGACTTATGGAACTCCTCCGCTAAAATTGATATGCTTTGAATTTTGTAATAGCTACTTTTTCAATGTATGCAATTTAATGGCTTTTGGAAGACTTATTAAACTTTATCACTTCTTAACATCTAATCTGCTCAGCTGGATAAAAATATCATATCTAATGTTTGGTTTATGCAATTCCTATGATTGGCCCGAAAGATAGTGCATAAAATATTTCTTACAAGTGCTAACAGCTATTAAATGCTAAGGTTCAATTAACTATGGTTCTATGCTTTCATCTGCAGATCATGTCACAAATTCCTTGTTAGTAAAAATTTCAAATTATGATTTTAGTTTAATTCTCAGCTTTAACTGAGCATTTCTTCATGTTAAATGCTGGGCAGATTGATCTATCATATTATGATTTGTTTGGGAGTCTTAAGCTAGTTCTGTTAAATGGCTCCAAGCTCCCGAGTAAGCAGGAGGTAATATTTCGATTATGAACTGACTTTTGCCTGTCAACCATCAGAAATGATGTATTTAGCTTCCTTGTACAGGCACTAAAAGAATCAGTAATCGAGATCTTTAACTGCAAACAGGTACATAGACAACTAAAATTTCACGCCTTCTTCTTCTTCTTCTTCTCCCCTTTTTTTTAGTGAATATGAAAATATGAATAACAGAGACTCACCTTTATTTACAGGGTGAATGTGCGTACCCATGGGTTGAGAAAGTTACAGTGGGGCAGGTATGTGGGAGTTTAAATTGTGTTATTTTATATTATTTAATTGTTATTTATATATTTTCATATTACTATTTAGTTCTCTTTTATTTTCTTGATTCTTAAACCAATGTTATTTTGGGGGTTTTACCTAAACATAACTAACATCTTGGAATAAATGATGTTTCTGGGATGTGGCTTTGACTAAGGAGAATTTACTAGCAAGCTTCTAGAGTTCAGCATACAAAGTTCTTTTCCAGTTATCAACCAACCAAGTTTGATTAGGATGAAATGTTTGTTCGACCTTTGATCTCCAGAAACCTTAGCGGTCAAGAAATGGAGTAATAAAAAGATAAAGAAAAAGGAAAAGGGAAGGAAAATAAATTATATTTCTAAGATATTTGGAAGAATTGCGAAGAGTGATGTTTGTAGACTAATCATTTCTCTGATCTAGGAGTTGGCTGGACATTGATTAGATTGTTGTGCTGCCATTTTTGCATTATTATTTGATTGAAATTCTTAAGGGTATCGCATAATTTTTCCATGAACAGAGTTCTGAAGATTTTTTTTCCTAGAAGTAACAATTCTAGAATTTTAAAGCTTTTAAGACCCAGCGATGAGGACACTGATACACAACTGGATTTACGGAATATCTAGTATATTTAATCTAGTGTTACTGAGATAGCATGCGTTCAAACAATATTTGATTCACAGAAGTCCTTAAAGCAGCTATTAAAACATAAAGCTATCTTTTGCACACAAATCCAATTAAGTATATTATTAATATTACCTGTTATTTGTTATGATCTTCTTGTTTTTGTTGGTTCATCATGTTGTCAACAACAGCAACTAAGAACATAAACCTCTCAACAACAACTGAGAAGTTGGTTTTGTTTTTTGTGATGTGTGTTTCATGTAAAGTTTCTTTATATAAATATATATATATGTATATATGTATATATAGATATACTTTTAAATCTATTCTGCTGTTAAAAAATAATTTTGGGATCTTGTTGTTTAACAGCATGAATGCATGCATGTATGCAGGAGTGCTCCTCTTGTACGCTTATTGCTGAAAAGTTTGCAATGATGTCACCTGAGATTTTGGCAGCACAAGGATTCAGCCGACTTTTGGTACTTAATTGCTGTTACTCGTCAATTTTCAATATTTTTACTTTCTTTTCTACTCTTAGTCTTTATGCTTTGCAATATTCTACTATTAACTAATCTTTTCCTATTTATCTGTCAAATTAATCAATTAACTAAAAGGCTTCTTAATCTTTGTAGTTAAAATTTGTAGCATTAAATATTTAACATCTGAGTTACTTTCTAATAAAGCTAAAACTTGAAAATTAAAATGGTAAGCCAAAATTTTTAATGCTAAATTGCTAGAATTGAAAATTTTAATGAACTCTGAGATTATTGAGCTAAAACGTAATTAAATTGTTTGATCACTATAACAGCTTAAGTTTGCAGAACAAATATAATTAACAGTATAAGTGATCATATTAAGTTGAAATTCTTGTGTAAGAGCTTAAAGAAAAATGATTGAGAATACAATCTTTGCAATGCTTTTGTTCGTGCTTGCTTGATAATTGTGCTCTTGCAGTAATGATTGTTATAACACTGAAGAATAGTGTCTGTGTTAATATTATAGGGACATGATTTTATTCCAAAACTGATTGTGCTGATGAGTTCATTTTAGGTGATACTAGTGTATGCAGTTATTGGATAAATTAAGGTTCATTTTCATTTTTTGGGACAATGTCTCTAATGGCCCTTGAAGTTTATCGAATTTGTCAATTTGATTCATATGCTTTAAAAGTAGCAAATGCGGTAGTTTTACTATCAAACTGTCTATCAATGTGATGCCTAAACTTAAAATCATTAAATGTAGATGATGATGTGGCACTGGTCAATCAGGTGAGGACGCGTGGCATTGCTTCATTTTTTAGAAATTAATATCTGAATTTTTGTGAACAAATTTAAAAAAATGGAAAATTGTTTTAAAATATAAAATTTTTTAAAGGAATTAATATATATTTTAATAAGGATAAAAAATTATTTTCTTAAAAAATTTAAAACTATTTTTATAAAATTAATATCTGAGTTTTTTTAAAAAATAAAGATATATAATATATAATTTTTTAAAAAATAAATTTTTAAAATTTAAAATGATTTAAAACTATGTTTTAAAAAATTAACATCTGAGTTTTAAAAATTAAAAAACAAAAAAAATTTAAAATTACTTGTTGAAATATAAAAAACAATTTTACATTTTGGTTTGAAAAGCAAGTAGCAAAAATAATAGAAGCCAAAGCGATTTTCTTAAGTTGGTCTCTAGTTGTTACAGGTGATTCAATGAAATAACAATAGGAGCTGTAAATGAAAACGTCATCAAAGACAGTCAAATGATGAGCAGGTTAAAATTTAATTATATTGCCTTTCAATCTTATGTGCAGTTAGCTGGCATTCTGTTAGATACTGGAAATCTGTCAAGTCCTTATTCTACCACCAAGGATAAATGCATGGCTACATTGTTGCTCAATGGTGCTGGTCGTTTTGGATGCAATGGCCTCTACCAGATATGTAAGTTCTTTTCTCCCCAATCCTCTCTCCCTCTCTCTCTCCCCCCAAACAAGAAAATGAAAATATTAGAGTCTCCCTCCATACTCAGGTGTTATTCACTCTTATAGGCTAATCTTTGGATCTACAATTCATGATTTGCAGTGCGATACAAACTACATGACGTGTCTGAGCTGAGAGTAGCTGATATTTTGGGGAAAGATTTCAAGAAGTGGACAAGAGTAGGTATGCACTTGCACTTGAATAATTCGGATTGAATTGCTATAAAATTTTCTTCCAAACTCTAAATATTCTGCATCACTTTCAAGTGTTAATATTACAGAGTGAGGAAATATTCTAAGGTTAAGCTTCTGAGTAGTTTTTAGCATAATGAAGAAGAAGAATATATTGTATAGTAGGAGATTTATTTTATGAGGTATATTATGACAATTTAATAGCAGGGCTTCCTGAATTAGAGGATTTATCGATTCACAGGACTCTGGCCGCTACTAAAGCCCACCTGATTCCAGGAAAACCAACAATTGCCAGAATCCTCTATTCTCCGGGACTGAATTAAACTATTAACTATTGTACTAATGACCTAGTAACTACCAATGACACTTTCCCGTGAGCCAAAAAGACTTCTCTGTTGATGAAGAATCTATTGTGGGGGAGAAGTGATTGAAAAAAACTAGAGAACCGTCCACTGTGGTAGTCTCTTATGTTTTTGAATAGCTCCTCTTTTACTTATATTTTAATGTAAATACATAAGAGATTATCACAATGGTAGATTCCCTAGTTTCCTGCAATTTATTCTCTCCCATATCGAGGTATCAGAGCAGGCACTACCCTTGTTTATGGTCTCTTCCATGATAGGCTTGTTATGCCCTATATTTCCAAGCCACATTGTAGGCCTGTTATCCATACACCTGATGTACATGCCTTTTTTTTAAGTCTGTTGACCCTATATGTGAAGAGGGAGTAGTTAAAAGACTATGTTTTTAAGGTAATAAATTCACATGATGCAAGCATATCTGTTCGAAGTTCTGTATTAGCAAGATGCAAGCATATCTGTTTTTACAGTGCACATGCATTATACAAGTGAATTTAGCTCCACGATTGGCTTTTCCTAGTTATAAATGATGTTTCTTGGGAATATTTTCCTTGTGGAATGCATGGATCTTTGTCCTGTATTTCCCATTCAGTTGCATTCCGCTAACTTAGAGTTGTTAAACCAGGCAAGCCAGACAATTCTGGTTCAAGGTTAATGGTTTCACATGTTGGGCGGAGTTCTATTGGCATTTCAGTGGAGCAGCTTCTTGCACATGGCGATGCCTCCACTCGGGAAATAAAACATTTTCAGCGTGAGTTTTTAAATTTGAGTTAAATCTTAATTTACATATTCTATGCGTATTGGGTAAAAGATAACATTGAATGCGAGACAATCTTCAGTGGTTTGCTGTTAAACTTTTTGGTAACTTGAGGGTCTTTAAGTCAAGGATTCGAGGTTTAATTGCATGCTCTTAGTCTCTGAGCACCCCATTATTGTTGATTCCAACTCAGAAACCTTGTCACACAATTATTTAAGCATCTACATTTTCCCTTAATCATTTTTAGCATGAAAAAAACCTCTATTTGTTTTTGTTTTTCCTAATTTTTTGCCATGAAATATCAGAAACGGAGAAGCTTCGTTTGCTTATGATTGTTTCAGGATATTATGATCAACAGAAGAATTTCAAGGTTTGGATTCTTGTAAAATCTGTACTTTTATTATGTTTTTTTACTAGAGGGTTATTGTATAGACTGGTTGTCATTATTTGATTTGAGAGTAGAAAATTTTAAACTATAGTTGTGAATCTGGGAGTGTATTATGATCTTATTGTAGAAGTTGAAGTTGTGGAGAGACTCATATATGCAAAAATAATTAAACACATTGGGCAGGTAGGTATTATATCCATCATTGATTTGATGGTCTGATAATGTGTGACTGAACTTTTGAGAAAATCTTTTATGTCTAATGTAAAATTGAGTGTAGCTTTCGTTAGTTTTCATTCATTAAGGACTTACAAGTAGTTTCACAGTTTGATTGTTTGTTTCCCATGCAGTTTTGTTTGGGGGATTCCTAGGATTTGTGTTGAATGTAGTAGATCTGGCATGTTATTGTTTATAGATGAGGAAAGTGGCATTACTTGCTGCTTATATTTATATACGCATGTTATGTAATGTAATGTAGAGAGAGATATTAGTCTCAACTGAATCTGTGGAGGTGATGAAGAATTTACTTGTCTTCTTCAATTCCAATGCTTCTCAACTGCCTCTCAAAGTTATTCCACAACCAGGTCAGTTTTATTTATTTATTTATTTAATAGAAGAAATGCTGATTTTAATTCCTACTTGATATGAATATGATGAAGCAGTTAGTTGTATTTGCCTTTTACTTTTCAGGGCTTGGAGAAGAGATGAGGGCCTTCGAGATTGATAAGGTTACATCAAGGAAGACTATCGAGCGCCTCCTTCAAGAGTTTGGCAGCCCATCCACCAACCCCAAACTTAGTAATTATCATCATAATCCTCCTTCACGTCCTCCTCCTAAACATCATCATCATCATCATCATCATCAACGTCAACATGAATATGAATATGAATGAAGAGATTTTGCTACAAACACAATCAACATCCAAATCAAAATCAAGATTACATGCCTGCCTCCCCTTTTGGATTTTAGTTTTGGTTTCAAATGTAATTTTATTGGTTTTCAAGTTGAGAGAGAGAGAGAGAGAGAGTATTTTATATTCAAAAATTGGTTTGCATGTTCTTGCATTGATAATAAACTAAATCTTTATAAACATTGACGTATTCGAGTTATATATTAATTTATTTTGAAATATTATTTTTAATAATTAAAATTTTCTTTTAACATAAAATTAACAATTTTCAATCAAATTCAGCTGTTATAATATTGAGATATAGAACTTCCATATGACAAAAAATGGAGACAGAGACAGGTGGAGAGAAATATAAATAGTCCACGTATTAGAGTAACAAATACACTAAAAATATTTATATCTATATAAAAATAAATGTCTAACTACACAAATAATGGAATGGAAGGCTCTTTTTCACTCCAGCCTTCCAATTTCCCAACCGACCAACCACCAACTCACCCCAAAAATGAAAAGGAAAAAAAAAAAAGATACATGTAAAAACAAAAAAAGAAAGAAATTCGGGCAGCTCAGCTCGGACGCCACTTCAAATATGCATATATATATATATATATTACTAGTGTAATTTAATTAATTAATTATATCACGAGCGGCAGCATTAGCATTAGCATTACCATAAGCATAAGCATATATATGTATATTACATTATTACATTGTATATTTATATTGATTTCCGTGCGTTGTAAAAAATTGAAAGAGAAATGTGAAAGTGAATTTAATTGTGATGGTCAAAGGAGCATGAGGATTGCGTTGAAATGGTAGTGGCGGAGGCTGATGATGTTCTTGGGGTTGCGGATTGCGTCTGCTTCTGCTTCAACACCACCGTGGGCAGAACGCTGGTTTTCCTCCTTTCTTGCTCTTTGATCAAGTCTCTCCCAAACATCTTTAGTTTCTCCAAATTAGTCAACTCACTCCTCTTCTTTCCTTTGAAAAGATGTGACTCCACATTTCTTTGTGCCAGCATCGCCTTTGCAACGCTCATCATCATTTCATCACTTTCACTTGACTTGTTCAACCCATTTCCCTCATTACCCACACCCTGAAACTGAATTCTCACGTACTTACTTCCACATCCTCCAAATGCCATTGAAACTGCTTGGTCAACCTATTGATGTAATACCATGGAAAGGAACCGCAACATTTAGCTGACTAGCTTTAATATTTTTCAATTAAAAATACAAATCGATAATTAATTAATTAATTAAATTTACTACTTACGATATCAGAAGCTCCCTCGCCGGCTATTCTAAGAAACCTTCTCTGCTGCAGCGGAGTGAGAGTAAGATCGCCGGAACCTAAACCCCACTCTCCATTCCCCAAAGACAACACCAAAAGATCCTCCACCCCATTACAAAACGGAAACTCCTGCTTATTATTCAGCACGTGTGTTATCGCTGCTGCCGCTGGATTGTTCATCGCCACCCCTCCTTCAACCGCCATGATCTTCGTCCTCTCATCCACCGACCTCATTTCCACCGCCCCCACCATCGTCGGATCTGCCGACGTTGCATAACAGACGTCCTTCATCTTGAAATCATAGCCGTCCATTTCCAATGCATCAGCGCGGGAAAACAAGAATGGCGCGTGGGAACAAAGATCGTAACAAGGTATCAAAATCGGCTTCAACGTATCTTTCAAAGTCAGCTCCCCGAAGGTTTTGCTCAACAATTTCTTTCCCCTTGATGGACGGAAAAGTCGACGGAATATTCCTTGAGGGGAAGAGGGAAAGAGTTTCCGACGATTTTTTACAAGGAAGCGAAGAGCTTGGTCGGCAGTAAAAATGGGGGCGCCATTTTGAGCGCGAGTAAATAATAATGCGGCGAGAATTGCACCAGCTCCGGAGCCTGCAACAACGTCGAAATAGTGGGCAATGGTGGCATTGGGATTTCCTGATTTTTGACGGAGAAAGTTTTGGAGGGTAAGGAGGGACTGGGCGGCCAATATACCATCGGAAAAGCTGCCACTGTCAATGGAAAGGATTCTTACTTTGCCAGCAGCTTGATGGGTATTCGGAGGATTGTCAATGGCAATGGCAGTGGAATTCTCGTGGTGGTGGTGGTGGTGGTGACCAAAAAGGAATTTGTTTTCAAGGATGGAGAAGATTTGGTTAGTGATGGTGTCGGCATCGTTGATTAGGAGGGCCATTTGATCAAAGGTTAGAAACAATGAATCAAAAGAAGTACATGAGAATGAAAAATACGAAGGTTGAGGAGTTGAGGAGTTTAATTTGTTATGTTGGATTCAATATGGAACCAAAAATCGAAAAAGAACAGAAAATATGAGAGATAATGGAATTGGAATTCAAACACCAAGTGAAAGTGGACGGACAAGGTCAGTTGATCGGACTTGGAGACCTTTCGTAACATATATATATATATATATCCATAGTGAGGGGGAAGAATAAAATTAATAAAATAATAGATAAATGAAAAAAGTAAAAAAAAAAAAAAAAGGTTAGAGTTTGTGGAGGAAGTCGTGCGTTTATTTTATTTTAGTTTATTTCATTTATTATTATGCATTTGTGAACAGAAGAGTCTAGGAACATTCTTTACGCTGCCGTAAGATTAATCGGCGATTTTTTGTAAGGATTGGAAATTGATTGCCGCCTGCTCTGACAGTACACACAGACACAGTACTATTATTTATTTATTTATTTATTTATAGGTAATCGCTTTGCTATGCTGTTAATATTGTATTCAATGGTATGTCCTTTTAGTACAAAAATATTTTCAAATTCTTATGCTTTTGCATTTGAACTGTACCTTTGTGGTCAAACAATAACCACAAAAAAAAAAAAAAGAAAAAAGCATTTGCCATTGATTGCATTCAATTTTTTTACTTCATTTTGTCTTAAATTTAATTTCTTCGTTTTCCTTTTCCTTTTCTTTCCCTTCTCTCATCTCTCTTTTAAATTAAAAGTACTTCTTTGTTTCATTTAATTGAATATACTTCGTCCACTTCCTCCACTCTCTTGCCGGAAGTGAAAGAAAGGCATGTCTAATGTAAAACTCACATAATTCATTTATGAAAATAAAAAGCTCACTATTATCTTTATGTTTTGGTTTATATAACACTTAATATTTTGTGTTTTTTAACATTTTTATCTCTAAATGTTTTGATCGTTATATCGATAATTTTATATTTTTGTGTTTAATGTTGATTAAATGTTGGAGCTCGAATTTGTTGGCTTTTTGCAGTGATAGCTTTTCTCAATTTCTTTCATGTTATTTCCCTCACATATACTCTAAAAATAAAAACCCCAGATTCAGTAATCAATTGCTAAACCCGCCATCTTCACTTCCTATAAAAATCATTACGTAGAGATCTCCTCAAATACAACTCAAAGACAATAGCTTTTGCTTTTGTGAAAGTAATTTAACCTAAAAAAAAAAATCCAATTTAACAAAAACAAAAAAGAGAAAGTTGCAGAAGGTTCAATGATATGAATTTGACGATGGGAAGCCTTTTTTTTTTTTTTTTTTGTGAGAATGTGTTTTGGGTAATGCTCTGGTTTGAAAATCATAAATTCATGTTTTAATCGACTTTAAAAAGATTAATTTCATTGATTTTTGGTAATGCTACTTTTATTCTAGAATTGAAGGAAAAAATTTTAAGGTCTTTAGGTTTGAACTGATAAAGAGGAGAAAGAAATTAGAG
>JBBYHM010000019.1:10490790-10502854 GCA_038381775.1 Adansonia rubrostipa
ACCTTGTGGTATAAAATGCCAACACAAATTTTTCATTGAATATTTCTAATTTTTCAGAGTGCATATCAGCATAAATTCCACATAGGTGTCAATGAAAATATACGAAGGTCAATTTCTCAAATTTAACAAAAAATTCTCAAAAAATTCCTAAATATGAAAAATTTGACTATGATATCATTCGCAGAGATATATTTTCAAAATTTTTAAAGAAATAATTAAAAAATAATTTTTCTCTTAAATATTCGTTTTGTATATAAAAATTAGAGATTAAAATATGATTTTTTTTACGTGAACTTACGACTGTCTAAATAATGACTAAAAAGGTCTTGAAAATGTCTTGTTCTTCTGAAAATGATTGTTTCCAATGAGGATGGCCGTTAAGTTCTTGATCTCGGATATTCAGGATTATTGGAAACGAGACCCGGACAAAATTAGGTGTCTACAGCTTGTCATTTTTGTAATACCCTCATATGATATCCGTGATCAACTTAAGGTTAAAAGTCCATTTTACCTACTTGATCATTTTCCATGTGAAAATGATTGCTAACTACATGCAAACAATTTATCATTTGACATATAAATGATCGAGGCCTCGTATATTTTCACTATACTGTATAATGCCTTTTAACAGGATGACCTTAACTCTTTATGGGAGCTACGATTCTATATCTATAAGTAAAGCTCTCACTGAGTATTAGTCAAATGCCTAACGAATGGGTCTGGTGGTTTACTACTTCGAGATGCTTGAGCCTTTGTTTCGCAACATGGCCCGAAGACGAATCTTGACTAGCCCGACGAGGTGTACCTATTGTTCTTATATATATATTCGTATATCATTATTTACTTTTATTTAGGGCCCATATCATTATCATTATTATTATTCGTTATTTTTATGTCTAGGGATTGAGTTACGGTTAAAAGTCCATTTTACCTACTTGATCATTCTCCATCTGAAAATGATTGCTCACCACATGCAAATAATTTATCATTTGACAAATAAATGATAGAGGCCTTGTCTATTTTCACTATACCATATAATGCCTTATTACAGGATAACTTAAACTCTTTATGGGAGCTATGATTCTACATCTATAAGTTAATCTCTCATTGAGTATTAGTCATATGCCCAACGAACCGGTCTAGTGGCTTACTACTTTGAGATGCTTGAGCATTTGTTTTGCAACATGGCCCGAAGACGAATCTTGACTAGGTCAACGGGGTGTACCTATTATTCTTATATATATATATTTGGATATCATTATTTTCTTTTATTTGGGGCCCATATCATTATTATTATTATTCCTTATTTTTATGTCTAGGGATTGAGTTATTGAGATAAATCACTTACTCGACTTAACTTTAAATAATCGTTACGAAACGACCATTTATTTAGAGTCACCACCAATCTATTTTCACTAGATGAGATCAGTCACCTGCTTAGTTTATATTTTCGAGGGTTATGAAACCCTTAAAACAAACTCTGAGGTCTACACTTATACTAGAGATTGTATAAAAGGTTAGTCGATTACACTCACGACCAATGATAGACTTTCTCGTGATGCTCGATAATGGTACCTTATTAATCCCATGTTAACTTAAATGAATACATAACATCAAAAGTGTCGAACCATGTTTGTTGTACTAATTTTAGAACCATAGATTCACCCATAAATAGGTTCTAAAGACTTCCACTTGATGGTCCAAACCAAAAATGTATTTTCCCATGATTAAAATTCTATAAGGTTAGATCAAATGCATCGCTTGCCTTTGGTACCTCGAAAGTAGTTGTATATATTTGAGCCCTTAATGAAATAATAATCTTGATGGCGTTGAGCTCTTTCAACGGTGGAGTTCTGGGCTTCGTTTTACAAATCCCAATGGTGGGAGACTAGTTTAAGATGCAAAGAGGCCACGGTCTGAGTTCATAGCCAATCTAACAGTGGGTTTGCAAGTTCAAAAAGGGGTTAGGCCAAAACTTTAAGCTTAGATTTGATAAATTGAGTTTTTTTTTCAGACAAATAAAGGTCAGAATCAAGTTTAGGAGATTGAAAAAATGTTAGCAATAGGTTTTTTAATTCTAATCGATAACCAATCATCGGAGGTTGACGATGTTTGTTGAGGGTCAGTGCAACCAACTACCATTGAATTCTAGGTTCATGGAGGTTGTTGGGTTTTTAAGGTTTCAAAAAAATATGAAGATGAAATTAATCAAAATTTTGTTATTTCATTGAGGGTACTTAGTAATTAAGCTCTCCTTAATAATAATTTTGATCGCTTCATTTCCTTAAATGTAATTATTATTTTTCATTTCCCGTTGATAAAATAAAAATCAATTGCCCTTAAATTTAATTTTTTTCAAAATTTTTTGAAAGAAAATGAACTGTGACGGAAGAGTAATTTTACAGGCCTCGTGCCCGCTCCCTGCACAACCTTTTGTGACCCCGCGCCCTGGGCCCCACAATTTACACTGTTCAACCAACGGCGACAATAAGATGTTTGCTCACGCGTCAAATGGACGCGTACTTAAACGATCCAATAAGCACGGAAGCTGTTAAAGGTGCCCCCAAAAGTGAAGGCGAAGGCATGAAGTTGAGCGTGGGAAAGAAATTGTTTTTAAACGTACAAAATTCAAATAACCTATCGCTCTCTCTGCTTCTCGCTCTTGCTTTTCTGTTCTCGGGGATTGATAGGTGATGAATCCTACTTAGTTCCTAATTAAAACACCCATTTTATATTTTTATCATTTGGTTTGGTCATTGGAGGGTCTCTCTCACCGGCACTCCGCACCGAAACGAAAAGCGAAAGAAGTATTCAAAAATTAAGAAGAAGAAGAAGAAAAAGAAGAAGCTCCTCTCTGCGCTTCTTATTCTGGTGCTCTGCATTTGGATAGATCGATTCATTGATAGAAGAAAATAGGAGTAAAAGTAGATATAAAATGTCTGAAGAAGAGAAGTTATTGAGAGAAGCGAAGAAATTGCCATGGGAAGATCGGTTGTTGCACAAGAATTGGAAGGTAAGGAACGAGGCTAACATCGACTTAGCTTCTCTCTGCGATTCCATTACGGATCCCAAGGACTGGAGGCTGCGCGAAGTAGGTTAGTTTTTTTTTTTTTAATTTTCCCTTTTTAAAATTTTTAAAATCTCGGGTGTAATTTGTTGGTGGATCTTCGTGATTTTCAAATGCGCAGCTCCGTTTTTCAAAAAGACAGTGGCAGATTCGAATGCGCCAGTGCAGGAGAAGGCGGTGGATGCTTTGATTGCTTTCTTAAAAGCGGCCGACGCTGATGCCGGAAGGTAATGCTATTTTCATTTTAGAACTGTTTTTTTTTTTTTCTGAATTTGAAATCTACATTTTGTTGGATTGCTTCCGATTTTTTATCTTTAGTTTATTCCGGTGTTAGGTATGCGAAGGAAGTATGTGATGCCATCATGGCGAAATGTCTCACCGGCAGGCCTAAGACTGTCGAGAAGGCTCAGGCGGCGTTCATGCTCTGGGTAGAATTGGAGGCTGTTGATGTCTTTCTGGTATGTTTGATAATGTCTTGAAAAAACTTCTTCTTAAAGCTATGTGTGATCCAAAATCAAATTTGATTACTGATGATAGAGTGGGTAGTATGGAAAAAGAGGAAAAGAATTGAAAAGAGAAGAGCAGTGAATGATCTGTTAGACTCATTGCACTGCATTGGGATTCTTCATTTATTTTTGGTATATAAATTAATATATGCTTACCTTTCTTGTTTTACCTATGATGACTTGAATAAATTAAAACAAGGCATAAAGCATGGAAAATCCACCCTTAAGAATGAGTAAAATGTTATTGGATTTAGGTTGAATTGTCATGCTGTCTTCTGTGTAACATGCTAGAATTCTCAGTCATATAGTTTTTAACTGAAAATGGAATTAAAACTCCAGATAAAATGTGCTTTGCACTATTACCTTTGTGTTTTTTTTTACTTGCTGTAGACTTCATATTTGCAGTTTGGGAGAGGGTCTAAACATGTCAAATCTTAGTAACTCAAATGATTGAAATGTATATTTTATGGGACGAAGTGTTGAGTGAAATGGCTCATAAAGTATTAGGGCTCCAGAGAGGAGGATGAGCAGTAGGTGTGATAGAGTACTAGTATCTATTCCAAGTTGATTTTACATAAATTATCTATCTCTTAAGTTGTTGTTTAAATTATTTAATATTTTCTAAATATTGGATTACTACTTTTATTTAGTAGAAGTAAACTTATTCTTCGCACACATTGTGTGTGCCCTTTCACCCCAGTCCTCCTCCTCCTTCCAGCCTTTTCCATTTTACTTCGTTTTTTACTCTGTTATATAGATTATTATTTATTTATATAGAGTATTATTCATGTATAGATATATAGATTGTTAATTTGATTATATTGATATTGATGTATTATATAGAATATAGATATATAAAATTTTTCTATATATAAATATCCAACTTTATCATTAATTCCATTTCTATTAAATTCTATATCATTTATGTTCTATAAAGGGATAAAGGGCTCTAAAGAATATCTCAAATAAAAAAAGAGAGAATATTGCTTTGATTTCGTGGAAAAGGGACTTTTTTTATTTCCCATTTCCATGAACCAGCCTGTTCAATGCTTGGACAGGGTCTTTTTTTTTTTTAATTTTTTATTTTCAACTCAAATAAGTCTGTTCTTCTATGATTTTGTGGTCTGACTTTTTGTAACAAAAAAAATATTGTTTATTGGATTGAACCAACGATCAGAAGCAGAATTACTATTTTTGTTCCAATGATATAGAATCCAAATATCATTTCTATTTTTTTCCTTCCTCTTTCTTTTATTTGCATTTAGTGAAAGAGGAATACCTGTTGATTAGGCAATATAAAGTGATTAAGCAAGTTAAAAGCATTAATGTAATAAATCAATAGAGTTGACACAACTAAACATGCCAGTAACAAAAGTGCGCTACATTTCTTCTTTTTCTTCTCCACATTTGCCCTCTTTAACTAAATATTCAATTTCTTCTCTTTATGTTGTGGCTATAGGGTTATTTTATATAGTTCTAATCCATACTGCTGGGCATTAGGATTATTCTGTTTTTCAAATCTGAACTTGCTAAATCTGCATGTTCTATGGAGGTTAGATGAACTAGACACTGTGATACATAAGATCCTTGTATTTGTGTGTACTTGCATGTTCAATTCTGCAATGGACAATTGTAGTTTCGGTTGCAATTTTTTTCTTTTGATTATTTTGTATTTATGCAGAGGACTTTTACTTACATTTTTCTTTGTTCTCTATTTCTCTCTTTTCTCGTTTGGTTTTATAAGGGCATTTAACTGTCTGATTTCTTTTGTCATAAGGGATGGATTTAAGCTTATTATACAGGGATCCGAGACGGCTCTTAGTTATAGAGCTGTGCCCAATGCTTACCTTTCTCCTGTATTGGAGGTTAAATATTGTTAAATGTCCTTGTCTTGCAGGAGAAAACATTGCAGATCTCTGTATTTTGGAGCTCTCTAAAATGCATTTTTTGACCTTCTTTCCGAGTCTTTATGCATCTCATCTTTACTGTGATTTATTTGTGCTTTAATATAGTATAGATGTGTTCTTGTGATCCCTTTACATGTTTTGTGATAATCATAGGATTCAATGGAGAAGGCCATAAAGAATAAAGTTGCCAAAGCAGTGGTGCCTGCAATTGATGTCATGTTTCAAGCGCTAAGGTTTGTATACAAGAGCCCTTTGATATAAACTATGCATTGATTCTATTATTTGCTCCCTGCGGCTGCTTATTGTCTATTTTTGATTAGCGAATTTGGAGCCAAAGTTGTCCCTCCTAAAAGAATTCTAAAGATGCTTCCTGAACTTTTTGACCATCAAGATCAAAATGTCCGTGCATCATCCAAAGGGCTGACTCTTGAGCTTTGTCGTTGGATTGGAAAGGATCCTGTCAAGTCAATATTGTTTGAGAAGATGCGTGACACTATGGTAAAATAGTACTAAGTTTAGTCTGTTCTGGACATGCTTTTCTCCAGCTATATTGAAATAAATATTAAATATGTCTTATTTTGTTCTTTTTAAAGAAAAAAGAGCTTGAGGCTGAGCTTGTGAATGTAATGGGGACAGCCAAGCCATCGCGGAAGATAAGGTAAATTCCTTGTTTAGCAGTCTAATTTTACACTGTGCTCTGAATGCATGTGTTTAACTATTCTCTGTTATATTTATGCTTTTATTTAGAGAAGTGTTTTCATTTCTTCAGGCATGTTTTTGAGCTCATGTGGTACTGCTTTAAATGTGGATAATAGAATAAGAGTACTTTGAAAGAGTCATGTGCATTTCTTTTAAAATATTGAAGTTGACGAATCAATCTTAACTTATTTTGCTTTAACCAAAAAAAAAAAAAAAAAGAAGCTTATGACAAGCAGCAGAAAGTAGGGACCATTTTGAGCTGTCAGTAAGGTTTTGACCATTGAACATGTGCCAAAAAGGAGCTCACATGTTAGAACGACTTTGGTACGGATACAAAATTTTAGGGCTACTGCCCAGGATTGGTAAAACTGATATTTTTGAGATATTAAAATAATTGATTGAATTATTTGCTTGATGTTTCTAGTAATTTTCTTTTCAGTCATGAATATACATGTAAATGTATTAGCAAATTCAATTGAGAGACAACTAGGATGTAGTAGTGAAGTTTCATGTGTTCTTTTGTCCGATACAGCTGATGAATGCATATCATATTCCCTACAACAGTTGTGTTTGCATGTTTTTCCCTGCGACTAATTGTCCTAACAATTTATGAGTTTATAGTTCCGTTGGCAATGTTTAGGTCAGATTTGTTATATTTTAGCTCTTCATATCTTTTTCAGATCTGAGCAAGACAGGGAACCGGAACATGAAGCTGTTTCTGAAGCTGCTGGCCCTGGCCTTGTTGAAGAATCTGTAGCTGATAGTATGTATTTTATTGTAAACTTTGGATTGTACAATTTTCTGACATTTTCTTAATAAAGCTAATCTTGTACTTTTGGCATGTATATCTTATCGTCAGCTCGTCAGGAAATAGATGAATATGAGCTTATTGATCCTGTTGATATATTAGCTCCTCTGGAGAAGTCTGGATTTTGGGATGGGGTGGTTAGTACTGTTCCTGTATTTGATATTATTTTGACAAAATGTACCATTTATTTATTTCTTTTCATACTAGTGATTCTCAAATTGGGATATTAAGCTGCTTACTATATCTTCTCTTAAATACCATCTGTATTGTAGAAAGCAACCAAGTGGTCAGAAAGAAAGGAGGCTGTTGCTGAACTCACAAAGCTTGCATCAACAAAAAAGATAGCACCTGGTGATTTTGTGGAAGTTTGTCGGACATTGAAGAAGGTTTTTAATCTTCTCCCATCTCTTAAAATGATTGCAGTTGGCCCTTGCAAAGGGGCAAGACAAGTTTGTTTCAACCAAAACAGGGATGAACATTGTCTTGATGTTCTTATTGCGTGAATGTTACTATTGTGACTACTTTCCAATCGAATGCTCTTGTTTGTGTTCCTCTTTTAGTATGCAAGTGGTTCATTTGTCTTTTTTATCACATTCAACTATGGTGTCAACATGCATCGTTTACATGTATGAAGATAACATTTGTCGGCATGAGTTCTTCCATTTTTACTACTTTCTATCTAAATCCTCTTTTTTTCCTTTGTTAGCAGATATTCTTTAATTTTTTCTACCCTATTTGGAATCTGAAACCAGGATTCAGTTTCTTTTTTTTTTTTTTTATAATTTACTTGATGACTAGTGCAACTGCTTTCTGTAGCTGTTGAGGCATTTTCGAGTGTACGATTATGTGGACAATAATGCATGCATTATTTGTGTGTGTATTTCTGGGTATCAGCTACCTTGGTTCTGCTTTGTTATCATGGCTTGTCAAATGCTCCTTTAAGTTTTAACCTTTATGTTCTGTTATGCCTTTGGTACTTGATTTGCCTAAGTTATGTTTCTGCTTGCAGCTTGTTACAGATGTAAACATGACTGTTGCAGTTGAAGCCATCCAAGCTATTGGAAATCTTGCTCGGGGTTTGCGGACCCATTTTTCTGGTAGTTCGCGCTTTTTGTTGCCAGTTTTACTCGTAAGTGCAGTATAACTTACGTATACATGAAGGCATTTAATTGCATACTGTGTTCTTTTCTATTCTTGAAACTATGCTTTCTGTTGCTTGTAAATCTGCTTTACTTGCATTTTATTCTTCTCTTGCTTCATTTTTTTTTCATCATGTCATTCGGATGTGAAATTTTATTTCTTTAGGTAAAATTGAAGTATAATGTTTTTCTGTTGAAATATGAACAAAGATGGCCAAGAGCTATTTTTTTTCCTTTCTAGAATGGTAGAAGCACAAAGTTAATGCTCATCTAATACCAACTTCTATGTGTCCTGATGCATCATGTTACCTGAAAGTAGTACCGTTCAAATGCCTTGGATGATGCTTTAAGCTTTATATATTGTTTATTAATGTTTGGCATATATGGACTCATGATGTGGGCTGCTTGCTTTCTGTTGCAGTAACAGACTTGCAAGTCCATCCACGGGTCTTCTTATTATCTTCTATGCTATTTGAGAAGCTGAAAAATATGATGCTGAAAACTTTTAAGTGCCGAAATTTCACTACTGAAGAGAACTATTATCGATTTTTTTGCAAAAGATAAGTATATGATTTTATAGGGATTTACATTACCAAAAATTGAGAAGGAAAGACTATATAGTTAATAAAGAATGAATATAAGGTTGATGTAATTAAATGATAAAAATTTCCTTAAATAAGATTAACCTAATAAGTTAGTGAAGTTTTAACTACTTAATGTTTTCAGTATTTGATTTTATAGGGATTTACGTTAACAAAAATTGAGAAGGAAAGACAATCTAGTTAATAAAGAATGAATATAAGGATGATGTAATTAAATGATAAAAATTTCCTTAAATAAGATTAACCTAATAAGTTAGTGAAGTTTTAATTACTTAATGTTTTCAGTATTTCTTAATGAAAATATTCTAATCAATGATCTCTGAAATGAATAACCAATTGCATTACAAAAATACAACAGTTAACAATTTTCAATTGTTTATCACCTTAGTCTTTTGTCATTTCTGTCACACTGGTATGGTAGGAGCCTTATAGTGAAACCTTACATAGCTATTAGTTTGTTAGAACTTATTGCATGTATTATTTTTGCTGTGCAACAAGAAAATTGATGCAGCTTGCAAGTAATGTCACTTTGATATAATAGATGAGCTCTCTTAACTTTTTAATATTTTTCCTTAGCTCATGTTATCCCACATCTATTAAGTATTGGTTTTTCTTGTGGTTTTATATTCAAGTTGGGCCTTCCCACCTCTTGCAATTGGTTTTAGGTTGGTTGCTTAATATGATAGCAGAGCCCAAGTGTTTTCTGTATTTCTACTTAACCCCATGTGAGATTTCCATGTGTAGTTTGTGGTTGAGCTACGTGTGAGGGGGAGTGTTAAGTGGTTTTATCCCATGTCTATTAGGTCTTGGGTTTCGTATGATTTTATTCAAGCTGTGCCTCTTCATCTACTGCCAATTGCTTTTATGTGGGTTGCTTAAAACCTTTCTTCCCTTTTGCTTGTATTAACTTGTTGGTTTTAAGGTTGTTGAGTGCCACAATCACATACAAAAATGTTTGAAGGCTTCTCTTGTTTTTTTGGATTTCCCTTCTTTGGACCTAACCTAGCGAACCAAGTTCTAATGAATTTTGTCTTGATGTCCCCCACTCCCCCTGCTTTGGTTTTGTGTGTTCTTTGAGTTTCTTGTCCCTCTTTCCTCTGCAACCAGGTTGTGGTTTTATGTAGAAGTTCATGCTATTAAAGGTCAAATAGGGACTGAACATAAAGTTATGGTTTTGAGTTTCTTGTCCCCCTTTCCTCTGCAGCCAAGTTGTGGTTTTGTGTGTTTGTCCAATTTGTAGATCTTTTTAATAACTTTTTTATAATTTATATTAGTCAAATAGGGACTGAACATAAAGTTATCACTTGTATGAATCATTTCTTCTTCAACAGGAAAAATTGAAAGAGAAAAAACCCGCTTTGACTGAGTCGCTTACTCAAACTCTTCAAGCAATGCACAAAGCAGGGTGCTTGAATTTGGCGGACATTGTGGAAGGTAAGTTTCTTATTTTAATATCTATTTTTCGAGGCTCTCTTTATTGGGAAAACAATTTATAGTCTTTTCTACTTCCAGTGAAATCACTTTCTCCTCCTTTTATATTTTTGAGTTTGTTCCTCCTCTAGTGTAGCACTTTCTAACTATTATTTACGTCAACATTTTCTTTTAAAGTATAAGCTGGTGGTGGAGGAAATGCTTTATTTACTGACACTAACCCTGATTAGGTGATGGCTGTCAACGCTATTTTTGTTTAATATGGTTGGTTATTGCAGATGTTAAAACTGCAGCTAAAAACAAAGTTCCACTTGTGCGTTCATTAACGTTGAACTGGTTGACATTCTGTATCGAAACAAGTAATAAAGCTGTTGTTCTGAAGGTGCATAAAGATTATGTTCCTATCTGTATGGAGGTCAGTGCAGTGTTCTTTTGATTAGTGCTTACTCTAGTTTAGAACGCTTTAAGCCTGGCCATTATCATGTACTCTTTGCTTCATATTAATTTGACGCTCCATGCTGCATCCCTCCCCTTTCCCACTGGGGGAGAAAGAAAAACTAGAATAAGTAATTAAGGAGAAAGGGAAATTCTGGGAATGTTTTGAGTTGAATCATGATTTGTGATTGTATACATGTTCAGAGTTACAAATAATATTTACATATTCAGTGTTCAAGTACAAGTTAATGCTTTTATAGCCTCTTCACTTGGTATATATTGCTCTAACAATTAGAATGCTATTAATTCGATTGCAGTGTCTTAATGATGGTACCCCAGACGTAAGAGATGCAGCATTTTCAGTGCTGAAAGCTGTAGCTAAGGTAATATTTTCACTTACTATGTTATCATCTCTTTAATTCCTTAAGAAATATTATCCCTGTATAATTTTCTTTGTGGTTACTCTCTCTCAGTCTGTCGGTATGAGGCCATTAGAGAGGTCTTTAGAGAAACTTGATGATGTTAGAAAAAAGAAGCTGGCTGAAATGATTGCTGGATCCGGTTCTTCTGTATCTAGTGGTATTAGCTCAGGTATGTAAGATTTTCTCTGCTTACTGACCATTGCATTTAGTGTTGGAACAATTAGAACCCTTTTTGACCGGTTGGTGTCTTTGTTTCTTACCTTTTATCATGATATTCCAGCTGCTGTTAAAAATTCAGGTGGTGTTGTGTCTTCTATGGAGGTGAGTGCTCTCGTGAACCTGATGTTTAGCATTTTATTTGTTTTCTTTATGTTTTTTTATTTGATACTATCTACTTTTATTTATTTTTCTATCTTTAACTAAATTTACATTCTTCCTGATATTATTTGAGCTGTAACCTTAGCAAGCAGTAATTTTGCTAGGAGTTTTCAAATAGAATTTAGGATAGAACCTATTTGTGGCTTAGCATCTAGTATGGGCTTGAAAGCCTTGAAGTATATGCAGATCTTATGTATTTCCAGAAGGCAAAATGAAATTGTTTAGTTTGATGCATGTCAGAAAGGAGTCTTCTGATTTTTGGTGATGTCACAATGGGTGATTGGAAGTATAAAGACATGATATTTACTTGGTTAACTTTGCAAAAGGCATCTCTGGCGTATTGATGATAATATTGATGATGTCATTTACTAACATTGAGTGACCTAAGATCTATTTCACCATTTTTACCCTGCACATGGAAGATTGTTCAGTTTTACCATTCTACAATCAATGCTAGAAATGTTAATTAAGAAGAGAATAAGCATCTTAATGTCAGGATACAGAAGTTGATTTTTGAAAAAAAAAAAAAATACTACAAAAGATTGAAGATACAGTTTATGATGATTATATTTAATTATTAATGCTCTAGAAACAACGCCTGAAAAGTCAACCATAAAATGAGAATGGACACCTTACCGCAAGTGTAGATAAGTTGATCTAGAATGAAAAT
>JBBYHM010000019.1:10502954-10523124 GCA_038381775.1 Adansonia rubrostipa
TTGCCATGGGAAGATCGGTTGTTGCACAAGAATTGGAAGGTAAGGAACGAGGCTAACATCGACTTAGCTTCTCTCTGTGATTCCATTACGGATCCGAAGGACTCCAGGCTCCGCGAAATAGGTCAGTGTCACTTTTTTCTTTTTAAAATTTCCTTAGCGTTTTTTTTTTCTTTTTTAAAAATTTGAACCGTTTCAGATCTGATTTCCTCAATTGATTGATGGATCTTCGTGATTTTCAAATGTACAGCTCCATTTTTCAAAAAGACGGTGGCAGATTCGAATGCGCCGGTGCAGGAAAAGGCGTTGGATGCTTTGATTGCGTTCTTAAAAGCGGCGGATGCCGATGCTGGAAGGTGATGCCATTTTCTTTTTAAAACTTTTTTTTTTGAAAATTTGGCATTTTTTTTTTAAAATTTACGTTTTGTAGGATTGCTTCAGATTTTTGATCTCTGCATTCTTCCTGTGTTAGATATGCGAAGGAAGTATGTGATGCCATTGTGGCAAAATGTCTCACCGGCAGGCCTAAGACGGTTGAGAAAGCTCAGGCAGCGTTCATGCTCTGGGTAGAATTGGAGGCTGTTGATGTTTTCCTGGTATGTTTGATGATGTCTTCCAATGTTATGCAAATACAAATGATCATGGTGATAGAGTAAGTAGTAGGGCTAAAGAGGAAAGGGGTTGACAAAAGAAGGGCAGTACCTTATTTGTTGTTAGACTCGTTGCAGTGCATTGTGTTCTTTATTTATGTGTGGTATAAATTAAAATGTGTTAAGGTTTCTCGCCTTACATTGAGTGACTTAAATACATTAAAACAAAGCACTAAAGCATGGTAAAATTCACCCTTAAGAATTTGTTAAAATGTAATTAGATTGAGGTTGGGATCCTGCCTTCTCTGGAACATGGGAACATGCCATAATTCTGAGTTGTATGGTTATTAACTGAAAATGAAATTAGAACTCTGTGTAAAATGTGTTTTGCTCCCTTACCTTTTTTTTTTCTTAAACTTATCTTGACTTGCTGCAGATTTCATATTTGCTTTTTTGGAGAGGGTCCAAATATGATAACATTTTGGTAACTAAATGATTGAAATGGTTCATCAAGTATTAGGACTACCGGGGGGGGGGGGGTGATGAGGGGTAGTTCTGGTAGAGGCAGTATTATTGTCTATCCTAAGTTGGTTTTACTTAAACTATCTATTCTAAGTTGTTATTTAAGTATCTATTTAAGTATCTAAGTTGGTTTTACTTAAACTATCTATTCTAAGTTGTTATTTAAGTATCTAAAATTTTCTAAATATTGTATAGATCTCATCCTGCCTTGTCCGAACATTTTACAATTCTCAGTTGTATAGTTGTTAACTGAAAATGAAATTAAAACTCTGGGTAAAATGTGCTTTTATACTGGACTTGCTCCAGATTTCGTATTTGCTGTTTAGGAGAGGGTCTAAATATGTCAGCTTTTTGGTGACTCAAATTATTGAAATATATATTTTATGAGATGCAGTGCTGAGTGAAATGGCTCATAAAGCATTAGGGCTCCAAAGGGGAGAATGAGGGGAGGTGTGATAGAGGGAGTACTATTATCTATTCTAAGTTGTTTCTACTTATCTACTCTAAGCTGTTTAAGTATTCAAAATTTTCTAAATATTGTACGGATCAGATTACTACTTTTACTAAAATTAAAATAACTGTTTGTATGCATTTTGGAATGCCCATTTGCTAGTTTGGTGTATGCTAAGTACCTTCACTTGTAATGTATCCCTGTCCCATCCTCCTCCTCCTCCTCCTCCTCCCCCCTTTTCCCCTTTTTCTTGGAAATATGAATGTTTGTTGATTGGGCAATAGACAGAAACTAAGTAGATGAAAAGAGATGATTCATAAAGAAATGGATCTAAATTGTTTGGAACAATAACTCAAATCCGTAGAGTTGACACAATTAAACATGCTAGTAACAAAAATGCACTCACATTTTAATTGACGTGCACTCCATTATCTAATGTACATGAGGCTTAACCTTTTTGAGCTACATTTCTTCTTTTTTATTCTTCACATCCTCCCCCTTATGTAAAGTGTAAACATGCAATTTCTTGTCTTAATTTTGGGGTTGCAGGGTTATTTTGTTTAGTTGTAAGCCAAGTTGCTAGGCATTAGGTTTGTTTTGCAAATCTGTACTTGTTTAATATTCATGGCTCTACGGAGGTTGAGAGGAACTAGTAAAGGTTATTTGCCAGACACTCTGTGATGCATATGAGCTTTGTGTACGTGTATATTTGGGTGTTCAATGTTGCAATGGTTGAGTGGTTTGATTTTTATTTCTTTTGATTATTTTATATTTATGCAAAGGGATGTTTATCTAAATTTTCCATTGTATCTATTTCTCTCCTTTTTCTTTGGGTTCTATGGGGGCATTTAATTCTGTTTGGTTTCTTTTGTCATAAGAGAGGGATTTAAGCTGATTGTACAGGGATGTATAGAGATATGCCCAATACTTACCTTTCTCCTGTATTTGGAGGTCCTTGTCTTGTTGGAGAAACCATTTCACATCGTTGTATTTTGGGGCTCTTAAACTGCATTTTTGACCTTCTTTCTGGGTCTTTATGCATCTCATTTTTATTAGAATTGTATTTTACTTCAGTATATTAGAGATGTTCTTGTGACCCCTTTACATCTTTTGTGATAATCATAGGATTCAATGGAGAAGGCCATAAAGAACAAAGTTGCTAAAGCAGTTGTGCCTGCAATTGATGTCATGTTTCAAGCGCTAAGGTTTGCAGACGGGATCCCTTTGACTCAAACTATGCATTAATTCTATTACTTGCTCCTTGTAATTTCTTATTGTCTGTTTTGCAATTAGTGAATTTGGAGCAAAAGTTGTCCCTCCTAAAAGAATTCTGAAGATGCTTCCTGAACTTTTTGACCACCAAGATCAAAATGTTCGTGCATCCTCCAAAGGACTGACTCTTGAGCTTTGTCGTTGGATTGGAAAGGATCCTCTCAAGTCAATACTGTTTGAGAAGATGCGTGAAACTATGGTAAAATAGTATTAAGTTTTGTCTGTTATATATATGCCTTTTTCTTGTTGTATTGAAATAAAATATGTGTTATTCTTCTTTCTTCTCTTTAAGAAAAAAGAGCTTGAGGCTGAGATTGTGAACGTGGTGGGGACAGCCAAGCCATCACGGAAGATAAGGTAATTATTTTGTTGTTTAGAAGTCCTATAATTATGCATTGTGCGATGCATACATGTGTTTTCTTTGCTGCATTTATGCTTATATTTAGACATGTTGTGCTTTCATTTCTTTGAGTATGTATTTGAGCTCAGGTGTATGAATTTGAGTAAAGGACAAAGGAGAGCAATGTAGAAGAATGAAGTACTGCTTTGAATGCAAGATAAATGAACAGAAGTACTTTGAATGAGTCTTGTGCAATGCATTTCTTTTAAAATTTTGAAGCTGACAAAGCAATCTGAACTCTAGTGGCGGGATACACCAAAAAAATGCTGCTTATGACACGAAACAGAAAATAACACTTAAACATCAACTAGTAGGGACCGTTTTGCTCTCTCAATATGATTTCAATCATTTAAGATGTGCCAAAATAGAGCTTGCATGTTAGAATTAAACTTTGGCACAGCCGTATAGGTACAAAATTTTAGAGATTATCGTTAGTGAGTGGTATGTAATTTTTTTTTGAGATATTCAAATAATTGATTGAATAATTTGTTTGATGTTTTATGATTTTTTTTCCTTTTAAGTCATCAATATACATGTAGATGCATTAGCGAATTGAATTCAGGAGAGACAATTAGGATATAGTAGTGAAATTTAGTGTGTTGTGTTTGATACAGCTGATAAATGCATATCCCTGTAACAGTGTCTACATATTTTTCCCTACTATTATTTAACAATTTACAAGTTTAAACTTCAGTTTACAATGTTTAGGTCACATTTGTTACATTTTAAGATCTTCATTATCTTTTTCAGATCTGAGCAAGACAGGGAGCCAGAACATGAAGCTGTTTCTGAAGCTGCTGGCCCTGGCACTGTTGAAGAATCTGTAGCTGATAGTATGTATTCTATTGTGAACATCAGACTGCACAATTTTTTGACATCTTCTTAATAAAGCTAACCTTTTACTTCTGGCATGTATCTCTGTGTTATCAGCTCATCAGGAAATAGATGAGTATGAGCTTGTCGATCCTGTTGATATATTAACTCCTCTGGAAAAGTCTGGATTTTGGGATGGAGTGGTTAGTGCTGTCCCTATGTTTGATATTATTTTGGCAAAATGTACCACTAATTTATTTCTTTCATTTTGATACTGGTCGTTCTCAAATTAAAATTTTAAGCAGCTGACTATCTCTTCTTTTTATAAAAACTGTCTTGTAGAAAGCTACCAAGTGGTCAGAAAGAAAGGAAGCTGTTGCTGAACTCACGAAGCTTGCATCAATAAAAAAGATAGCACCTGGTGATTTTACGGAAGTTTGTCGGACGTTGAAGAAGGTTTTGAATCTGCTCCCCATCTTTTAAAAGCTTGTGGTCACCGCTTGTAACGGGACAAGACAAGTTTCTTTAAATCAAAAGAGGATGAACCTTGTCTCGATGTTCTTACTGCTTGAATATTACCTTGTTTCTTACTTTCCTATCAAACCCCGTTTTTGTGTTCCTCCTTTAGCATGCAAGAGGTTTTTTTTGTCTTTTTTGTCACATTCAACCAGGTTGTCATCATCCTTAAATTGTATGATGATCAAATTCTGTCTACATGAGTGCTATACTTTCTCTCTATATCCTTTTATTTTTTTTTAATTTGTTAGCATGTAAGAGGTCCTTTAATCTTTTCTACCCCTTTCAGAAGTGGGAACTTGAATTTAAATTTTATTGATTTACTTGATGACTAGTGTTAATTGCTACCTATTGTCGCTGAAGCTTTTTTGAGTACAAGCCATAAGGTTATGTTAACAATGCTTGCATGTATATGTGTATGGTTGTGTATTTCTGGGTATCAACTTACCTACGTTCTACTTTGTTATGTTGGCATGTCAAACTCTCCTTTAATTTTTAGTCCTCATATTCTGTTTTACCTTTGTTACTTGATTTGCTTAAGTTGTGCTTCTGCTTGCAGCTTGTTACAGATGTAAACATAGCTGTTGCTGTTGAAGCCATCCAAGCTATTGGGAATCTTGCTCGTGGTTTGCGGACCCATTTTTCTGGAAGTTCACGCTTTTTGTTGCCAGTTTTACTTGTAAGTGCAAGTATTCATGAAAGCATTTAATTACATACTGTGTTCCTTCTTTTCTATTATTGAAACTATGCCTTCTGTTGTTTCTTTTAAATCAGCATTACTTGCATTTTATTGCTTTCTTGCTTCATTTTGTTTACCATCAAGTCATTTGGTTGTGAGATTTTATTTCTTTCGGTAGAACTGACCGTACCATGTTTGTCTGGTTGAACAATACAGACAAAGATGGACAAGAGCTATCTTTTTTTTGGTTGGAAAATAGAACCATAAAGTTAATGCGCATCTAATACTAACTTCTATGTGTACTGATGCATAATATGCCTGAAAGTAAAATTGTTCATATGCCTCAGATGATGCTTTTGGCCTGTAGATATTGTTTATTACTATCTCGCATCTTTGGACTCTTGATGTGGACTGCTTGCTTTCTGTTGCAGTAGCCTACATTCACAAGTACTCCGTCCATTTGTCTCCATATTATCTCATATGCTATTTGATAAGCTGAGAAATGGAATGCTAGAAAAAAATTGCTGGAATTTTAATTCTGAAAATGTTGAATTTATACTATAAAAGTCATTTGGTATATTGCTGAAAATTCCTGCAGAAAATAATTTTTATTGATCTTTTTGGTAAGAAAGATAAGTATATAACTTTATAGGGAATTTGCATTAATAAAAATGAAAAAGAAAGACTAGATAGTTAAAAAAGAATGAATCTAAGGTTGATGTGATTAAATGATGAAATTTTCCTTAAATAAGATTGACCTAACATGTTAATGAGTTTTTAACACTTCATGTTTTCAGCTTTCAATGAAAATATTGTAAACATTGATCCGCAAAACGATAACCAATTGCAGCACCAAAATACAATAATTGAAAATTTTCAATATGTTATCACATTGCTCCTTCTTAGACATGGCTTTCCTTGTACTTGTGTTGTGTTCTTATTATTTTCTATGTCATAATTATGTTTAAGGTGTTGTACATTTATATAAATTTTGGCATGTTAAATTTCGTGTTTTATAGATTTGGACACATTCATGTATTTGTCATGTCTGTCTCGTGTTTTGTATAATGTTTCAGTTATTTTTCTAGTATCGGTTCCAATATTGCCGGGTCTACTCGTTAGTCTTCTGTCTTTTCTGTCTTAATGGCATGGTAGGAGATTTGTGGTGAACCTTACCTAGCTAGAATAGGCTTAGCTTGTTATAAATAATTGCTTCTATTATATATATATATATATATGCAACTTGGGAGTAATGTATCTTCAACATAATAGATGAACTGTTTGACTTTTTAATATTTTCTCTCCTTGTTTTCCCCTCTTGTGAGCGTTTTACTTGTATTAACCTATAGAATACTGCTGGTTTAAGTTTTTCAGAGTGTCAAAATCACATGCAAAAGATGTCAAAAGGATTCTCTTGTATTTGTTCCATAAGTAGATTTTTGTTATCGATTTGTTTTTATTATTTATGGGTCATGGGACTTAACAGTTATTGCTTGTGTGGACCATTTCTTCTTGAATAGGAAAAATTGAAAGAGAAAAAACCTGCTTTGACTGAGTCACTCACACAAACTCTTCAAGCAATGAACAAAGCAGGGTGCTTAAATCTGGTGGACATTGTGGAAGGCAAGTTCCTTCTTATTCTAATCACTAATTTTTCAAGTTGTATCGAACAGACAATTTATAGTCTTTTCTACTTCCAATGAAATCACTTTCTGATTCAATTTTTTTTTTCTTTTTACTTTGTTCTGCCTCTAATGTAGCAGTTTCTGACTACTATTTACATCTACATTTTGCTTTCAAAGAATAAGCTGGAGGCGGAGGAATCAAATTGTTTACCAACACTGACCCTTTTTTGGCTGGTGGCTGTCAATGCTATTAATGTTTTATCTATGTTGTTTATTGCAGATGTTAAAACTGCAACGAAAAACAAAGTTCCACTTGTGCGATCGTCAACATTGAACTGGGTGACATTCTGTATCGAAACAAGTAACAAGGCTGTTGTTCTTAAGGTGCATAAGGATTATGTCCCAATCTGTATGGAGGTCAGTGCAGTGTTCCTCTGAAGAATGCTTATTCTGGGTTTTACAGTATCTGTCTGTGCTTCATATTAAACTGACTCACCATGCTGCATCCCTGCCCATTCCCATTGGGAGAAAAGAAAAACTAGAAGAAATGGGAAATTCTGAGAAGCTTTTGAGTTGAATTATGATATGTGTTCGTGTACATGTTTAGAGTTGTAAATAAAATTTACATTCGGAGTTCATGTACAAATTAATGCTCTTAGAGGGATTAGAGTAGGGGTGGAATAGCGGTGTAGCAACCGCTATTTTGTGTTAGCGGCACTGTCTGTCACTGCTAAACAGTTAGCTGTCAGTGTGAAAAAAAGATTACGTCGAACAACAAATGGTAACAGTTTCTAAAAAATTTGTAATGGAGAACAGTGGCTATAATGGATCACTATTCCCTGCCTCCTGTTAAAAAACTAGGAAACAAAAAAATCATCATAAAACAAGTTAGCAGTCAGCAGCATGGAAGATTGGTAGTGGCCATGGTTCGTGGGAGTTGCAACTTTGGGGATTATGGGTGGTGTGGGTGGGGTCTTCTGTTTTGGGTTGTTCAAGGCAGTGAGAGGGAGACTAGGAGATATTCATGTGACTAATGTAGCAAGCAAGTGTGCCTGTGTGTGGGTGAGAGGTGAGTGACGTGAGACTGAGAGGTCTACTAAATTTCTGGAATCGCGATTGTGGAGAAGAAGAAGAGAACTGAAAAATGGAATAGAAATTGGTTTTGGTTGGGTGGGAATTGGGAAAAGAAATTGGGTGTTTGTTTTGGGGAGTGGAAATGAAGAGTGTTTCTACTGTATCTGATGGTGCTAGCTTAGGTTCACAACTGCAATAAATGCGATGTGATTGAAAAAACGTCAATGATTGCAATTTAAATGGCTGGTTCCTACTACTCTTTATGTATTGATCTGACCATTAGAATCCTATGAATTTGAATTGTAGTGTCTCAATGATGGGACCCCGGACGTGAGGGATGCAGCCTTTTCAGCATTAACAGCTATAGCTAAGGTAATATTTTCACTTATTATGCTATCATCTCTTCAATTTTACAGGATAATTTACCCTATAGAAAATTTCCTTGTGCTTATTCTCTCTTAGTCTGTCGGTATGAGGCCATTAGAGAGGTCATTGGAGAAACTTGACGATGTTAGAAAAAAGAAACTATCGGAAATGATTATGGGATCAGGTTCTACTGTCTCTGGTGGTACTGGCTTAGGTGCGTAAGGTTTTCTCTAGTGACATTGCATTTAGTTTTTGGAACTCTTAGAACTGTTTTTAATTGGTTGCATCTTTGTTTCTTTCCTTTTATCATGATATTCCAGCTGCTGTTCAAAATTCGGGTGGCATTGTGTCTTCTACACAGGTGAGTGCACTCTTGAACCTAGTATTTAGCATTTTATTTGTTTTGTCTATGCTTCATGATACAATCTGGTATTACTATTTTTCTGTCTAAATGATTTATTCTTCTTGACAGCATTTGGATCTGTAACCTTAGCAAGAAGCAATTTTGCTAGGTTTCTTTGAGCAGAAATTAGGATAGAACTTCTTTGTGGCATAGTATTTAGCATGGCTGGTAGAAGCATATGCAGAAGATCTTATATATTTCACAAAGCAAAATGAAAGTATTGAGTTTGATGCTTGCTAGAAAGGAGCCTTCTATTATTGGGTGATCACACATGGATGATTGGAAGTATAGACACATGATATTTTACATGGTTAACTTTGCAAAAGCATCCTGGGCATATGGATGATGTTTTCGATAACAGTTTTCTATATTACAAAATAAAATGAATACTTTATGAAGTAAATTACTGTGACATACAGTGGCCTAAGTTCTGTTTCATCATCTTTCCTTGATCTGCATATGGAAGATTGTTCACTTCTGCAAACAATGCCAGAAAAGTCATTTACAATGACATTAATCAGCTTAATGCCGGTATAGATAAGTTGATGTAAGATTAAAATACTACAGAATGTTGAGGATACTGTTTGTGATGTTTACATTTGATTGTTGACTCTTTCTCTAGAAACAATGCCAGAAAAGTAAACCATAAAATGGGAATGGCCAATTTACTGCCAGTATAGATAAGTTGATCGGATATGAAAATATCACATCAGGATGAAGATGTGGCGTATGATGCTTACCATTTCTTATAAGATTATTAATTGTGAATTATGACAATTTGCGTTTACACTTACATCTCACACAATTTTTATTTAACTTCTCTATAAATGTTTATTATCATTTTTTTGGTTATCTTGTCTGTCGTGTTAAAGAATTGAGAAAATTGGATCATTGTATCACATACTTATGATGTTTTTAGCTATTGCAGTCTATGCAGTTTTCTGAAGGCTCATCTGTTAGGAAATCAGCGGCAAGCATGCTTAGTGGGAAGAGGCCTGTTTCTACAGCAGTAAGATTTTATTATATAGGGACAGTACTCAAATACATCCTTGAATTTTACTCGAAATAGAAATAAGCCATCGAATTCTTATTGTATAAATTAAGGTTGTGAATTTTTATTTCATTGTAATGATGCTTGTTAAATCTTGAAAATAGATGATTAAAGTCGAGTTGATAGATTATTAAAATTATTGTCAAGTAAGCATTTTCTATGAAGTACATCATCCAACCATGAAAATTTTTAACAAAGTATGGAATTTTCCATTATGTCATGGCTTTAATCATAATAAAATAAAAGCTCATAGCCTTAATTCCATGGATTGAAAGCTTGAGGCCTTTTTTCTATTTTTGTGTAAAAATTGAGGGCTTGTTTGGGTATTTTTCATAATTATTTATTATTTGGTTCTTAAACATTGTTCTAGTGTCATACTGGTTGAAACTTTGCATTGTTTATTAGCATGCCAACAAGAAAGGGGCTGCAGTGAAGTCAGACAACAACAAAAAGGTAAATGGAGCTGGACGGCTGGAAACAGCAAAATTGACTCAACCACCTGAGGACATCGAGGTAAACTTATCTTTTAAAGCTTTTTTTTTTTTTTTTAATTGTCATTGCTTTAATAGCTTGAAAGATCTTAATATCTTTTCTTGGGATTTATCTGACAATTGCAGCCAGCAGAAATGAGTCTTGAAGAGATTGAAAGCAGATTAGGTTCCCTCATACAGGCAGATATCATTTCTCAACTGAAGAGTTCTTTATGGAAAGAGCGTCTTGAAGGTTTGTTACTTTATTGTAACTTCCTGATGAGCGGCTTTGCGTATATGGTTATTAGATTTAACAGCATGTTTAATAAACAGGGACTTTACAGAAAGTTATAGATGGTTGTTAAGTTGCAAATTCGTGTGGTCATGCAGACCATATATCTATACATGCACACGTATATTTAATGTATCACATATATGCAAACAAGGTCAGATACTATGCCATAACTGAAAGCATATTCCTATGTTCTTGTTATTAGAAGACATGCTTAATTTAATTAATACTGGCGAATAATTTTTAGTTTCTCGTTTACCTTTGATTTCTGTCTCTTCCTATTCTATTAATCATTAACTTGTTGGATCTTCTTTCTTTCTTTTCTTTTCTTCACTTCTCTTTTTTCCCCCGTTGAATTAGAGAACAGAAAGAATCCACTTTCCTTTCTAGATGAGACTTCTAAGCTTTTATCCTAGGAAACTAATTGAGCTGTAATTTTCTTGATAGAGTGTTTTAAAAAATTACTAAAAATGCTGTAATAGTTAAATCTTTTGATGTCCATTGCAATGCTATTCAATGTATTTTATAATAAAATGTGACAAAAAGAGTCCATCTAAAGGTGCTGTATTTATTAATTATTAGTGGCTATAATTGCATTATTAGTTTCAAAGTGCAAATGTCAATATTTTTCTCCTCTAGTTAATTCTTTTAACTTGGATGATAATATTGCTATTTTACATGAGAATGTGTAAGACAAGTTATCCTTCAATGTTTTAGTTGTTGCTCTCTTGTAAATTTTCGTGGTTATAATTCGGAACATTTTATCTTTACATATGAATATATATATATATATATTCTTTAACTTTATCACAACTTTAGTGTATTTTTATTTTTTTGGGTGATTATTGGAAATAGAAGATGCTTAACTCCTTTTCTTTTCTTTTTTTTTTTTAAAATAATAGTGTTTGTGTGCTAGGTAATAAATAATTTTCAATAAAGTATAATTTGCTTAAATGTGCTTAAATGTGACGACCCACTCCCACGATCCAGCCTCTCCCTCAGGATTGCTCGGCAGCCCTTCGGGATGACCGGGTGAACTTGCCTCCTTCATGGGCGTACGGCGTCACCCGTGACCTTGCCTACTCCCTCGGGAGCGCTTGGTGTCACCCCAAAGTACCAAGTATCATCCTGTTTGGGCCCATAGGCCCTCAAGGGTTTGTCACCCCTTAGGATGCGCTGCCCATGGTTTAGTTACAACTAGCTAGTATGGTTTAAGTGCTATATATACTTGAGTAGTTTTGGAAATTTTTTTCTTGTTAGCATTATTTATGTTAGCTGAATTTCTAATTGGGGTGCCCAAACCTCTCTGAGTGCAGCCATATCTTCACTGAAACAGCAGGTTGAAGGTCTCCAGGACCTTGATCAGTCCGTGGAGATTTTTATTCGTTTGCTTTGTGCTGTTCCTGGTTGGAACGAGAAAAATGTTCAGGTATATGAAGATTTTTGCAGTTTTAGATGGCATGTTGTCTTCTTTAACCTCTCTCTCTCTCTTCTTTTTTCTCTTAGTGTTGAGAAATATGAAGACTCCTATATTGAACAATGCAGGTTCAGCAACAAGTCATTGAAGTTGTCACTTATCTGGCCTCTAGTGCAACAAAATTTCCAAAGAAATGTGTTGTGCTTTGCATTCTTGGTGAGTATTAGGTTGAGAATGCCCCCATCTCCTTTTTCAAACAATTTGTTTACAGAATCTGTGGTGGTTGTCCTTCTATCAGTTTACTCGTAGGCTTGTTTTTGTGCCTAAATTAAGTCTATCTTGTGACAAATTTATTACTCAACAGTCCAACATGAGGTTAGCTCTTTTATCTTACATAATTGACAGGCATAAGTGAAAGAGTGGCAGATATCAAGACTCGTGCTCATGCTATGAAGTGTCTCACCACTTTCTCTGAGGCAGTTGGTCCAGGATTTGTTTTTGAAAGGGTAAGTGAAGATCAAATATCATATTCTGATCATGAATACCTATTTTGATATCAGTTCAGTCAATTGAGCATGTAGTGAAGCGCAGATCAAGAATACTCTGTTCTGTTACATTTGTCATCTACATTTGCTTTGCTTTCTCTTAACTAATGTGTTAAAAACTTATTTATTTCAGCTTTATAAAATAATGAAAGAGCACAAGAATCCCAAGGTTCTTAGTGAGGGTTTATTGTGGATGGTCTCAGCTGTTGAGGACTTTGGTGTATCACATCTGAAATTGAAGGTATTTCACTTGTCTGAGCTATTTTTTTGTCATCACTCATAATTTATTATATAACTGTCAGCATGACTTATATTGGTACTAACTGCATCCAGGATCTAATTGATTTCTGTAAAGATACTGGACTGCAGTCCAGTGCTGCAGCCACCCGAAATGCCACAATAAAGCTTTTGGGTGCTTTACATAAGTTTATTGGTCCAGGTGATGACTTATGCCTGGCTTTGTCCGCATTGTCCTATTTAGAGTTGTCCATCTACCTTTGATTCATGATTGAACATTCTATGAATTTCCTTTTTCACAGATCTCAAGGGGTTTCTTACGGATGTCAAACCTGCATTGCTTAGTGCCCTTGATGCTGAATATGAAAAAAATCCATTTGAGGTATGCATACTATCATGTTAATCCACTGTTTAACTAAATTTGAACATGTTTGTTTGACTCATTGAATACCCTAATGCATTCAATAAATTATTATGATGTGAAATAAAGTTAAAGACAGTAAAGCAATATTCTTTCTCTTTCTTTCCTTCAATTTTCTGGCAGTCTATTTTCTTTTATCCTGTTCTCTGTCACGTACTTTTTATTAATAATTTATAAATAAAAATTTATTTGCACTCACCCATCTGGTGTGTCTTATTATAGAACACTCCAAGTTAATGGTTAGTGGCTCACATTCTAGACAGTTATGTTGAATAGGATCCTGATTGTGCTTTGTGTATTACCATTCAGGGTACTTCTGCCGCTCCCAAGAAAACTGTCAGGTCGTCAGAATCGACATCTTTGTCTGTTGGTGGACTAGATAGTCTGCCACGTGAAGATATTAGCGGAAAGATGACTCCTACATTGCTAAAGAGCTTGGAAAGTCCTGACTGGAAGGTATTGCTATCAATATATCTGATCATGTTTGCACGTCACTGCCTGTGTTTGTTGTGCATGTTGATGCATAATTGATTCCCTTAAGAAGAATTTATGGTGTTTTACCATGTTATTTATCCTTTCTAGGTCCGCCTGGAGTCTATTGAAGCTGTCAATAAAATTTTGGAAGAGGCTAACAAGCGCATTCAACCCACTGGAACTGGTATGCTACGGCTTTAAAAACTTTTCTTGACGAATTGGTATCGCTTTGTTGTTGATTTTGATCATTTGGTTTATTTGACTGCCAGGAGAACTATTCGGTGCTCTTAGGGGGCGGCTATATGATAGCAACAAAAATTTAGTTATGGCCACTTTGACTACCATTGGTGGTGTTGCATCTGCGATGGGACCAGCTGTTGAGAAGGCAAGCAAGGTTTGTGCACACAATTTATCAGTTAAATATCTTATTTCTGTTTATTGTATAGAAGATTTTAATTCATGAATGAATTTTTTTTAATTGCAGGGAATTCTGTCAGACATTTTGAAATGCCTTGGTGACAATAAGAAGCATATGAGAGAGAGCACTTTGTCTACTTTAGATGCTTGGAATGCAGCTGTTCATTTTGATAAAATGGTAACCGTTTCTCCAATTTCATCAGGTAGTTTTGCTAGCTATGTTGTTAGGTATCTAAAATAATTCTTTTATTTTAGGTTCCTTATATCACTTCAGCACTAACAGACACTAAGCTTGGGGCAGAAGGACGTAAAGATCTTTTTGATTGGTCATCTAGGCAACTCTCTGGACTTAGTGAGTTTTCTGATGCTGTCCATCTGCTCAAACCAGCTGCTACTGCCATGATGGTAAATTTTTATTGAATAAATAAATATTCTCTGTTTCCTCTTCCTATACAACGTTTCTGATTCATTTTAAACATATCTGTATGTCTGGAATCCTTCCTAGGATAAATCATCAGATGTTCGCAAAGCAGCAGAGGGATGCATTGCTGAAATTTTAAGAGTTAGTGGACAGGAAATAGTATGTCTACCAGAATTATGTTTCTTTTTGAATTTATTTTTATTGTTATAGTTGCCTCTAGATTTTGACATTGCCTGAGCATCTTAGCTTTTGCTTATGTCATGTTATCAGATTCACAAGAATCTTAAAGATGTGCAAGGGCCAGCTTTAGCTCTTATCCTTGAGTGGTTAAAACCTTACGGCTCTTTCCAAGGTATGTTTTTGTTTGCTTTGGCTTGCTTCCATTGCCCCTTCCCCTTTCGTATGCTAATCTGTTTTATGTCTCTCAGAATCAATTGAATCGTCCAAAGGAGTTTCTATTGGACTAGCATCAAAAACCAACACAAGGGTTGCAAAATCTGCTTCCTGTGGTGCCACAAAGCATGGAAATAGAAGTGTTAATTCGGTAGGTTTTGATTGCTTTTGGTAGTTCCTCTTTCATCAGAAGACTATTAATTTTCTTGTTTTTACGTGGGTTTGAAGAGAGCCATCCCACCAAAGGGGTTGAGACCCGAAACCATGTTGTCTGTTCAAGATATAGCTGTTCAGTCCCAGGCTTTGTTGAATGTCAAGGATTCAAATAAGGTATAGCTGGGTGATTTATTAATTTAAGATTTTTATGGAGCAGATGAGTGAAACCATGCACACTTATTTGGTGCATAACCATCTAAATTATTAGAATCTTTCATTTGTTCTTTGTCACAGGAGGAAAGGGAGAGAATGGTGGCTCGAAAGCTTAAGTTTGAAGAGCTGCGGATTGAACAAATCCAAGATCTTGAGGTTTGTGTTTGTAGACTGTTGCTTACAAAAATCTGCTGTCTACCATTAATTATTATTGATTTCTAAGAGATGTGTGGTATATACCTTTATGGCAGAATGATATCATGAAGTATTTTAGAGAGGATCTCCACAGACGCTTACTGAGCACAGATTTCAAGAAGCAAGTTGATGGTCTTGAGATGTTACAGAAGGTTTTCCACAATTGCAGTCTTGTTAGAAGTTATTTGATGGGGCTATCTGAATATTTTTCTTATCTCTGTCTTCTTAAAATAACTGCAGGCGCTACCTTCCATTGGGAAGGAAATAATTGAAGTTCTGGACATACTTTTGAGGTGGTTTGTTTTGCAGTTCTGTAAATCTAACACGACATGCCTGTTGAAGGTAAAATTTATTTTCTTTCTTTATTAATGCTTTAATTTCATGATTTCTCCTGTAGAATAGATAAATAATGGGTGTTATTATTAGGTGCTGGAGTTTCTTCCTGAACTTTTTGATACATTGAAGGGCGAGGCATATGCTTTGACAGAGCCAGAAGCTGCCATATTTCTTCCGTGCTTGATAGAGAAGGTCTTGTTCATTATCTTCAGTTCTGCATTTCAGTGAATTGCTTGGTTGTTATGTAGATTCTTTTGAGAAGCATGTCGTATTCTACCTTGCACTATGCCTATATAGTGTGTTATTTTGGTGTATATGAGTCAACCTTTATTTGACTTTTCGGACTTGAATTGTGGAGTGCTTTGCTGGTTTACCATCAAGTTAAAGGTAGCGAAGTCTGAGTATTTTGTTACTTGGCTCGAACAGCTTGCCAACCTATTTAAGCTTTTGCCTTACTAATATTCCAATAGTATATTTTATATCTAATATGCAGATACATAAATAAAGCACGAATTCAAGTTTGTTCGTGCTTATCTCAATAATCATGGAGCCAACTTGAGTTCAAATTGACTCACTCAACTCCTCCATGTGACCTCAAGTTTGAAAACTGAAGCTTGGTTGAAATCAAGCTGAGATTCAGTTTGGTCAATCCAAGCTTTTGTATAGTTTTGGTTGGTTAAATCATACTCGTGCATGGGTCTGGTATTTCCATATTGCACAAATATACTGATTTCTAAATTTGGTTGCAGTTGGGGCATAACATTGAAAAAGTTAGAGAAAAGATGCGGGACCTGGCAAAACAAATAGTTCAGATGTATTCTGCCGCCAAAAGTTACCCTTACATTTTGGAGGGTCTTCGTTCTAAAAATAACCGTACACGGATAGAGTGTGTTGATCTTGTTGGTTTCTTGATTGATCATCATGTAGCTGAGGTATTACCAAGGCAAAAATTTAGAGAATTGGACTCTCTCTTGCTCTTACATTCTTTATTCTAGAATAATAAATTCATTTCCCTTCTAAACAGATAAGTGGACAATTGAAATCATTGCAAATTGTTGCAAGCTTGACAGCTGAACGAGATGGTGAAATTAGGAAAGCTGCACTAAATTCACTGGCTACTGGATATAAGATTCTGGGTATGTCATGATATTTTGCAACTCCTATATTAACATAATGTTTTATTGTTTTGTGCTGCATTAAAAATGTTATTTTAAGAATTTTCTTTTGAAGTTGTTTCTTTGTGCTGTCATTCAACTCATTTCGGTTTAGTTTCCTCTTATGCCTCTTGCTTCTGCTTTGTGATTGTTGGGATGATTTCATCTGTCTAGGTGAGGACATTTGGAGATATGTAGGGAAGCTGACGGATGCTCAAAAAAGCATGCTAGATGACAGATTTAAGTGGAAGGTCAGTGTATGTTTTTGCTTTTATATGTTTCCGTTTCTTTGTTCTCAACATGATATGTTGTGTCAGGTCCGAGAGATGGAAAAAAGAAGGGAAGGCCAGCCTGGTGAAGCAAGAGCTGCTCTAAGGCGTTCTGTAAGGGAAAATGGGTGAGCATCCTTCTGCCATTCTTTAGATGTGAGGATTTACCTCGCAGCTTGTCTGTTATCATGACCAAAATTACAAGAAAAAAATTAGGCCACTTCTGTTGTCAAGTTTGTTGTATAATCTCTGCTAGTTTCTGCTCTATGAGTCTTATGTTATATATTTCTTTGATTCTCTAAAAGGAATTTGATTGTCCAAAAACCACCATCAAATGCTCTTATTGTGTTTTGTCTTGTGTAATGTGGTGCTATGCTCTACAATTTCTCAATACAGTTTCCATAAAAGCAAATGAGGTTATTGTGGCTGTTTACATTTATTTGGTATGCTTCTCCTATAAAGTTAGCTGTATGCCCAATTAATCTGTATGAAAAGTTCTTGAAAATGCTAATGTCAATTTAATTCAGACTCCATCTTAATAGGTAACTGTCAGATTAGTGAAAAGGTATGACCTCCATTTCCTTCTACATGGCAAGTTTTTATTGTATCACAGTATTTTGTTGTCCCTATATCTGACATTTTAGATATTAGATAGGCCTTCTTAGTAGTTTCTTCGTACCTGAATGATTTGATGATGTGGTAGTTTACTTCAATTGTTCAACTTTTAATCTTTACATCCATTTGTTTGCCAGGCCTGATGTAGCAGAGCAGAGTGGTGAAGTTCCACAATCTGTTTCTGGGTCAATATATGCCAGGTTTATTGATATTTATCACATTTTTATGTCCTTCAATCATGGAACATGGTTTCACTATGATGTATTTATTCATGTTGAACTCCTTTCTTGTATTATTTTGAATGTCTTTAAAACCTCAGGAAAAACTATGGGCTACCTGACCTTAGCATGGAGAGACATGTATTGCCTCATGTGCTTGCTGGTGTCAATGGCCCCTCAAACTGGAATGAAGCTTTGGATATCATTTCTTTTGGTTCCCCTGAGCAGGTTTCTAACTTTTTCTAATTTTTATTTTTTTCTCATTTTTAGTATGATTTCTAGCCAATTTATAAGAAGGGTTAGAGTTGTCTAGCCAGAAAATCATCTTGATTTGAAGCTTCTGTGCACCGGGATTAGAATTTTAGATTGGAATGTGTTTAGTTTATAAAATAATACCTTTCCATCTGAATGTTAAAATGTTCAAGATGTTACATTTAAATGAAGGAAAAATTTGTAAGTGTCACAGCTATTTCATAGGGCCTGGATATTCTTACTTTTTATTAGCATTAAGAATTGGATTTTCCAGCCTGATTGGCACAAAAAAGGCCTGCCTGATTGAAGTTCTGTTTAATTTCTTTATTATAATTATTTTTTTGTAACTGTGCTTTTACTAGTCAAAAAGGGATATTCTACTTCTCGATATTCAACATTAGACTTGGGAACATAAGAAAATCATGCATATTGGCCAACAGAAGAAAAAGAAAACTTTGCTTGTTTAGTAGGAAATTAGATCACTCGAGTGTATATAGACAGACATATAAACTACACATAGATATTGTGGTTTACTTCAGTCAGGCGAGTGCATTTTTTCCGCCTTGTGCCTCAGGCAGTATAACATTTTAGTTTCTAGAGTGGGCCTTGTGCCCTTGACAACATTGGATCTTTTACAGTTTTCAGTTTCTTTTTGGTTATTACTCATTTGAAGTCATGACTTCTTTCTAATTCATATTGCTTTTTTCCTCATTTTGAACGAGATACATCTTCTGAGCACCTGATACAATTTGTATTGCAGTCTGTTGAAGGAATGAAAGTTGTCTGCCATGAGTTAACTCAGGCCACCAGCGATCCAGAAGGCAGTTTGATGGATGAGCTAGTGAAGGATGCAGATAGACTCGTTTCATGCTTGGCAAATAAGGCAATCAAATAGTTTCATTATGATATGATTATTAATCTCCTCAAGCATTGAGTTCCTTATGCGTAGCAATAAATAGTTTAATTTTGTTCGGACTCTTGTTAAAGAACATGTTTTCCTTTTGTTTTATAACGTTTCCCTTTCCTTTCTCTGTCTTCACTTAATAGGTAGCCAAAGCTTTTGACTTCAGCTTGACCGGAGCTTCGTCGAGATCTTGCAAATATGTTCTAAACACACTTATGCAGGTAAATTTACGGTCTATTGTACTATTAATTTTCTTTTTGGCCAAAAAAAATGCAAGTTACTTTTCTAATAGAATCCCGGATTATAATTGGGGGATCATATATTTCTTTTTGGCTGGATGGAGGGGAGGAGTGGGGTGGGGAGACAAAGTATTAAAGAAAAGGCTTCACGTTGATAGCCGAATTAAAGTGAAGTTGTCAATTTGGTATTTGAAGAAAAAATTTTTAATTATGTACTTGAAATAATGTTCATCAATTTGCACATTTGACTAACTTGGTTGGGCAAATGAGTGATGTGTCCAAAGATAGCCCACAAGCATGTGTGAAATGTCAAAAAGAGCCACCTTTTATTTTTAAATTCATTTTGTATATTTTTTTGTTTCTCGAATTCAAAAATAAAAAAATTGACCTAAAAACATAAAGTAGAATTCCTAAAAAAGTCAATTGAGGTGAGAGAAATAGGAAAATTGGGGAGAGAGGGGAAAGGAAGGAAAGAGACGGAGGGGAAGTGGACAGATGGTGAGCCAAAAAGATCTGGCTTCCCCTCTTACTTTTTGGGACAATTTAAACTAATAAAAAAATTTCGTGCTCTTTTTAGATGCATGTTATATTCTATTTGAGTATGTTTGGACATGTCAGCCTTTTGAGTAATGGAGTTAGTGAGGAGCGCAATATGTTTAATAAGTGAAAATTGGAGTACTTAATTGTGATTTTCTCTTTAGTTGTCAGATTGATACTTTACTATAGTTCAAGTGCCAATGTGTTTTTAACTCCAAAAAAGAGGTTATATATAT
>JBBYHM010000019.1:10532215-10546114 GCA_038381775.1 Adansonia rubrostipa
TCTTAACCCAAGTAAAACTTCATCTTCCAACTTCTCCTAGTGTGATCAAAGTTCTTCAAGATCAGCTCATTAGAATTTAAAACCCATGCAAATTCTCTAACTTAGCCAATTTTTGCTTCTTTTGTATTTTTCATCCAAGTAAATCCTGCAAAATAAAAAGGAAAAATAAATGCTTATGATAATCATAAAAAGTAACTAGAAAGGATTAAAATAGAAAAATAATTTATATAAAATTAAACACTTATCACTGAGCTACGTGAGGGAGAGTATTAAAGTGGTATTATCCCACATTTATTAGGTAGGAAACAATGCATGATAACATCACTTAACATATCTGATCATATTCTATTAATCATTAACTTGTTTGATCTTATTTCTTTCTTTTGTTTTCTGTTTCTTCTTTTCTTCTTTGGTTTTGTTAATGTTTCTTAAAACTAGAGAAGAGAAAAAAAATCCACTTTTCTTTTTAGACGATACTTTTAATCTTGGAAACTATATTAAGCTGTAATTTTCTTGATAGAGTTTCTTTAAAAAATAAAATGCTTTAAAAATGGAAACTTTGGAAGTCCTTCTGGATGCTAAAAAATTAATTATATAATAAATATGGAATAAAAATTGACTTCATATAAGGGTTCTGTATTTATTAATCATAACTAGCTCACATTGCTATTATTATTTTCTTATACAAATGTCAATATTTTCTCTCATTATTTATTTCAGCTTGGATGATAATGTTGCTAGTTTACATGAGAAATGGTAATAAAGGTTAATGATATTTTAATTGTTGTTTTTTTGTAGACTTTTATGGTTATCTTATAATTCAAAACTTTTTATCTTCAAGTATGAGTTTATATCTATTCTTTAATTTGATTACAACTTTATCATGCTTTTATTTCTTTTGGTGCTTATTGGACATATAATAATAATTTTTGTATGCTGAGTAAATAAATAATTTTCAGTAGATTATCATTTCCTTATTTCAAAATTATATAAATTAATTACATTTAATACTGGTTCCTTGTACTTTTAGCAGAAGCTTCTGCTAAGTTACTTCAAAATTGCTTCAGGATGAAGCGATTTTGCTTAAGATTTTATTTGAGTTCCCGATTTTCTTGGGCTTATGTTATCTATGAGGTTTAGCATAAAGAAATTAGGCCCTTGATTCAAGAGTTCCGAATATTCATCTTAAGTTTCGTCTTTCATATTTTGGTTTAATTTCTTGAAATAGTAGTCAGAGCCTTTTCTAATATAATAATTCCTCGAGCTAAATGCTTGAAATATAACATGTTTGGCTTTCCATATTGTAGTTAAAGCTAGCGAGTTGTTTTGCTAGTTTAGCTCTGTTTATGTTAGCTGAATTTTCTAATTGAGTACCCAAACCTCTCCGATTGCAGCCATGTCCTCACTGAAACAACAGATTGAAGGTCTCCAGGACCTTGATCGGTCTGTGGAGATTTTTATTTATTTGCTTTGTGCCATTCCCGGTTGGAATGAGAAAAACATTCAGGTATATGAAGATTCTTGCAGTTTTAGATGGCAGCTTGTCTTCTTTAACCTTTCTCTTTATCCTTTTTCACTTACTTTTGGGTATCAAGACTTCTACATTGAACAACGCAGGTCCAGCAACAAGTTGTTGAAGTTATCACTTATCTGGCCTCTAGTGTGACAAAATTTCCAAAGAAATGTGTTGTGCTTTGCCTTCTCGGTGAGTATTATTTTAAGATATGTCCCCATGCCCTTTTTGAAACGACTGGCTTTTAGAATTTGTTGTGATTGCCCTTCTGCTATCAGTTTATTGTAGACTTGTTTTTGTGCCTGTATTTATGTCTATATTGTGACAATTAATACGCATTCAGTCTGTCATTAGGGTACCTGTTTTTATTTTGCCTAATGGACAGGCATAAGTGAAAGAGTGGCGGATATGAAGACTCGTGCTCACGCTATGAAGTGCCTCACCACTTTCTCTGAGGCAGTTGGTCCAGGATTTGTTTTTGAAAGGGTAAGTGAAGATCAAATATCATTTTCTGATCATCAATACTTATGTTGGTATCAGTTCAGTCAGTTAAGAATTTATTGAAGCAGAGATCAAGAATACTCGTTCTGTTACATTTCTTTTCAACTTTTATTTTGCTTTCTCTTGAATAATGCATAAAGAATTCTTTGTTGCAGCTTTATAAAATAATGAAAGAGCACAAGAATCCCAAGGTTCTTAGTGAGGGTTTATTGTGGATGGTCTCCGCTATTGAGGACTTCGGTGTATCACATCTGAAGTTGAAGGTATTTCACTCATCTTAACTATTTTTTTTTTCATTGCTCTATTTTATATATAATTGTTAGCATTATTTGCTTAGACATTGATGCTAACTGCATTACAGGATCTAATTGATTTCTGTAAAGATACTGGACTGCAGTCCAGTGCTGCAGCCACCCGAAATGCCACAATTAAGGTTTTGGGTGCTTTACATAAGTTTGTTGGTCCAGGTGATAACTGATACCTAGCATTTTCCTATTTAGAGTTGTCTATCCACCTTCTGTTTATAACTGAACGTTCTATGAATTCCTTTTTCACAGATATCATTTTTTTTTTTTTTCTTTTGGTCACACATTTTCACAGATATCAAGGGGTTTCTTACAGATGTCAAACCTGCATTGCTTAGTGCGCTTGATGCTGAATATCAAAAAAATCCATTTGAGGTATGCATGCTATCATGTTAATCCACTGATTAATCAAGTTGATGGATCAATAAATTCTAACATCTTTCTCTTGAATTATTTAATACTACAATACCCTTGAATGAATAATTATGAAGTAAAATAAAGTTAGGAACAGTAAAGCAAAATCCTTTCACTTTCTCTCAATTCTCCCGTACTCTTATTTGCTTTTATCCTGTTCTCTCTCCGGTATTTTTTATCAATAAGTTATAAATAAAAATTATATGTATCCACACATCTGGTCTGTCTTTCAAGTTATAATGCATACCAAATCCAATGGTAAGTAGCCCACATTGTAGACAGTTGTGCATAGGATATTGATTGAATTTTACGTATTGCTGATTAGGGCACTTCTGCCGCTCCAAAGAAAACTGTCAGGGTGTCAGAATCAACATCTTTGTCTGTTGGTGGACTAGATAGTCTGCCATGTGAAGATATTAGCGGAAAGATCACTCCTACCCTATTAAAGAGCTTGGAAAGTCCTGATTGGAAGGTATTGCTATCAAATATATCTGATCATGTTTGCACTTCATCCCTCTCATGTTTGTTGTGTGTGTTATGAATCAGCGATTCCTTTAATTAGAATTTATTGTGTTTGATCATGTTGTTTATCCATTCTAGGTTCGTTTGGAGTCTATTGAAGCTGTCAATAAAATTCTGGAAGAAGCTAACAAGCGCATTCAACCTACTGGAACTGGTATGCTATGATTTTCAAAACTTTTCTGGACTAATTGGGACCATCTATATTGTTCATTGCGTTTAGTGTTCTGATCATGTGGGTTATTTGATTGCTAGGAGAGCTATTTGGTGCTCTTAGGGGGCGGCTATATGATAGCAACAAAAATTTGGTCATGGCCACTTTGAGTACCATTGGCGGTGTTGCATCTGCACTGGGACCAGCTGTTGAGAAGGAAAGCAAGGTTTGGTGGACAAAATTTATCATTTATTTATTTATGGTTTAGAAAAATGAACTCATTCATGGTTTTGTTCATTGCAGGGAATTCTATTGGATATTCTAAAATGCCTTACTGACAATAAGAAGCATATGAGAGAGAGCACTTTGTCTACTTTAGATGCTTGGAATGCGGCTGTTCACTTTGACAAAATGGTAACTGTTTATCCAGTTTCAATCTTGTAGTTTTTACTAGCTTTGTTGTCTTGTGTCTAGAATAATTCTTTTGCTTTAGGTACCTTATATCACGTCAGCACTAACAGACACTAAGCTTGGGGCTGAAGGACGTAAAGATCTTTTTGATTGGTCATCTAGGCAACTCACTGGACTTATTGAATTTTCTGATGGTGTGCATCTCCTCAAACCAGCAGCCTCTGCCATGATGGTAAATTTTTGTTGACTAAATAAATATTCTGGTTTTTTATTTTTAGTTTTCCATATGCATGTTTTTGAGTCCTTTTACACATATCTGCATGTCCGGAATCCTCCCTAGGATAAATCATCGGATGTTCGCAAAGCAGCGGAGGGATGTATTGCTGAAATTTTAAGAGTTAGTGGGCAGGAAACGGTATGTCTACCAGAATTATGTTGCTTTTTAAATTAATTTTTGTTGTATTTTCCTCTATGATATTGGCATTGTTTAGAGTAATGCTTGAGTATCTTAGCTTTCACATATGTAATCTTACTAGATTGACAAGAATCTTAAAGATATACAAGGGCCAGCTTTGGCTCTTATCCTTGAGCGGGTAAAACCTAATGGGTCTTTTCAAGGTATGTTTTTGTTTGCTTTGGCTTATTCCCTCCCCCTTTCCCCTCACTTCCAAATCCCAATCTTTTCATAAGCTAATCTGTTTTACATCTCTCACAATTAATTGAATCATTCAAAGGAGTTTCTATTGCATCATCATCGAAAACCAACACAAAGGTTGCAAAATCTACTGCCAATGGTGTCACAAAGCATGGGAATAGAACTGTAACATCGGTAGGTTTTCATTGCTTTGGTTTGTTACCCTTTCATTGGAAAGACTGTTAATTATCTTACTTTCTTCTTCTTCTTCTTCTTCTTCTTCATCTTCGTCTTCTTTTTCTTTTTTGAATGTGGCTTTGAAGAGAGCCATCCCAACAAAGGGGTTGAAATCAGACACTATGTTGTCTGTTCAAGGTATAGCTGTTCAGCCCCAGGCTTTGTTGAATGTCAAGGATTCAAATAAGGTATGATTGGGTGATTTATTAATTTGAGACTTTTATGGAGCATGTGAATCCAACTATGCACACTTATTAACCTATATTCTTACAATGTTTCATTTGCCCGTTGTCACAGGAAGAAAGGGAGAGAATGGTTCGAAGGTCAAAGTTTGAAGAGCCGCGGATAGAACAGATCCAAGATCTTGAGGTTAAATTTGTTGACATTTGCCTATAAGAAATTTCTGGTTACCACTAATTAATATTGATTTGTAATAGATGTGTGGTCTTCACCTTTGCTGCAGAATGATATGATGAAGCATTTTAGTGACGATCTGCATAGGCGCTTATTGAGCACAGATTTCAAGAAACAAGTTGATGGTCTTGAGATGTTACAGAAGGTTTTGCACAATTAAGTTCTTGTTTATTTAGCGTTGTTGTGTGAATAATTTTCTTATAGCAATCTCCTGAAAATAACTGCAGGCACTTCCTTCCTTTGGGAAGGAAATAATTGAAGTTCTGGACATACTTTTGAGGTGGTTTGTTTTGCAGTTATGTAAATCTAACACAACATGCCTTTTGAAGGTCGTCGAATCTATTTTCTCGCTTTATTAGTTCTTCAATTTCTTGATTTCTCCTGTAGAGTGAATGGGTATTGGCCGTTTGTGATATAATGGTCATTTGGTCTGCATTTAGTAGGTGCTGGAGTTTCTTCGTGAACTTTTTGACTCATTGAAGGGTGAGGCATATACTTTGACGGATTCAGAAGCTGCCATGTTTCTTCCATGCTTGATAGAAAAGGTATTGTTCACTATCTCCAGTTACATGAGTTTGGTGTATGTGGAGATATATATCTGTATTTCAATGAATGTTGGTTGGTGGTTATTTAGATTCTTTTCAGAAGCATGACGTATGCTACCTTGCATTATGCCTTTCTAGCTGGTATTTTTGCTGCGAGTCAACTTTATTATTGAGCTTTCTGGACTAAATTGAGGAATACTTTACTGTTTCACCATCAAGTTGAGGTAGCCAAGTTTGAGTATTTTAATACTTGGCTTCAGCAGCTTGGCAACCTAGTTAAGCTTTTGACTTGCTTATATTCCACTAGTATATTTTATAAGTAATATGCTTATACATACATAAAGCAAATTCAAGCTTTGTCATGCTGTATCTTGATAATCATGGAGCCTATTCGAGTTAAGATTGAGTAGCTCGATTCCTTCTCCATTTTGACCTCAAGTTTGAAAATGAAGATTGGTTGAGATCAAGCTGAGTCTTGAATTTTTGGTCAATCCAAGCTTGATTGTTTATAGTTTTCACTTGATTGAATAATACTTCTATGTGGGTCTGATATTTGCATGTTGCACATATATACTGATTTCTAAATTTGGTTGCAGTTGGGACATAACATTGAAAAAGTTCGAGAAAAAATGCGGGAGCTGACAAAGCAAATAGTCCAAATGTATTCGGCCACAAAATGTTACACATACATTTTGGATGGCCTTCGTTCTAAGAACAATCGTACTCGGATAGAGTGTGTTGATCTTGTTGGTTTCTTTATTGAACATCATGCCGCTGAGGTTAGAGGGTTGTCTCCCTCTCATACATTTCTTTCTTAGTGTTGATCTTGTTGGTTTCTTTATTGATCATGATGGAGCTGAATAAGAGGGTTGGACTCTCTCTGGCTCATGCATTTCTTTCTTCAAGAATAATAAATTGTTTTCCCTTCTAAACAGATAGGTGGACAATTGAAATCATTGCAAATTGTTGCAAGCTTGACAGCAGAACGAGACGGCGAAATTAGGAAAGCTGCCTTAAATACACTAGCTACTGGATATAAGATTGTTGGTATGCCATGATGTTATGCAGTTCCCATACTAACATAATGTTGTGTGCTGCATAAGTAAATGTTATTTTTAAGAGTTTTCTTTTGAAGTTGTATCTTTGCGCTGACTATTCAACTCATTTCTGTTCTGGATTCCTCCTTTGTTTTGTGGTTGTTGAGATGCTTTTCGTCTGTCTAGGTGAGGACATATGGAGATATGTAGGGAAGCTGACAGATGCTCAAAAAAGCATGTTAGACGATAGATTTAAGTGGAAGGTCAGTGGATTTTTTATTTATTTTTTTTAAATTTCTTTGAAATGTTTCTGGTCCTTCCTTTTCAATGTAATATGTTGTGCCAGGTCCGAGAGATGGAAAAAAGGAGGGAAGGCCGACCTGGTGAAGCAAGAGCTGCTCTAAGGCGTTCTGTAAGGGAAAATGGGTATCTTTCTGCCATCTTTCTGATATGAGGATATACTTCGCTGCTTCTTGATGCTTTTGTTATGTTATAATAATTAAAATTACAAGAAAAAAGTATGCATCTTCTACTGTCAAGTTTTATGTATAATGTCTACTATTTCCTACTCTATAATCTTAGGTCATTTCTTTGATTCTCTAAAAAACAAAAAATTTGAGGGGTCATAATCCACTGTCACCTGATCTTATTGTGTTTTGTCTTGCGTATTGTGGTGCCATGTTCTAAAATTTCTGGTTATACTTTCTGTATAAGCAAATGAGGTTGTTAACATTTATTTGGTTAGCTTTTCCTACAAAAGTTAGCTGCATGCTCAATTAATCTGTTTGTGACACGTTATTCAAATGGTCATGTCAATTTAATTCACATTATCGTTTAATGGCTGTACTTAGATTAGTGAAAGGTATGATCCCCATTTCATTTTGCATGACTAATTTTTAGTGTAGCACAACTTTATTTGTTGTATGTACAGCTGACATGGCAGATATAAGATACGCCTGGGCCTGCCCTTAGTTTCTTCATACCTGAACTTTTTTTAAAATGTGGTAGTTTACTTCAATTGTTCAGCTTTTAATCATTATTTCCTTCCTTTTTTGTCCCAGGCCTGATTTAGTGGAGCAGAGTTTTGAAGTTTCACAATCTGTTTCCAGGTTAATATTTGCAAGGTTTTATTGATTTTTATCACATTTTTGTGACATTTTTTAGATCATGGACTGTGCTTTCACTTTGATGGATTTATTCATGTTGATCTCCTTCTTAGCATTCTTTTTAATGTTTTAAAACCTCAGGAAAAGCTATGTGCAACCTGACCTTAACATGGAGAGACATTTAATAATGCCTCATGTGCTTGTTGGTGTCAATGGCCCCACAAACTGGAATGAAGCTCTTGATATCATTTCTCTTGGTTCTCCTGAGCAGGTTTCTAACTTTGTCTAATGATAATTGTTTCTCTTTTTTAATATGATTTCTACGCACCTAATAAGAGGGGACAAAGCTGCCTAGTCAGAAAACCATCTTGATTTGAAACTTACTTTGCGCTACAATTAGTTTTTTAGAATGGAATGCAAAATGTAGGTATTGATTTATTTTGTAAAATAATACCTTTCAATCTTAAAGTTACAATGCCCTAGCCAATCCATTTTGCTTCAAAATGGTTGGACATGTACTTAAGGAATATGTTTAATGGTAATGAAGCAACTAATTATAAGGGCCTTATGGCTATCTCATAAAGCCTAGATATTCTTTTCTGTTTATTAGGGTTAAGAATTGAATTTTTCATATTTCTGATTTTGATTAGTTCTAGGATGCCTCTGGCACAACCTGTTGTTGAATCACATGAAGCCTCTTGGGTAGGTGGGTAGGCTTTCCTTGTATGAGTTAGTTATATATATTTTTTTGTAGTTTGCCAATGACTCTAATCGAGTGATTATGAGATTATGACCTCCTTTTATATTTGCTGCAATGCTGCCTTTTAACTATAAACCAGTCATGTTCTAGTTGTACCTCTCGCTGGATCTGTACTGCAAAGCAACATTAAAATTTTATCAATCATGTTTTGATTCATGCTTGACATTTTCTTCTTTTTTTAGTTATTGCTCGTTTTAAGTCATGATTGCTTTCTAATACATATTGCATGTGTCCACCTTTTGAATGAGAACCATGTTCTTAGCATCAGATACATTTTTTGTTGCAGTCTGTTGAAGGAATGAAGGTTGTCTGCCATGAGTTAACACAGGCCACTAATAACCCAGAAGGCAATTTGATGGATGAACTAATGAAGGATGCGGATAGACTCGTTTCATGCTTGGCAAATAAGGCAATCAAACTTCATAGTTTCAGTGATATGATTATTAATTTCCTCAAGCATTGAGTTCCTTATGCATAGCAATAAATAGTTTAATTTTATTAGACTTACATGTGTTTCCTCTGTTTTATAACCTTTCCTTCTCTGTCTTCACTTAAATAGGTAGCCAAAACTTTTGACTTCAGTTTGACTGGAGCATTGTCGAGATCTTGTAAATATGTTCTAAACACGCTTATGCAGGTAAATTTATGATCTGAAGTACTAGTAACTTTTCTAATAGAATCTGGGATTGTGTTTGGGGGATTGTATATTTCCTCATTTTTCTGGGAGACCAAAACTATTAAAGAGAAAGGTACACATTTGGTACCCGAGTACGGTGAAATTGTTGATTTGCCTCGTAAAGGAAAAAAAAAAATCGTATTTAGGTACTTGATCCAATGCTCATCTGTTTGCAAATTTTACTATGTTGATCAAACGTGTGATGTGTCCAAGCAAATAAGCACGTGTCATGTGTCAAATTTTTACTTTCTTATTTCTGGAATTAAAAGTAAAAATATGAAAAATTAAAATTTTAAAAATAAAATAGTTTTGACAAAAAAATGAATTGAGAGAAAGGGAAGTTGGGAGGAGGGAAAGGAAGGAAAGAGAGGGAAGAAGGTGACCAGCACCAATCTGGCTTGCAGCAACCAGACTAGCATGGACCAGCCTTACCCTTTCTCTATTTGCTTCCCTCCCCTCTCCTTTTTCTTCAAGGTCACCCTCCTTTGTTTTTCTTTTCCCTAAACTAAGTAATGTGACATTACTTGATGCATGACACATTCTGGTTGGGTATTTTTGGAGATGTCATCCGTTCGACTAATGGAGTTAGTGAGGGGTGGAATCTGTTTAATGGAATGAATGTTAGAGTACTTAATTGCAAATATTCTCTCTAGGTATCAAATTGATAATTTCATTAACTCCAAAAAGTTATTTTATGTTGATCTGCTCTAAGCAGTTATTAAATTAACTTTCTTTTTTTTTTTTTTTTTAAGAAGAAACTTGGTATTACTGTATGTTTTGTTGCAAAAACTAATTCTTTTGAAAATTTATTGGCAGACATTTCAAAATAAGAGACTTGCACATGCTGTCAAGGAAAACACACTTGACGATCTTATTACCGAACTTCTGCTATGGCTTCTGGATGAAAGGGTTCCCCACATGGATGATGGCAGCCAACTTCTGAAAGCTTTGAATGTCTTGATGCTTAAAATTTTGGTTGAACTTCTTTAAAATTCTTACTTTTTCACTTCAAATTTATGTGTCTTCTTCCTTGGTTTTTAACTGATGATCGTAAATGCAGGATAATGCTGATCGAACCTCATCCTTTGTTGTCCTGATTAATCTCTTGCATCCTCTAGATCTTTCAAGATGGCGTTCACCTGCATCAAATGAAACTTTTGCTGCAAGAAATCAGAAGTTCTCTGATCTGGTTGTCAAATGCCTTATTAAACTCACAAAGGTAATGCTCGATTCTTGGTGCTTCTAGGAACATTCAGGGTCTGAAACAATGCTGTGTATGAATAAAGTGCCAATCCTTAAAGCTGCCTGTATCCATTAAAGCAACTTAATTTTCCCTTTGAATAATATTTTTTTTGACAAATTCTTTTGTTAAGAGTATCATTTTAGGGTTGCTATCCATATACCAAAAATTAAACTGTCCAGTGTTTTTTTTTGCCTCAAGATTTCTTGCCATGAATAGCATTCGCCAGCTTAGTAATCCATCTTAAAAGAATTTTGTTGCATCAGTTGTGCCTTGCGTGATTTGTACACTTGCGAGGAGACCTTTTATGTTGGCTATGATGTAATTAAGATCGTCTATCTAATCGTTTTCTGATGTTAAACCCAGAAGGTTCGATGGAATTTCTTTGTTAGTACTTGATGACGAAATATGATAATTTGGGATTGAAAAATGGAAAATTTATATATTCTCGTGATTATTTAGAGACAGAATGATAGAGATCATTCAATGAAACTGATAAGAAAATTTCTTCTAATTGTGGCATATGTTGAAAATTCTTTCATTTTATGCCATAGGAATTTGTGTATTCATCTCTACATGATTGTGCTTTTGGTTGTTCGCTAGTTTAATTTCGTGATACCGTCAATTATATTTACTGGGATGCAGGTTCTTCAAAGCACTATTTATGATGTTGATCTTGACCGCATCCTTCAAAGTATCCATGTCTATCTACAAGAATTGGGGATGGAAGAAATCCGAAGAAGGCATGTCTTAAACCCAATATTATTCTTTTTCCTTCTCTAAGTGTTGAATGCTAGCTTTTATCTTTGGTCCTGAATTGATAAACCGATTATCTTATTTTTCTTCCTTTATGGTTCCACTTAAAGAGCTGGAGCTGATGATAAACCATTGCGAATGGTAAAAACTGTTCTACATGAACTTGTCAAGCTTCGAGGGGCTGCAATAAAGGGTCACCTATCTTTGGTGCCCATAGACATGAAGCCTCGACCAATTGTTCTTGCCTATATTGATCTCAATCTTGAGGTATTAAATTTAATAATGACTACTCCGACTTTCTTATGTTTGTAAATGGCAGCATCTTTTCTTAACTCCCAGTATCCCTTATGCTTAATTTAACAGACTTTAGCTGCCGCAAGAATGTTGACATCAGCTGCCCCTGCTCAAACTAATTGGGGTGATTCTGGACCCAACAATCCAGCAGCTGCCGCAAATTCTGCTGATGCCCAGTTAAAAGTATTCTATTATTTTTGTACCTAATATTTGTCCATGACTAAAGTTGTGATTGTCCTTGGTCGATGTTTCTATCATTGATATTTATTGGTCCTTAAACTCTGTTTCTCCCTTTCCATTAAACTATTTCTTCTTGCAGCAAGAACTTGCAGCAATATTCAAGAAAATTGGTGACAAGCAAACATGCACCATTGGTCTTTATGAACTTTATCGCATCACTCAGCTATACCCCAAGGTAATTAAAATAGTTTCTAGTATCCATACCGAAGGTAGCTAAGAAAAGTATGGAGACTGATTTTTCTTTTTTTAATATTTGTTTTAGGTTGATATTTTTGCTCAGCTCCAAAATGCTAGTGAGGCATTTCGCACTTATATTAGAGATGGCTTAGCTCAGGTTTGTATTGTTACACTTTTTGGTGAGTAAAATTTAATGGCTGATGTTGTGCTTGCTAATGAGTTTTTACCTGCATTGCAGATGGAGAAGAATGCAGCTGCAGGAAGGACTCCTTCAAGTTTGCCGATGTCAACCCCTCCCCCGTCTGCTCTTAGTGTTTCATCACCTGAATTTGGCCTTCTGTCTCCAGTAGGGACAAACTCTTTAAATGATTCTAAGTCATTAAGTACGAAACCTGAAGCAACAAATTTGAATTTGCTGCCATCATATACTGAAGACTACATGGCTGGTAATGGCATAAATACAAGAGCTGTTGCCCCTGAAAATGTGATGCCAGACCAAAGAAATGAGAGGTGGTTTATGAGTGGGGGTAATTGACTGACTGTTGACTGTTGTGTGGTGTTGTGTTGCGTTTGCTTTTCTTACTGTTTTGTTTGAAGGATGTTTTACAATGGAAGGGTATTTGTTGGGAGTGCAGTAAGCAGCAGCACGTTGGATGCAATAAGAGAAAGAATGAAGAGTATGCAAGTAGCAGCAGGTGATGGGATGTCTGTGAATGACACCTTTAATCTTGGAGTCCCTACATTATTGTTAGATCATCCTGCACAAGGACAAAGACACAGACAAGGAGGCGGAGGTGTACTCTCCATGGATGAGAAGGCATTGTCTGGGCTTCAGGCACGGATGGAAAGACTAAAAAGTGGAGGAGCTCTTGAGCCTCTTTAAAAACAACGAAGTCTCTTTGTGCTTTTCTTTTCTGCAGCCTGCCAGCCATCAAAAGCCGTTCTTGTAAATGCAATGCCATGGAATAGAATCGAAGGGAATTAATTAATTACATATATATCGCAACCCAGTGAGTGCTCAGTGCAGCCTGTCCCTCCCGTTTTTGGTTGAAAATTTGAAATGCCTACACATATTCCTATTCCCTGTAGATTTAATTTTAGAGTCAGTAGCCTAGTCCTAGCTGTACGAAATTTTTCTTTAATTTTAGCAAATGCGATACGGGGGTTCCTGAATTCTGTACGCCATTAGTACTCAGGCTAAGGCATTTGAGAGTAAACTTTAGTTCCAAGAGTTGGATGGGAATGGGATGGAATGAAAATTGAAATGGAAATGTTGATATTACTTAATTGACATTTGATTTTTCCCGTAAATTGTAATTAAAATCAATCTTTCGCTTATATTGGGAACATCTTGGTACGTTAAAGATGTAGATAATTATTTTTCCCTTTTCTTTTAATCTATTAGTTGATTAACAATTGTAGATACTCAATTTTATTTTGATTTTCTTTCCAACCATTCGAAATATTTGAGATTGAGAATTGGGCAATTGACCGTTCAGGGATAGATGTTCTTAAGATTATTCTATCGTATTTTGATGACCACTAGCAATTCAGAGGTGGCATTTGGGTGAGTTTGGGACGGGTCATTTTGAGTTTGAGTTTTTTCGGGTTTGGGTTTATTCGGATTCGAGCTAATTCGCGTTCAGATCAATTCGGGTTCGGGTTCAGGTATGGGTCGGGTTCGGGTTTAAGTATATTTTATATTATTTTTTTATTTTATGTTAAATGTAATTACTTTTAAGTAATTTTGAATTTTAAGCTAGGTACGAATTTGGTCTCGTTTGGCTTGAAAAAAATTTTAGTTCGGTTCTATGGGCCTATTAATGGTTAAAAAAATTTTTGAATTCTAAGTTTAGGGTGGAAATTTGTCATGGCCTACTTATTTAAGCACAAATCATTGTTCATAATATTAAAAAGTTATTTTTATATTAATATTTACATATTTTATAATTAAATTTAAATAAAA
>JBBYHM010000019.1:10553574-10577970 GCA_038381775.1 Adansonia rubrostipa
TTTGGACAGCAACCTGTCTCTCTGTAGGATTACCCCCATTAATGTCCAATAATAATTTTGTATGTGCAAGCCATTGCATGGCCTTGACCTTGCCAGAAGATTGGTTTTGAATAATTTTTCAAATATCTATTCTGTTTGTTTACTCTTTTTGTCATGTTATATATATTTACAAGTTGCTTAAATGTGGTTGGTAGATGGGGTTCAGGATAAAATTCCAGGTGCCTAAAATTTTTCATTTGACAAAATAAAACAGTTAACGAGAGAATCCTATGGAGCAAACAATTGCGAATTTATGATATGATTTTTTTTTCACATGAAACTTGGGAGTATAAGATGTATGAAAGTAACTTTATCCGAGTTTCAATCCTGTATTCTTTTATATATATATATAAAGCGGTTGGGATAGATTTACATTCATTTCGAGGCCCATCTTGCATATATTCCATTACAGTGGGTGTAGATAAATAAAAAATAAATAAATAAAATAAATCAAGCTATCAAGAATTGAAGTGTATAGTTATGCAAATTTATTATTGTTTGGTTCAAATATACACATTTGAGGATTTGAATTTGAGATCTGAAGAAGTTTGTAGGATTTCTTCTTCGTCATTGAGATAGTATCATTGATAATTTATTTTACAAGCAGGTGATTCCTGAGCATTTTGTACATTAATATATATATATTGGATAAAATTAAAATAAAAAATTTATAAGTTGTTTTTTGGCTTAGAAAGTTTCGATAATTTCATTTCTGTATACAGCTGCAAGGTTCAATGCATATGCTTTTATTTTTATAGAAAATTTATGTGTCTCACGCTGTTCTTATGCATCAAAAATGATGCGCATGGACTGACAGCCTTGAATGGTTTATCGATCACTATAAGATATAATCAACATTTTAAGCATGTAATGTGCACAAATAAGAAAAATAAATAAAACATAACAACAAATATATTTGGAAACTGGTCAAAATATTCTTACTCTATTTGGAATACAAAGTTATGAAAATGCTTCTAGGGATATTTGTAATAATACGTACCTAAATCTGAATAACGTATTCTCAGATGACATGTTGATGGCATAATTTACAACAACATGCTTATGTTCATAATGGCAACCTTATAATGGAACACGGTCCCTGCTTCGTCTTCCAAACTTTATTTAAAGGCCGCGCTCTCGTTTTCTTTTTCTTTTCTTTTTTTTTTTGGGGGGGGGTGGGGGGGGAGGCGGGGTGATTCAGGTAGAGTTTGGGCTCTCATAGGTTTTTTTTTTTTTTTGGGATTTGTAGAGTAGAGTTTGGGCTCTAATAGCTCCCCGTGGAATTTCACGGGCTACGACTAGGCTAGGTTCTATTGTGCTCTATTTGGTTGGGTTAGGCTTCACGACTCCTCTTAGGCTTTAGGGTTTGGTTTCTTGTAAGCGTACAATCTTGCATCCTTAGGGTGGATTTACAATGAACTAATTTAAACTAGAGGGATAAGTAAAAAAATGACAGAAATCTATTGCGGTAGAACTAGGTTGTGTCGGTCGTTAGTCCTTGCATGGACTCTAAGCAATCTTTTAGTGTGTGTAGAAATCTAATTTTATTTTGACCTTTTCTCATACATTTAGAGTTTCAAAATCAAGAATAGAGCAATTATTCTAGTAGAGCTCGGCCCCTTTTTGTGTAAGTATCGACCCCATGCCTTCCAACGACCAAATTTTCAAAAAATGACAATAAGTATAGATACTTTTCTATAAACATTAAATTTTGTCCAAGCCTCTAAACAAGCAATTTATCATCTCTTTCTTCTATGTTTATTGTCATCATGAAAGCAATTTGTCATCTCCTTCTTTTATGTTTGTTGCAAGGGATTCCATGATTTCGCAAGAAGAACCACTTGTTCTTCTAAGAAAGTAGTGCCAGTTGTCATCATAGCCACGACATCCAAATTTGATGATGAGCATTGACGAAGTGATACAACTGATATTTCTTCATCTAACTTTTATATTAGAAAAAACTTGAGATTTGGATTGTTGAAAAAATTCCTTGGAAGGGCCATTGGAATTTAAAAGCGTGAACTTTCAAGAAAATAGATGAAAGGCGAAGATTGTTTCTTTAGGAGTGCCAAAAATTTATACACAATTTTCGTGTAAAAAATATGACAAAAAAATTTTGGACACAAATAAGAATTTTATTTATCAAACTTTTATAATTGCAATTTTTGGATATTCTTAAAATAAAGAAACCTTTTTCATTATTTTCTTTAATAAAGCTTTGATCCAAGTGTATTCAAGACTTGTTCTTTAATTAACTAAGTTCATTTCAAAGGTCTCCTAGATTTGATCTTGAAAAACATAATTAACCACCTTTCTATCATTGGAACAGGATCGAAAAAAACAACTTTTTGAGAATTCTCTATAACAAACACAACTTTCTTTCTAATTTCTTCAATTTAATCAATTCTTTAGAGAATTCTTCTTGAGAATTTGAGTCTTCAAAATTTACTTCTTCTCATCAAGGTTCTAAATTGTGAAACTTGTGTTGGATGGTTTAGAAGAGGGTTTTTTTTTTTTTTTTTTTATAGTGCCAACAAGTCAAATGAAAGAAAGTTTTTAAAGAATATGATTTCTTTATAAAAGAATCCCTTAATTAATTTAATTTAGAGAAAAAAATAATTCTTAAAGAATTTAATCTCTTTATGAAAGAGTTCTAAAAGAAATCCACTTCTTCATTTATTGCTTAATCAATTTAATTAGAGATTTATATGATGATAAATAATTTTGAAAATTCCTTTAATAAAAAAAATTTTTAGTTGATGCACGATAATTTGTGATTGGTTGAATTTTTTTCTTGTACATGACCACCTTAGCTGTGTTGCATGCCCAAATTTTAAGTTTTTAATGTTTGTTTAGTTTGTGGTATTTATGTTTCAAACATCCTATGTTTAACGTATTCTGCTCTCCACTTCGTTTTCAGCTTTTGCTTCAAAGTTCAAACAGAATTATGCTTAATATAAAAGGAAAAGAAGCAACTTAATACCAATTTTTTATGCAAGAAAGAGAACAACAGGTCACCTTAAGTGGGGGGGGGGGGGCGGAAAACTAAAGGAAGGATTTAAAGAAATGGCAGTTTTTTTTTTTTAATGCGCTTAAGCCATTAACATAACTTCATAACCAATGAAAACTGGAACTGTTGTTGAGCAATATTAGTTGATCATTGCAACTATACTCCTGGTGGCTCCCTGATTGGTGGCCTTCTAATACCACTTGTTCGCAGATGACATCATGAAACAAAAACTGATGGATAAAATGAAATCAATGGAGTCTTAAGGATATTTGATTGACTTTATTATTGGTGTCAGGTCTTGATTGATGTTCTATGAAATCGTGTTGGACCCACACCTTAAATTTCAAAATTTTGGACTTTTTTTTTAATTGTGCGTGTGGTTCTGGGATTGGTTGGTAACCTCCTTGAGTCTTTGTTGGTCCCATTGCCGTCTAAGTTCTGGCCTGAAGCATTTTTCTAATCTTGTCAAAGAAAAGTAACAGGCGTCTCAAATCAGTCAAGTTCAAAATTATTTGCTGATTCAGGATTTGGAGTTACGGCGTCTGCCAACGTGTTAAAATTTTTTCTCTTTGTTAAATTAAATAATTATTATTTTTTATTTTTTAGAGAAATAATTACTGACTAATAGCACCTACCTGCTTGTTAACATTTCTTCATCATGTAGTGCTTTATTATCAAAATCCTACTAAAAAAGAATAGGAAATTTATTATTTCCTTTACAACAAAACGCACACATAAAAAAAATTATAAATTTAATCGGATAAAATTTAATATAATTATATAAATATAATATAAAAAATAATTAAAATATAATATGAATAGATGAATATTTTAAATTCATATAACATAAACTATTAATATATAAAAATTTATATAAATATAACATAATTTTAGAAACGATTATGAAACGATAAAAATATACGAATATGAAACTTTTAAATACGATTATTAATCATCTCAAAATTTTCTAAATTTTATAAGGAAAACTTCTATAAATCATTTCCAACACCTATAAAATGCTTTTTTTTTTCTGATAATACAAACAACATGAAACTTTTATTTTCGATTATCTTAATCATCTTCGATTTCTTCCTTAATATAGAAAATTCGCAAAGTATAGTTTAACGTACAACTTTGACCATCTTGTCTTCTGTTACTTTTAATTTTAAAAACTGTTGCTGGGAATTGTCTACTCGTAGCTCATCTTTCGATGTATTGTCATTTTATGCTTTTTTTTTTCCCTTAAAAAACTACTTTATACCGTATGATTAATATTGGACGTATGAAATTAATTTCAATCCACTGTTATTATACAACAATTTATAAGCAGTATTTAACAAATGAAATTTTATTTTAAATTGGCTAAGACAAATGAAATTTCATTTATTTAGATAACTGCACAATATTTTTACGCAATGGTAATAAAATATTGTACCTGTTGTAATTCCTGAATAAAAGAAAATACACTTCATAAATGAATATATCAGTTAATATGGGAAAAAAGTTTGCCCATTGATCGGGAGTCTGCGCAGCAGAATGTCTTTATGAGTTCCTTCGGGAAAGCCAGCATAGAAAATTGTGGATTTGATCCAATTCATCTCTCGGAGTCTTTCGCCTGTAACCCTAGTCTGGGAAAGTTATCCCTTACTATTTCAATGTGTGCTTGTTTTTCCGAGGAAGAGGCCGATGAAAGAAACTTTAATTGTCTTCTCCTTTCCCTGACAACTTACTTCCATTAACAACTTGTAGCATCAACCTTATGAAGAGGTCTTCTGTAACTTATAGGCAACTTGTTGCCACTGATAAACGACATCTGTTGCGGCCTCTTTCAATGTTCTTGCTACATTGAAGACTGTAATTTTGGCAGGAGCAGAAACCAGTTTGATCTTCCAAGAAAGAATTAATCCTCTAATGGCCCAAAACAAATCCTCGCCCATGAATTCTCTGTTGAGGATTGTACCAGTAACGTCAACAAATCGCGCATCAATGAAGTTATTGGCTGCGAGGCCGTATTTTCTGATCAGGTTTCCGTACCACCTCCAGAAGAGTGTCCGCCAACTCCAAGAGGAGGATAGACCCCAGCCGAAGATCCATAGGAATCAGTTTTTTCGGCGATTTTGTAGCAAAATTCGCCGAGGGTTGCTCCAGCTTCAACCAAACATCTATAGGAACTGAGCAGAGATTGAGCATGTCGAGTACAACGAAAGGAACTTTTGAAACGTAATAGACGCCTCGTAATCATGGCCACCACTTGGGATTCTGATCTGCAGGCCTTGACTTTTGGCACAAATAACAGTTGCTTGGACGTGGGATTCATGCATAGCAGTCATAACAACCAAAGGTTGGCGTGGCTTCTGTAGACAATGTAAGGTTTTTAACATAAGCATGCAGAACAACTAAAAATGAAGAATTTGAGGGCATATAAATAGCGCTCAAAACTGGGTTTGAAGGATCGCAATGGTAGGGAAGGCATTGAAGAAACCTGTTTAGGATTGAGTCACAAGTGGCCCAAGAAACCAAAACTAAAAGAAATGAAATACGAGCAATATTGTCACTGTTGAGCTAGAACTTGAAGTCCTCATTTTTTACTTGGATAGTTATCTGCTATTATAACGTCGAAAGCTCACCAGATTTGCTGTCGTAATATTGAAAATGTCGTATTGGCTGTTTCTGCTAACATTTCTCCATGAGTTGCAATTCCAAAGACATTTATATGTGCATCAAATTCATGTAATTAAAATCATGCTTAAGCTTCAAAGTTTCCTAACTTGATCCTTAGTTTCAATCACAAATCAACCCTAATAATCTTCATCTCTATATATCTTTTATGATAACGAAAAGCTCACCAGATTTGCTGTCGTAATATTGAAAATGTCTTATTGGCTGTTTCTACTAACATTCCTCCATGAGGTGCGATTGCAAAGACATTTATATATGCATCAAACTCATGTAATTAAAATCATAGTTAAGCCTCAAGGTTTCCTAACTTGAGCCTTACCTTCAATCACAAATCAGTCCCTAATAGTCTTCGATCTCCTTTTGAAGTTTGTATCAACAAGTCACCCTGTCAACCCACAGCTACAATAAAAATTACATCAACACTTTTTTCCCCCTTAATATTATAGATGGACAAAAATTCGGTCAATCATAGTTGTCAAGTGCCAATTGAAATTTCATTTAATTGAGGAATTTAGTTATGTATCATCATGTGAAATTAATGACATGATATGCAATGACATAATAATTAATAAAATATGCACACATGACTTGACCAATCAAAATTTATATCTAATTAAATTAAAATATTTAAGAGATAAATGAAAAAGTGAAATTCTTTTAAAACCTTTCATAGGGAGAGAAAATTCTTTAACAAATTATCCTATCTCTAAATTAAATTAACTAAGAGATAAATAATAAAGTTTTTTAGGACTCTTTTATAAACAAATCATATCCATTAAGAACTCTATTTCACTTGGCTTGCTAGCACTATAAAAGGGATCTCCTCTAAGCCATTCAACATGAATTTCGCAATTCGCAAGCTTAAAGAAAAAGAAGCAAATTTTAAAGACACAAATTTTCTCCAAAGTCTCAAGAAGAAATCTCTTAAAGAATTGAAGAATTTGAAGAAATCCTAAAAAAAGGTTGTTCTTGTTCTAAAGAATTCTTAAAGAGCTGCTCCTAGATCTTATTTCAGCTACTATAGACACCTAATTTTTTTTAGGCTCCTCTCTAACATTTGGAAATGCCCAAAACCAGAGATCAAGTGGTTATTCCAAGTGGGAGTCAAATCCCTTAGTGAGAGGATTGATCACGTGCCATTAAGAGATCAAATTTGTAAAATTTGGGCATGTTTATTATGATATCTTTTATGAAAAATCAAAGTTTTAGGCAACAAATACTCATATCAGAGTTGTACCACATGGTGTCAAATTGAGAGAAGAATTTTCCACAAATGAAATTTTGAATTGAATTTATCACATGAAAATTTTAAATTAAGACTTTTGTGTGTAATTTTTTTTATTTTAAATTAATTTGTCATGCTTGGGATTTTATATACCTAAACATAATCTTAATTTAAAGCTTTCACATAGAAATTTTTGTTTAAAGTTTTAATTCCTTAGGGAAATTCTTTTCATGCACCAAAATTTTCTCAAAATATTTTAAAATTAGGATATCCAATTAGGCATTTTGATTTTAGTCTTTGTTAATTTAAATTCGCACCTCGAAATTTTTTCCAAATTTTTCTTAGTATAGATATTTTAATTTTTTTTCCCTATGGAATTCTCCATTTGATTTCTTTTAAATTCTTATGACATGGAATTTTCCTGGCATCTTAAGTATAAGACTGTTTCACTTCAGTCAGTTTTAATTTTTCCAATACTTAACTATAATTTTCGTATTTTATTTAAAATTAATATTATTATGCTAAATAAATATGGTTTTCATATATTTTGAAAATAAAAATTCTTTTGTAGTCTTCCAGAGAACCTGGAGGAATACGAAAAATTTTATTTATAGAGAAAATCATAAATTTTAATTTACTTATTTAAAGAGGGTATTCTTTTATTTAAAATAATCATGAGATAACTTCTATATACTGAAAGCATATCTATAGACTATTTTAACTCGAGGATATTGCTTTGAATTTTTTTTGAAAAAATATATATTATATTCAACAAATATATACTTATTATTATTTTTAATCTAATATGACTCTAAAAGATATGCATCTACATGAAAATATTCGCATGACCCTAGAGACATGGTTTAGTTTGGTTATGATGAAAAATACAAAAACTAACCCTAAAAAGCTTGATTTTGATTGATTTTGATAGAAAGTAGAAACTGAACTTAAAGGACTTGGTTTTGGCTGCTTTTGACGAGAAGTACAAGTTAACCTTAAAAAACTAGATTTTGGTTAGTTTTGATGGAAAAGTACAAAACTAACCCTAAAAGGCTCTAAAATGCATGAAATTACTAAACGACCCTTAAATCTTGAAAACCGACTTTAATGACATTAAAATACATGAAATTGCATAAAAGTCTCTGAATCATAGGAAATGACTTAAGTGGTCCTAAAATTCATGAAATTTCATAGTAGTTCCTAAATCATGAGAAATGACTAAAATGACTTAAAATGTATGAAATTACATAAAAGTCCCTAAATCATGGGAAATGATTTGGTTGTAATTAATTTAACCAAAATTAGTTCTCATGTAACCATAATGGAAATAATTTAAATTAAACTAGTTTGGCTGGAGGAAAAGCTTAATTCCAAAAAAATTTGTCCCATGTAATTGGAAATTAGTTGGAATAAATGTAAAAATTTTAAACACAATTTTCATGCAATCTAACTAGCAAATTAAAAATTAAAAAGAATTAAAAACAAATAAATTATGCACAAAATGAATATAAATTAGAAATTTTTGTACATATAAAAACCTTGGATACAAGTAAAATTTTAATGCAAAAATCTTAATTGAAATATCTATGAGAAAAGGTTCACATAGAAATTAAATAAAAAAATTAAAATTTAATAAAAATATCAAATGAAAATAATTATGATAGAAAAGATATTTAGGTTGTCAGACAACAAAATCCCATGCTTAAAACCTAACCCCCTAACTTACTTACTTGGCCCATCAAAAACCAAAGTTCTTATTTGGCCCATCAAGAATAAAAATAAATAGGAAAATATTAATTAAAAATTAGTAGGTGAAAAATAAAAATAGAAATCAAATTCCCATGTGCAAATTCCAAGTAGAAAACATTTAATTAAAAGGTCCACGGACAAACAAAGTCCAAATTCAAAAATTCCAATACATAGGGGATCAACTTGAAATATTTGATACAGTCATGTATTTTAATGGAAAATTTCATGTTATGAGGAAAATAAAATAAATATGAAAATTTCATGGGTGAAAAAAAAAGAAGTTCCATGTTTGAAGAGCTTTTGGTGGAAAATCGATGGAAAAAATTCCATGTTTTAGAGAAAAATGGAAAAGGTTCAAAGTGAAGTTAAATTTAAAAAATTGAAAATGTTTAATGTGAGAATGTTTAATGAAAAATATGTATGAGAAAGGGAAAATTGAAGATCCTTTACTTGGAAAAAATTTAAGGAAAAAAATTCTTATGGAAAAGGAAATCCCATTTTAAAAAATCTTAGTGGAGGATTCCACGCATAAAATTCTTAAGTAGGATATTCCATACATAAATCATATTAAATTGTTTGAAAAATACGCAAGTGTTGAACTCTAATTAAAAATTAAAATTCGATATTTAAAATATGGCTAAATAAGAAAATCTCATGTTTAGAAGAAAAAAAGGAAGAATAAAAATTCTTAACCCGTAAAAAGTTTATGAGGAAGACCTTTACGAAAAAATTTGCTCTGGAAAGAAATTTTAAAATGAATTTAAGTCCTAAAAAATTGAATCTGAGATATTTGATTAAAGGTAGTTGATAAAAAATCCTAAATCCTAAACTTGAAAACATTATACAAGAGAAAAGAATTTTACGAAACCAAATATTTCGTACTTAAGAAATGAAAAATTCCAAAATGAACTCGAGTTAAAAAAAATAAACCCAAAATATTTTAATTGAAAGTATTTAGTGATGATAAAAGATCAAAAATCAAAACTCAAAAAAGGTTTAAAGTGAAATCTTTACAAAGAAGGAAATTCATGATATCGTCTTAAATTAAAAATAAATTAATTATTTTGACAATTTAATACTTCGTGATATAAATGCTGATATGGAGTTTTTCTCTATAATATTTGAAACTTTTTTAAAGTTAGTATAGGCATAGACACTGCTTGAATACCGACAAAAATATACGAAAGCCAATTCACAAATTTTGTGAAAAAAGACTCAAATATTTTTTTAAAAAAAGAAAAAATTTGATCTTGACATTATATTTTAAATTAAATTCCATAATTCCAAAAGATAGGGATTTAAAACCATTTTTTTCTCTGCAGTTCATTTTTTTACAATGTTTGCTCTCTATGAACCCTAAAAATGCAATTCCTTTAGCTGTGCATGCTAGTAGTACGCAAGACATTACAAAATAAGTCCTAAAACATCAAATGGGTTAATCCCCAGTAAGACAATTGCCTGTTTTCGATCTCGGACATTCCAGATCGTCAGCGAGAGAGTTCAGATGAAATTAGGTGTCTATAGCCATTAAAGACTTAAGATTCCCACTTTAGAAATTCTTCATTATGAAAATTCATCTTTTGAAATGAATCAATCAAAAGATCTATGATAATTCTCCATTTTAGAAAATTTTCCATCCCAATTTTTAATTGTGTATTTTTTCTGATTTTCATAGCTCACAATTTCTTTTTTTGTGTATGCAATTATAGGGATATAGATGCTCTCAACCAAGATGCATCTATACATCCTGTCCCAACAATTGAAAAATAATTGTTCACTACCATGGAATAATGCAGATGTCTTCCTCAAGTGATGCCATTATTCCTTGCGAGATGCAAATGTTACCACAACTATCAATTACAAAAATGTAAATGTCGTATATATTATCTTTCAAAAAATGTACATTGCAAGAATGTATATTGTAATAACACATTTCAATCATGGAAATGAGATAATTCACAATTTCTTCATACCACTTCATCCTTCAAAATTAACAATTTCAAGGAACTATTTATATATGCATGCAAATGATTAATGGATGATGTAACTGTAGTTACCGAGTATTTACGAAGATGCAATAATCCTAGAAAATGAAGCAATTGCTTAAGGAAGTCAACAAATGATGCAAATGCAATGATAAACAATAATGCAAGCACTCATTGAATGGTGTAAATGCAAGTGTATAATGATGCATATGCCTATAAATGATGGAAATGTAAGAATTAATAACAATTCAAATGCAAATACCCCTAGTGATTCAAATACCAGTGAAATGACATAAATGGAAATAACCCACAAAGGATGCAAGTGCACTTGAAATGATAAAGTTTGTGTATGGTCCAGAATTATGTAGATGTAGTGATATGCATATGCATATGCTTATGAATGATGCAATGAAGCAATTGATTAAGTCAACAAATGATGCAATTGCAATGATAAATAATAATGTAAATGCTCATTAAATGGTGTAAGTGTAAGTGTACAATGATCAAAACCCTTTGAATTATCGATTGGTTTTCTCTCTAGTTTGGCTTAGCCTTTCCAATTCTTTGTTTTTTTTCAAATTAGATTTTATCCTATATACCCATGCACCGTAAGAGTTTATTCCCTTCAGATTTTTACTATATTTTTGCCTCAGACAAGTTTTTACTCTTATTAACAAAAGTTTGTGCCAAAATTTTCATTTCTTCTCTTTCTTTCTAGGAATTAGTATTTATCTTAATTCTATGCCATTCGATTAAAAATACCTTAGTCGTTTTTCAAAATATTATTTTTATTTGTTTTCTCAAAATATTTGCCTTATTAGATGAAAATACTTCCATTTTTTGTTTTATTCCTTAAATTGGTCAATTAATGAAACTTTAGAGTGAAAAATATTGCCCCCTCAATATATGATATTCAAGTCTCTTGAACACTACTAATCTCATTCTAGAAATTTTTTTGAATGTCTATATGGCTTTTAAATTGAATTAAAAGCCTTGGTGCAATAGAATTTTGGTTGATTCAAGAAAACTTAACAATAAAATAGATATAGCCCTTTTTCTTAGGCTTATAATCGAAATAGGTTTTATAAAAGCATGAATTCCTTTAAGATCAAACCAACTTAATACTTTTTTTAGTTTCCCAAATGATATCAACTTGATAAGCATCAAGATAAGCCATGATAAGTTAATGGTTGGAATGTTGATTTGGAAAGGAGAACAAGTTTACTTTTCAAAGTTAATCCACTAAATGAGAATTAAAAATTTAGGATATAGATTTCTTTTAGATGACTTTCGCTTTTGTCATGATCTCAGTAATATCATGGGTAATGTCAAAATTTTTCCTATTTCACTCTAAATCGCTCATTTTTTATTTTCATGCTCGAGTCTCATCTTCCATTTTTCATTATTGCTTCATCAAGCACTTAAGAATTCAAAACTTATTGGTAAATAATAGTGTTAACAAAGAAAGGAGAATAAAGCCTTACTGATTTATAAAAATTTCTCAAGGAGTATGTCATCAATTCAAATAGACATGCTTGATCAAAATAGTATTTTCAAGGTACATATAGGCCAAGATTTAAGGTTTAAAAGGAAAAGATACAAAGGCCCAAATCATGTGTTTAAAGGTAATAAAACAAAAGACCATTTCTTTTCATGAGGAATTTTATCCTTTTTAACTTTCCAAAACATTATATCTTTCCTTCATTTGTCATTTTTTCTCTTTTTCCCTTTATTTCTTTTTTTTTCTTCTTTTTTTCTTTACCCTCTTTTTTTTCTTTTCCATACTTTTTTCCATCATGAAGGGAGTTTTAAATTTTAGAAACTCAATCCATTTAACATTTTTCCCATGACATAAGGTATTATTTTCATAACATGAAAATAGAATATAATCCTTCATGTTTCTTAGAAACATCTTCCTTTATCATTACCCCTTAGCGTGTAGGGTAATCTTTAATTAGGGATTAAATAAAAATGAATTCATTTGGCTTAAAAAATGATAGAAAAAAGGGGTAATTATATTTATGAAATGATGATGAGAGATAGTTATTTTTCATTTCAAACAATTACTATAATTGAAAAGTCTTTCCTTGGAAGAAAAAATGAAAAGGTTCTTTTTTCTTCTTGAAATCATTTTGAGCATTTTAATCTTACGATGTTGCACTCAATTTTTACATTTTTTCTCTTTTTTTTCTTAGGAGAATTCCAAAAAAAAGAAATATACTGATAAATATTAGCAAAGAGTGAAATCGAGAAAAAACAATTCCAAAAAAAGAAATAGCAATTATTAGAACTATTAATATGGAGGCCATAATTACTTTTTTACTCTTCATTTCTTTTCCTTTTACTTGTTGTTTTTCTTAAGTTTTAGGGGGAGTCTGTATATATATATATAAAAATAAATTATATTATATTATATAAATTATATATATTAAAAAATATTAAAAATAATTTGCATTAAATCTTAAATTTATAAAATAAAAATATTATATTAAATTTTGAAATATAAAATAATCTTGAATTATGATAAATCTGAAATTATTATTTTAAAAATAAAAATATTTTATATTAAATCCTGAATTACTATATAAAAATGTAGAGATGAGTATAATTAAATGTACAACTTACTATAATTAAATGTACAGATGACGAGAAATGAGTGCACAAGAACCTTATCCACTTTAAAATTTAAAAAATATTTACTATTAAATCCAAATTATTTTTAAAAAATTAAAAATATCATATATTATATATAATATATATTATATAATACATATATAATATATGTATCATATTATAAACATAATATAATAATATATTATATAATATATATTATATATAATAAAAATAAAAAATATTTTACATTAAATTTTGAATTACTATTTAAAAATAATAAAAATTAAAAAATATTTATTTCAAATCTCAAATTATTTTTGAAAAAATAAAAAATAATATATATTACATATAAGTTATATAATATATATTATATAAGAAAAAAATAAAAATATTTTATAGTAAATTTTAAATTACTATTTTAAAAAATAAAACATAAAAGATATTTTATATTAAATTATTTAAAAATAATAAAAATAAAAAATATTTTATGTTAAATTTTGAATAACTATTTAAGAATAATAACAATTCAAAAGTATTTTATATTAAATTCTATATTATTATATAAAAATAATAAAAATGAAAAAAATTATATTAAATCTCAAATTACTATATAAAAATAATAACTAAATGACAGATGACTATAACTAAATGTACGAATGACTATAACCAAATCTACGAATGAGTATAATCGACTGTACGAATGACTATAATGAAATGTACGACTCACCATAACTAGATATATGACTCACCATTAACTAAATATATAGATGAGTATAACTAATGTACAAATAACTATAATTAAATATATGAATGACTATAACTAAATGTATGGCTCACCATAACAATATATTATTTTTATTATTTAGTTATAGTCACTTGTACATTTAGTTACAGCAATCTATACATTTAGTTATGGGGGGTTTTACATTTTGTACATTTAGTTATGGTGAGTCGTACATTTAGTTATAGTCATTCATACATTTAGTTATATCTATCCGTATAGTTAGTTATGGTGAGTTATACATTCAGTTATGATAAGTCATACATTTCTTTATAGCCATTCGTACATTTAGTTATGGTCAGTCATAGACTTAGTTATACTCAGTCATACATTTAGTTATGGTAAGTCATACATTTAGTTATGGTGAGTCATACATTTAGTTATAGTCATTCATATATTTGGTTATGGTGAGTCGTATATTTAGTTATACTTATTTATACATTTAGTTATGGTGAGTCATACATTTAGTTATGGTGAGTCGTATATTTAGTTATAATCGTTCACACATTTAGGTATAGTCATTCGTACATTTAGTTATACTCATCCGTATATTTAGTTATAGTCATTCATACATTTAGTTATTATTTTTTATATAGTAATTCAAAATTTAATATAAATTTTTTATTTTTATTATTTTTATATAATAATTTAGGATTTTATATAAAATATTTTTATTTTTATTATTTTTAAATAATTTAATATAAAATATCTTTTATTTTTTGTTATTTTAAATAGTAATTCAGGATTTAATATAAAATATTTTTATTTTTATTATATAATATATATAATATAATTTATATGTAATATATATTATTTTTAATTTTTTCAAAAATAATTTGGGATTTAATATAAGTAATTTTTATTTTTATTTTTATATAATAATATGAGATTTAATATAAATATTTTTAATTTTATTATTTTTTAATAGTAATTTAGAACTAAATGTAAATTTTTTTATTTTTACCTAGCCGGTGTTCACTTAAAGCCTTTAGCTAAGGCAATATTGATTATGGAGTTAACATATTTAGGTTACATACTAATACGGAATGAACTAAGAGTAGACATTGAACCATGCTCTTGCTAATTGTGGGATATATGATTAATGGATATTTATTACACTAAGATACTTAACACTAAAGGGCTTGTTAAAACCATTTTGACACTCTTGCATGTTAAGTGGCCATGATGCATTACTAGATGCCAATCTTGGTCTATAAATATAAAATATTCTTAATTGGCTATTTTATATTTACTGGTAATATGATGGGGGCTAAGTGGGTCACACACATAAGGGTGATTAGTTGAAATTAAATTGAGATTGGGCTTATATGTCTAATACAAATAATGGTTACTTAGGCCCATTTTGAATAAGTTCATATGGGTTAGAGGTAAAATTGTAACTTCTTGGAAATTAAAAATTTTAAATCGTAAACTATATAAACATATGTTTACTGTCCATATACCTTAAGGAGGGCTTAAAAAATAGGCCAAGAGGATCAAAATTAAGTGGATTGCATTTCTTTTAGAAACCTTAAGGGGTGTTGGCACAATCTTGCTTATTGTAGAGAAAAATTGTTTTCTTTTGCTTCTTTGATTATTGAATCAAGATCTTTTTGTGCCAAGGAAAGATTTATTGAAATCTAAGCTACTAGCATGGCTCCTAGCAACAAAGTCTCTTCCTTATTGAATGTCTTCTAGGTCACTTGTGTGGATAACCATTAGAGGCTAGATGCTTGGATAGCTTTTGTTTACAATAACTAGGCCATGCTTTTGTGTACTTTGATCATAAAATTGCTAAAAGTCTTCTCAAGATTGAGGTATTTTTGAATCGTTCAAATTTTAGTTAGATCTTTAGGTTTCTTGATCTTAAAGATTGATTAAAATCATGTAGGACGATCCTATTTAGGACATCTTGGATTATCTTTATTGTTATGTTTTTGCTGCCATGTTTATAAAATGTTTTATTTGATTACTTGCTACCCTGAGACCTCCTACAAGTAGTATCATGAGCCTCCTTGCATCGGTTTGATTAATCTTGTGTTTTAGTTGTTACCGATTAAAGATTTTATTGTTTTGATTTTATCTTGATTCGTTCTTGAATTTAAAAATTAAAGAATTTTGTTTCTTTTTGTTCTTTAAATTTCCATGAAGTTAGTTCATGTTCATTATTCAATTTTAATTGTTTAAAATGTGATTTATTAATTAAATTGAAACTGGAGTCATTACTTGACAATTTAGTGTTTACCAGTGCTACGTTGGATCTGTTTCAGTGTTTTGATATGGCTAATTTTTTGGGCAGCCATTGCTGCGATTTTTCTTATTTTTTCTCCTGGAAAGTATCATGAAAAGTTCTTTAGGAAAATTAGTTATGAAAATGTTTTATTTTCGGGCTAAAATGAGTGCACTAGATGTGTTTGAAGCTTGCGGTATCTTATTTCTTTCTTGGATCTTGGTATGGCATCAATGGCAGCAAAGTGTTGCTGTAAATTTGTTGTATTTTTAGAGGTTTAGTTGGAGGAAGACAATATTGTTTGAGTTGGAGTAGGATGGCTAAGATAGCCATGGATGGAATAGAGTCCTAATTGGACTAGGATTCCTCCAAGATTTGCACCACCACTATCTTACTTGGAGTAGGACTCGTTCATATTTTATTTTTCTTAAGTTTTAAAATTTGATATGATTAGATTAAAATTAAAAGCAAAACTAAAATTACATCAATTAAAAAAAAATGCTAAAAGTAAGCATGTGTGGCGTAATATACCTCCCTAAGAGGTTGAATCTAATCAAAACTCTTGTATATCATCAAATACTTAATTATCCAATTGTATTATTTTTCTTAAATTATTTAATATATAAATTGGATAATATATATATAAACATGGAATTAAAATTTAATTACTTTGATTAATTAAAAAATATATTTAATCTAAATGATTAAACCTATTTGGAATATGATTTATTCTAATATGGTTAGAATAAAATTAATCATGTAAGAAAATTGTTTTCTTAATTAAGTTAAATATGGACAAATTATTTTAGCATAAAAAGTTGGTAAACTAACTTTAAGTCACTTGTTTATATATATATATGTTCATAATTATTTTGAATGTACATGATTATTATGAACTAGGCCTAATATGATTGAGGGTGTATGGTTGATTATTTAGGGATGTTTAATTTTTTTTAAATAGAGTCTACGAACCTTACCTTATCTCTTTTTTTCTTGAGGGTAGTAAAATTCTTTTCTTACCTAAATCCTCTCAAATGTAACTCAAGATTTCTTTATTATAAATGTAATTATATTACATAAGGGTAAATTTAGGGTTAGCTAAGAAAGATTTTGTAACTCGAAGATGGAGGCACCATGAAGCCTAGGAGATTGCAAGAAGCATTTGAAGACTTTGTATATAATCACCTAGGAATTGACAAAGCAATTTCTTTTGATGGCTCAAGGAAATTGTACTAGTTAGTAGTCCATGACCATCCAAGTAGTATGCATGATAGTAGATTTATTTTTTGCAATATTATAAATAATCTGCATGTACCTATGATGAGACCTTAATTGACAGATAAAATGAACAAACAAAATCCATCGTACAATATTGAGTCATAGGTTTAGCATGATAAAGTCACTTTCCATTATTCATAATAAGATACCCAAGTTTCAAGGTGAAGGTGATTTGTTGAGTCACTCAAGGTTTTTTCTACCCGAACAATGTGAGTTATGAGTAATGGGTCTTACTTAACTAATATTGTATGGTTTGGATGTGTCACACTTGACCATATGATGTTAGAGGTGAAGATTAGGTGAAATGTATACGATGTATTTAGGCAAAGAGTTGCCACCTAACTGATCTAGAAGTCACATAGAAATGCAATTGCTAAGCTATATTGCTATCCAACTAGGCTTGTTGTGATTTGTTAAGTTGCTCAAGGTAACAACATGTTCGAGGTGTCCCAACCCACTAGAAATACCTTGAAAAGATTTCTGAATAACAATGAGGGGTATTATTTCAAAAAAATAGTGGGAGACCAATAAAGATTTAATACCTTGTCATTATTGGTTTAATATATCAATAACTGATTAATGCTCATTTTATACTAGGTTGTTGATAATGGTATCTATATTAACTACACTGCCAGGCATACTTGATGCCATAAGCCTAAATTGTTTGGATTGGCACGTAAAATTAAGAAAAGTTCTCAACAAAAGGAAAGTTGCTGACTTCCACATTAACATGGTTGTGTTGAACTATTCTGCTATTAATACTACCTTTTGGATAATATATTCAGGATATGGATCTCACTTATATAATGACATAAGCCTGTTAAAGAATAGTAGTAAATTTGGCTCTAATGAGGTAATAATGAGAATGGGCAGCGGATCAAAAGTTAAGGCCATTGCCATTGGAACCTTTACCTTATCATTGCCTACAGGCATGACCATGGAAATAAAAGAATATTTTTGTATTCCAAGATTATCTAAAAACATCATTCAAGTTTCATACCTTATTAAGAATTATGATTTTGAGTTTAGGATGAAAGATAATAGCTGTTCAATCATCCTAAATGATATGGTCTATGGATCAGCCTTATTATAGAATGGTTTATATGTATTACATCAACATATGCCTTTATTCAATATGCTAGTGAAGAAAGTAAAGAGTAATGACCAAGTAAAATCTATATCTGGTATTATAGACTTGGTCTATCAATGAGACTTGGATAGCCAAGTTATACAAACAATGTTATCTAAAACCATTTGATTATGAATCATATGGAACATGTGAATGTTGTCTCCTTGGTAAGATGACTAAGTCACCCTTTACTGGTAAAAAATGAAAGGGTTGGTGATTTAGATGTATGTGGACCAATGAATACCTAGACATGGGTATTCCCACTTCATACCTTTATCGATGATTATTCTAGGTATGGGTATGTGTACTTAATGAAATACAAGTCTAAAGCTTTTGAAAAGTTCAAAAAGTATAGGACTAAAGTAGAGAAACAAATTAGCAAGAGTATTTTAGCTTTTAGATCTAAATGAGGTGAGGAATACTTAAGCCAAGATTTCTTGGATTATTTGACTAAGAATGGGATTACGTCATAATGCAGTCCACCCGAAACTCTACAATACAATGAAGTATCTGAAGGAAGAAATCAAACTTTGTTAGACATAGTTCGTTCCATGATGTTTGTTAGTTATCGATGCTAACCATTTATAATGCTGACTTCCTTTAGCTTGATTTTAAATTTGTAATGTAAGGAAGTAGAGATCGTATCCCACAAAGACCTTTAGAAGTGCAAAATTGATTTTGAGAATAGAAAGAGAAGAAATAAAGTGATAGGAAAAATCATAGAATCTAGTTGAAAAAAATAAAAGTAAATAAGGAGTTTTTAAATTGTTTTTGATTGAAAACAAAATGAAAATAAATTTGAAAATAGTTTAAGTAAAGAAAAAAACAATGATAAAAAGACTTTGGTAGTAAATCGATATTGCTTACTAGTGTATCATCATTAATCATTGAAAACTCTTATGCATTTTCTTAAACAAATAAATCAGCCATGGAATCAAACATGTTTTGACTTCCTTACTTTCCCTTACTTCGTAATTAGCCAATTTAAGCACTATGATTCACCCCTATTATTTAACTACCCTAAAAGAAGCTTTAAAATATAATTAAAAGATAGCTTTAAAAGTTAGGAAAGTTTAACTGATTCAATCTAACAAAATCAAATGCTGATTTTATTTAAGAAAAACTTGTATTTTCATAACTGTTAAAATGAAAACTTGATCATCCTCACTAAAGTTACTTGCTACTTATGTAAAACTAATTAAACTATTATGTATTTGATTAATTAAATTAGCTCTAGATTAAATATGAGAAAACCACTAGTATGCATCCTAGTAGTTGAAATCATATAACCATGATATTTAAATAGAAAAACACAAGATAATTGATATATTTGAAAACAACTTCATTTATTTCTCATGATGAAAAATACAAAAGCTTGCAAATCTTTTTACTACCAAATAATAGAACTTAGAAAGACAGTTTAGAAAATAATAAATAAAATAGAGAGAAAAAAAGTAACAATAAGATGGTCAAAACTATTTAACCCCCTCTATTTATAGGAAAAGAATTTAACTAAAGCTAAGGATAAAGATAATTTATCAAAATGAAAATAAAAATAAAAACCTAATCTCTAATCTTTATCTTGATTTCTTGAGAGATTATGTGCAATCTTCCTTCTGAATGGCCATAAAGTTGGATTTGTGGGCTGATCTTCTTTATTTATCCAAGAGATAAATACTTATCTAAGATATAATCTTCAAAGATTATTACTTCAGCTTTTAAACTTTTAACTTGAGTAGAACTTTATCTTTCAACTTCTTCTAGTGTGATTAAATTTCTTCAAGATCAGTTCACTAGAATTCAAAACCCACATAGATTCCATAACTTAGCTAATTTCTGCTTCTTTTGTATTTTTTGTCCAAATAAATCCTGTAAATTAAAAAAGAAAAAATGAATACTTATGATAATTGTTAAACCTTTTAATGGTGAATGAAATTAAGAGGCGGTGAATTGATTCTCAAAATTTTTGTAAATTAAAACTATGATACATAAAACTAAAACTGAGAAATCTAAACAATAAACTTTAGAGTCTAAGTTAGTGAATAAACAACTAAAGACAAGGGAAAAAGAAGCAAACTCAATGATTTAGAGAGGTTTGGCCTCAATTGCCTACGTCCTCTAACTTAGCTTCACTTGCCTTTCCATAATTCACTAACTTGAATTGTCTACCTTTCAAGGACAAGCTATAACCTTTACACTCTCTATCGTTCAAGGCTAAGATAGAAACCTCTACCTCCTATCTTTTGTGGCTAAGATAGAATCCTCTCTTATTACTTTTGAAGGCTCAGTAGAAACCTTATCTATTTTCCAATGGCTAAGTAGTAACCTCTCTTTTTTACAAGGATTTGAGTGTAAACAAATAAAAACTCTAAAGATTAGGTGTTTAAAAGAATTTTGGCTCAAAGGAAATATGCATCTAAAGATACAAAATGAAGAACATAAAAATAGGAAGAATTAATCCTATACAAAGATGAACTACTTAGTGAAAATGATGGAAAGGATGAAAGATTTGGCTTTAAGAACAATTCTATTGGTTCTTTTTCTTGCTAAAGGTGTTGAAGTGGCTTATTTATACCGTTGATCATGTTTATAGGCATTAAGAACATTTGGTGAAGGAATATAGCCATTGGAGCTTTCAAAATGTCATTTCTCGTTGTTCCCCATGCTTGTGTATCGATACAATTGAATGGGTGTCGATACATTGTGTTTAACTTTCCAAAAAATGACCATTAAATAGTCCTATATCGATACAAAAAGATCTATCTCGATACATGGATATTCCTGTATCCATACAGAATGATCTATTTAAATACATGAATAGTGATTTCTGTATTTTAAAGTTATTTAGCTAGTGCCAAGTATTGTATCGATACATACACATAGTGTATCGATACATTCATATGAAAATCAATTTTAAAAGGTTTTTCATGACTTTAAAACATGTAAAACTTATCTAAAAAATTTTATATATAAAAATATGTATTAAGAACACATTTTTGAGTGCTTGAACGAGTTAAAACATATTTAGTATTTTTCAAAGTGTTTACAAAATATTTCATGAAAAAATACCAATCTTGAACATAATTAAACACAGGCTAATTAAGCTTAAGTTTTAGTAGTATCAAAACTAAGATTTATTCAAAGCTAATATAGCTAGCAATCTCCCCCTTTTTGATATGACAAAACTTAAGGTGAATTTGCTTGTAAAACTCCCCCTTAATCATTTAAAGATTTTCAATAAAACTCCCCCTTCTTAAAAGCATTACAAAATTAACTTTTAGAATTTTTTTATAAAAAGGTTGTGAAACACTTGGCAACGACATTTTTGTTCATATTTGGCTTTAAGAGTAACAATACAAAATATTAAGGATTTTGATAAATAAATAATGTAAGCACATGTAAAATCTTCTTATTTGCTAGCATAGACATATATGCATAAATAAAGTACAAGCAAGCCAATTAACCCCTAAAACTCTCCCCTTTTTGGAATATCAAAAAGTTGAATCAAGATTAATTCAAAGCTAAGGGACTGATTTGAACAAGATTTCTAAAAGATATATTAATTATAAATCATTTCATAACATGTATACCAATTATTGAGAAAATATATGCATTTAAGTCCTAATGTGTAGATTATCCAATTTTTGTATTCTTTTGTAGTCATTTAAGCACATTTAAGAGATTGAACATACTAATTGTTGAAGGATTTTAAGAATTATTAATCCAATTCGTGTTTAGATGCACAATAGATACAAATTTTTGAATTTTTAGTACACATGCATACAAAAATAGATGCCATATAAAAGGTTAAAAAAAATTTTCAAGAAAAACATAACAAACTTCCATAGGTTAGAAGAACATTCAATCAAAGAACATACTTAAATATGAGAATTATGCAATTATACATGTTCAAAGATTCATTCAAAGCAAACATTTTAAGCATACATTACATACTAGAATATCAATTATATATATAATTGACTCATGCATGTCACCAAACTTAATGCTAAAGGATAAGAATTTAATAGCATTTCTTTAATGATTACCTCAACCTTACCAAACTTTGATGATATGCTCATTATAACTTGAAAGATCATCATTCCTAGTGTTTTAGCATTCTTTGATGGTTTTGGTTTGGTTTGAAGAGGTTGTATGCTTAATTTGCTTCCTTTTGCTATGCAAATGTTCATCTTTCAAAGATGGATTTATCTCCATAAACCTTGCAAAAACTTAAAAATAATCTCAACAAAAGATGATATTAGAGGTACCAAGATTTTAATTATAAAAGAATATTCAGTAAGCTTAGGTTTTGTTAGGACAGAAAGATGTTCAATGAGCTTAATGACTTTTTGAAATAAGTGATACCAAATATTAATGAATGAAGAACAACAAGCGTGTATGGTACCAATTATTGCAAAAAAAAAAATATATATAGAAAAATTTGTATTTTTGAGCATTATGAGGCAATATGAGCACTTAATGTATTGGATTTGTGAAATAAATCAAATATGATGTTTAAGCATGTGATGAGTTAATGAAACGATGTTTATCAAGGTTTAGAAATTGTAAAATTGAAAGATTTCAAGTGAAAACTTATTAAGAAGACCAATTTTGCATTTAAGAGCAAAAAAAAACATGAAATTGGCCAATAGTCACTAGTTGTGTCGATAAAAGGGGTTTTTGTATCGATACACATATATTGATACAAGCTAGGTTTTTGTTCATTGTATGAATACAGGGCTTTAAGTATCGATACATGCCTTGAGTTTTCCAAAAAAATGCTTAGAAAAATATGCAATTTGGCATTCCAAAACCCCATGATTTTATATTCTAATGTAAACTTTTGATTTTAAGCATTTGAAGCTCATATGAATAATCAAAGTTTGGATTAGAATAACTTTTAAAATTGAGTTTGATTAAATTAGTATATTTGGTCACATAAGTAAGGTAATATGTAATTAAAAGATTTTCATTTAAACCACATATGCATAAGTTTAAAAAGTATTTTTAATGTTTCTCAACCTTGTTTGAGCCATAAATCATGAACTTATAACATAATCAAACGTCCTAGGTCTCATGCAAGTATAATTGAATATAAAGTATTAAAGAGACTTAAGAACTTGTTAATGCATGTTTATGGCATCATATATTATAAGTAAGCTCTAAATGCTCCCTCTAAAGATGTGCATATAATTTAGTCATGCAACAGAGCTTATTAATGACTTATGGCATAAAGTTTAACAAAATCAACCTTCTATGTATAAATCATTCTTAAATTATGCTTCATAACAATAATTCACAAATTGATTTAACATATTATCATCAAGAACTAAATCATCAAATGCATGCATATTTAAGCTCATAATTGCTCAATATGTAAAACATGAATTTTCATTAAACCCATTTATTAAAAACAATTTTTTTTTTAAATTCAATAAAGCATTAATAATCATCACATGAATAACCAATACATATATCAAAATTTTAAAGCTTAGAGGTTACCCATCACACTTCTTTATGTGTCTAGAGCATCCATTTGTATTGCGTTACTCTTTATTGCTGTAACACACCTAAAAGAGACTTTCACCTGGTTTTTGGTAACCAAATTGCTTTGGGTCCATGAATGTTAGTCTCAAAGCCTCTTGTTCCCTTAGGAACCCATACTTGCCTAACTTTAA
>JBBYHM010000019.1:10584621-10628851 GCA_038381775.1 Adansonia rubrostipa
AGGCTTAGAATTCAAATTTACGTAAAAGTTATTATATTTAACATAAAATAAAAAATGATGTAAAATATACTCAAACCCGAACTCGACCTGCACCCGAACTTGAATGGACCCGAACCTAAATTGGCCTGAACCCGAATTGGCAAAACCTGAAAGAACCCGAATCTGAATATATCTGAACTCGAATCAACCCGAACTCGAAAAAATCCAAGCCCGAAATGACCCATCTCGAGTCCGCCTGAACTCGCCCAATTGCCCCCTCTACACATTTTTGTTATGGAACGTGAATCCAAAAAAAAAAATCTTATATTTTAAAAGTAGTTTATAAGGAATACAAACTAATCCTAATTCAGGTACCTTCAAATAAGGAGAGCAAACGTGAAAAAGAAAGTCAAATCATACAAAATTTAAATATAATTCTTTATTTACTACAATATAGATCTATATAAGAATTATTTTCTATGTCTCTCAATAGTTTATAGTTATGCATTGAAAAAGAAAATAAAAAAATTAATTCAACTTCATTTTGCACATCTTGTAAATTAAAGTTTGAAGTTTGCTTACTAATGAAAATAAGTACTCTAACTTAGCATCTAAACTTTAGTTTTGATGGTTGTTGGTGAATACGAATTAAAGATGTGATAAATTTTATAAATCAAGGAAAATACTAAAATGCTCCAATACTTCTAAAACAGTCCAAGCATTAGATAATAATTCTACATGAAAAAACTACAAAAAAAACTAATAATATGTTAATAGAAATAAAGTCAATCTAATTCATACCTTTTATATAAAGTATGAGTTATATTTTACTTTCTATTCAATCCTTTTGAATGATTTGTCCACCCGAAAAATATGATCAATCTTTGTTACGAAGTGAAAAAAAAAAAAAGAAAGAAAAAAATGGTTGACTAGTCAAAAGAGAAATAAGTAGTAGCTATAACGTTTTCTTTTTTTAGCGCAACAAAACTAAATCCAAATAGTTTATTTTGGCAAAAAAAAAAAAAAGCTAAAAGGTGCCATGGACAACTTTATTAAGCTCAAAAACTTTCAAAAATTATTGTATAGACCAAAAAAGTCAACAATGCAAAATTGACCAACATGAACCCGAAAATAACCTTGGCCCGAAATGATCCAAATCCAAAATTACCTGAACTTGAAATTACCCAACCTGGAACTGACCCTAACAATTAACTTGAAATAACTCGAACCTAAAATGACCAAATTCGATAAATCTAAATATTAAATCTAATTGACCTGAAACTGATTAACCTGAACCAAAAATAACTCAAACCCAAATAACCTAAGTGTTAAATCCCATTGACCCAAATTCAAAAATAACTTAAACCCAAAATGATCCGAAACCGAAGAACCCAAAGTTGAAGTGACTCAAAACCAAAACAAATTAAACTCAAAAATTGTAGAACCTGAAAATGACTTAACTCGAATTAACCTGACTCGAAATCAACCTCACCTGCCCAATTGAGAGATCTAGTTATAGGCTAAATGAAAAAAAAATGAAAAAAAGCATAGAGGACACATGGATACCTTGGCTAGCTAAGGATTCATTTAAAATTTATAAACTGCACTGACCCAAAACCAAAATGACCCAAAGCTAAAATGACTCAAACCTAAAATGACTAAATCCGATAAATCCAAGTGTTAAACCTAATTGACTTGAAATTGATTAACCATTAACTCAAACCCAAAATGGCTGGAATCTAGAATGACTCAAACTCGATTAGCCCAAGTGTTAAATCAAAACCTGAAAATAACCCGAAACTAAAATGATCAGAAGTTGAATAACCCAAACCAAAAATGAGTTGAAATCAGGGTCACCCAAACTTGAAGTGACTTGAAACTAAAATGACTCAAACCCAAAAATTTTAAAATCAATAAGTATTTAACTTGAATTAACCTAACTCGTACTCAATTAGACCCGTTCAATTGACAAATCTAGTCACAAGCTAAGAAAAAAAGAACAGGACCCTAGAGAACATTTAATATTTTTTTGAAAATATTTGCATACAAAAATATTTTCGTATGAAAAATATTACAAGTTAGTAAAATCAGTTAACTCGAGTGTTAAACCTGGTTGACCCAAATTGAAATAAATTGAAACTGAAATAATTTGAACCCAAAATGATCTAAAACTGAATTGACTCAAAACTAAAATGATCCCATCCTAAAAAATGGCCCAAAATGTTTAACCCAAATTTCACCATTTTTTCATTTTATTTTTTTCAAGCTAAAGAAAATGAAAATAATAAAATTTAAAAAGAAAAAAAAAGTTAGAAAAGAGCACGTGACACGTGGATGCCTCTCAATCTGATTAACTAGATTGTTAAACTTGGTTAATCTTGAACCTAAAATGGCCTAAATCTAGAATAACTAAACCTAAAATGGCTCGAATCTAGAATGAATTGAACCTAATTAACCTAATTGACCTAAACCCGAGATGAATAGAAATCGAAATAGCTTAAACTTTAGGACCCGAACCTGTAGTAACCCAAAATTGAAATGACCTAAACCCAAAAATGACCCAAAAAATAAAATACGAATGGTTTAACTCCAATTTCACACATTTTTCATTTTTTCCAAGCTAAAGAAAATAAAAATAATAAAACTTAAAAAGCAAAAAAAAAAATGAAGCAAAAAAATAACAGGACACGTGGATAGCCTTTCCTTTCAAAGATTTGTCCAAAATTACTATAATGGATTCAGTGCTGTACCAATAAACCAATTGTTGCAACTTCTCAAGGTTTGGAAATTCATTAAGGCTGGTTAGCTAAAAAATCAAGTTTAATCAGAAGGTTATTTCATTGTTTTTCCTCTCATTGGGTTGTAACTCACAAGAAAAATTCTAGAGTGCAACAAGAAAGACAAAAACAAGAAAGAGGAAAAAGGTGAGGTAGCATTGGTGTACACACTTCATCAAATGGTTCTAACACTTTTTGTTGCAACCCTTCCAAGGTTAGAAAGTTCATCAATAGTCAATAGAAAACTCAATTTTAACCAAAAATTTACTTCATTGTTTTTTCTCTTAGTGGGCTAAAACTCACAAGAAAATTCTAAAATTGCATAATAGTCCATGTTCCTTGAACACCAAAAACTTTGTTAAAATTAAGCCACTTAGGTTTTGGTTTTCAATAATGATCCACACAACCACTTACGAAGACCTTCTCTAAGGTATGAATTGTTTTGTGCTAGTAAATTGATTCAATGTCATAATTAATAGCTTTTATGCTTTCCTAGTTCTCTATAGCCTAAACATCTCTTAACAGAACAAATTCTTTCTAGTTTAGTATTTTGTGCTATAAGCTAAGGAAGACATAATGGCTATTATTACATAGTTCTTTAACTTTTTTCCTTTCACTTTAAGCAATATGCTTAAAGAGAGAAGCTTGTTCTTTCTAGCAATTAACTAGGTAGTAAGGAAGAAGAAAGAGTTTAAAGAAGGTATACCACCTTGTAACACTAAAAAGTGTGTGGCTAGCTAATCAAAATTATTTTTTGATACTCTCCTTTATATATGGTGAGACTAGGGATAGTTAGATAGAGAAAACAATTTTCTCTTCTGCTGAGACATTTATCGCCAAGCATGGGGTATATTCATATCCTTGTTGAAACTCTATTGTAGGATTCTTTAAATCTTTGCCAATTTAATTTAATGCTTATCCATTCAAGCGTTTGTTCAATCAAGTCTTACTTAACTAAATCCAAAGTTTAATCTGGCAATATAATTTAATTTGTGTAACCTTGTAAGCTTTCAATAAATTTGCAATAAATATAATTAGAATCTAAGATTAACAAAAATTAACTAATTTATATTCAAAATCCTAAGTGACATTTATTATGGTATCATGGCCTTCAAATATCAGAGAGTCAAGATAATCTCAACAAAATCCTTTTAATATCTAGTCTATTAGTGTAATTCAATTATTTTTCCATTTATTACAGAAAGATCGTAAGCATAGTATGACGTTTAATCATGAAATGTTTTCATATTAGTTTTTACAACTTAAAATTAATCTTATGAACTTAGAAAAAATTTCTCATAAATTCATCTTGATTTAGTTAGAGACTTCACTAAGTTAGCTTAAGCCAAAAACAAATGAAATATATATCATCATATCATTCAGAGAGAGGATGGTAGCGGGTTAACTTGAACTCGAAATGACCTAAACTTGAGTGTTAAGCCGATTAACCCAAAATCAAAATAACCTAAACCAAAAATGATCTGGACTCGAAATGACCCTAAAATGAAATAACTCAAACCAAAAAAGACTTGAAAATTTAAAATCCAAATTGACTTGACCTAAAACCAACCCAACTCATCTGATTAACAAGTGCACCTATAAGCAATTAGCCAATTCTAGTTTCTTTTTGATAATTAATAAGCTAACTCTAATAAGAAAAACAAGAGGGGATGAGATTATTTATAAAGCAACCTTTCTCTTTATTTTGCATTTCCCTTTGATGTGAGGTTAAATTAAAAACTTGAGATACAAAAAAGAGAAAGAAAGAGGTTTATTTATAAGTTCTACTTCTTTTTTGTATTAAATTTCCCACTAATGTGAGATTATGTTAAAAGAGTTTTAAAAAAATTTTCTTCATTTTTTTTCATAATTTATCATAAATCCTACTTTAAGCAATCAATGATTATTACACAATCATAATCCTAAAAACCAAATGAAGCATTTTTAATCTACATTATTCATATTATACAATGATATAAATTTTAAATCATTACTTGAATTATTTTTAAAGATATTAAAGCTAAAATGAACCTACTTAAAAGAAACAAAATATACTATTATCAAGCGTTTATTAAGTTTCTATCAAATTTGTTCACACATAACTCATCAAGCTTATTCACAAACATAAATGAGTAGAGTCACTAAATGATCTAATCCTAGGTATCTAATACCTGTTGTTTAGATTTGGTAAGTCAATTTAATAATAAAAATTTTGTTAAAATAAAAAACTTAGAATAATGCAGCGGAACATACTAAACAACATAAATGGATTATCCTATAAGCCTTTGATCAATCCACTCATTAGAAATTTGATTTTATACCTCAATTTGAAAAGGTCCATTTTCTCAAATTAGAATAGGCTCTGAGCTTGATTGTTTCAAACTAAAGCTGTCTAAACATCCAACCTGTAATGGTGATCCACACAAGTGACTTAAAAATCCTTTAAAAAAGAAAGATGTCTCTATGCCGAGATCCGTGCTAGCAAATTAGATTTCAAAAACTTTTCTTAATCGATTTCACTATACACAAAAATTAGTAAGATCGGTGAAGAAACAATTTCTTACTAAAAGTTAAAGGAAAATGGCATAAAAACCTGAGGTTGCTGCAACCAAGAAGAAGGTGAATCGACACCTAGGGTTTTCCCTTATATGTTAGGATGGCACAAAGAGGGTTTAAATACCCAGGGTTGAGTTTTTGCATATTTGCACTTCGACTTCTTATTTTTTAACTTTAAAAAGCTCATAAGTAACTTTTACTTTTTAGGCAATTTTATCCCTATCTCATTTTAATTTCATAAAGTCACCCTTATATGTGTGACCCATTAGGCCTCCATCATAACAATAATAAATATAAATTTACTTAGTTAAGAAATAATCATGACTGGCATTTACCAATGTATCACAACCACTCAATATGTAGGAAGAGTTAAATTGATTTTGACAAGCCTTTCAGTGTACAATAATATCTCAATGTAATTCAATCCTCCTGAAAAGGGCAAAAGTTTGGTGCAGCGTCTACTCTTAACCTATGCCATATTATGATGCAATCCTTATGTGTTATTTCATGATCAATATTGCATTGGCCAAGGTCTTTGAGTGAACACGGGCTAGGATCAACTAGATTATATCACTTGAGGTGATGAATCCTCTCTGGACCACTCATTCACCTTCAATATGTTTCATATCATACCTAAAACCACCCATGTTTGGAGTTCATCTATTGAAAACTTGTTCACGATAATCTCTGAGTATGATGATTCACATACAAAGTGACCTGGTATCACAAGTTTAAAGATCACTTACACTACTGATATATGAGAGTATTTCCCTACTTGAATGAAATGCCAATGGAGCTCTCATTGGTCATGGTTAGTGAACTTGCTCTCATAACAAGCATCCATATAATGTCCCCAAACATCTCTATACTTCAACTTATGAGACCAGTTGCATACATCATTTTGCATAGAGGCTTACATATACCTATCTTTGTGCATTGTCAATGCCTTGTCTTGACAATACGATGGCCAAGAACGCTTTTAGAAATATGACTTTGATGTATAGGATCTCATAATTGTAACTTTTTACAATGCCCTTGCAAAGCCAATGTGCTTCATAGGCTTTATCTAAAAAAGATTTAAATAACTACAATGGATTGATATTATGGATAAAGAAATATCTCATATTATATTAATCAAATATAATATACATTATATAAAATAACTAAATGCTAGTGTATTACAAGTCCAACCAATTCACTTGTAGGGCTGACGCTAACACTTACTAGTGTTTGAACTTTGTTTATTAATTAAAGAAATAAGTCCTAAAATCTTTTTCAAGTTTGTTTGTTTAATCTAATAAACAACATAAATGAGTCATCTCGAGCTTGTTCATGAACTTTTGAATGAATATTTGGTTCATTTACACCTCTAACAACAGCACAACTTAAATTTATGCAACACGAATAACACACATAAAAGTAATTAAAATTAAAAAGAAAATTATAGATTAAAATTATATTGGGTATATGAAAAATCTTAATCTTAATCTAATAGTTATTTAGTTTTTAGACATATGAAAATATATTAAAGCTATACTATTCAGTAGTCAACAATTCTAACAATAATACTTCTAAGAAAATGAAATAAATCAAAAAAATCAAAATCAAAACTTAATTAGTATGAGATTCAAAATATAATGATACTTATGTTACTATTAATTTTTAGCTTTTCTTCCATGCATAAGTTAGAGCTTAATTAGTTTATTCACAATTCACACTCTAACTCATTTAAGTAATTATTTTTAATCATAGTTTAATTAATTAATAAGATCATGATATATTACTATCTTATTATGATATCTATGCTAATTAAATTAGTTTTTTTTAATAATGATATTGGATATTATATATGAGAGATATTATGTTTGTTTTACTAACTCTTTCCTTTAAAAATCAAACTATTACTACTAACTAAAATGAGTATGAATTATATTAAATTAAATACTTAAGAATATCTTGTATGTTTTTAACATATGTTACCTAATTTAGTTTCATAAGTATTTTATCATTAGACTTTTATGTTGTCCAATGACATTAATTTCATAATAAATTTGCATTTTTAGCAGATTAATCCGATAAATATTGTTATCTAAATCAGATGCAAATTCAGATAGTTAGTAGATAATATATGGATTTGGAGATTAGATATATCAAGTGAATTTGAATTCAAATATTTTAAAAATTACACATATTTATCCCTATTTAAGACCTAAGTATTAAAAGTAGGTAGGAATGACTGCAACGCTTTGATTGATTATTAATAAATTTGTTTTGGTTTAGTAAAAAAAAAGAAAGAAAAATAATTGGATAATTTAAAAAATTTAATAAATTCTAAAATTAAAATTGTGATTAGTAATTAATAGAAATATTACTTCAAATTATTTTTAATAATAGGATGAGTGTTGACACCCTATTTTGTCCATGTCCTTCCTTAATTTTTTTTCTTGTTTTAGCGATTCATTTGAATTTTTTAGTATAAATTCTCTAAAATGAGTTTTTGGTGATGGAAAGGTCTAATTGAGGTTTTAGAATATTTCCATGGGCTTAGTTTAATGAAATTTGGCATTTGAGCCTAATTATCTAATTTAAAGGGTAAGTGTTGGACTTGAAAAGTTGAGACTGTATTCCTAAAAAATTGAGCATGACTAGTATAGTAGTTATTAAGGTCATCTGGATGAAAAGAGACTTATTTTAGAAGTCAACATAAAAAATCAACAACAAGTAAAAAATCAATTGCAGGCAAGGTCAACTATAAAAGTCAACCTTAATGCCTAGAGTTAAATTCTAAATTGGAAGAGTTTTACAGTTCGGATTTGAAAATTGATTGCATCAAAATGAAATTGAATAGGACCTTAGGTTAAAAAAATGTAATCGAGATTAGGTCATGAAAAGACTTTAGAAATTAAAGCGTCAAAAATTCCCAAGGGCGTAATCTAAAAAGCTTAAGATAGAAAATTGCTAAATTTTTAAGGAGAAGTTGTTAAGGGATATGTTTGCTATGAAAAGGAACATCTAATTACACTTTTATAAGAATATTTAATGATTAATTTGATGAAAAAAATTATGCAAGATTAGTCCACAAATATAGATAGCCATAGCCAAATTAGACTTATGCTAAATGTGAGAAATTTTGCTTATCTAATCAAGGAGGCATTAAGGTCATTTGACTCTAATTTGTTAAAAAGGTTACTAGATAATCTAATATCACCTTAAGGCAATTTAAGGTTAGCTCAGCCACATTTAGACTATAAATAGGAGTGTTTGGTTGTAAAAGAAAGACTTTACCTTTATACTTCAAAATACTTAGCAAAATATCTAGAATTTTCTATCAAATTCTCTCATATTTTTGGAAAAAGGAAGCTTAATGAGGTAATTTTCTTACTTAATCTCTTTAATTCTTTAATTTTCAACTTAATAGAGTTTTTTAATACTTGAATGATGCTTGATTATACCTATAAAGGATTCGACCTTGATGAATTTTTGGTCCCATGGTTTAATTATTTCATTTTTTTAAGAGATTGATATTGTGACATTGAAACTAGCTAGGTTAACTTGACTTTGATGAGATTAATGCATGTTTTTAGATTAATTGAAGAATTAAACTCGCAATCATGATGACTTTCTTTGATCTAGTGTTTGAACATAAATAGATTATGGTCTAGGTTTTGGTTCTTTTCATTTTGCTTGATCTTGAGGTATTGAGCTAGAATCCATGCATTTAGAGTTGAAATAATATGGTGTAAGGTTGAATCATATCATTTGGAGCTTAAATCATGATCAACCACAAGAAAACATGTTGAATATAGGTTCAACCAACTTGAATTTCTCTAGGTTATGTTTCAGTTAGGTTCGATGATGATGATGATGATCTTGCATGATTTTAATGATTCAAGTTTAGATTAAGCATAGGTAAACTGAAATTAGTGTTTAATTTGATGAAATCATAATCTTCCATGTTATATCTAAGCTTGATGACTCATGTTTTTTTGCTAAACATGTTATTAAGTTGAAATTAAGCTTACATCCTATGCTTTGATTGTGAATGAATGAGAATTTGAGTTGAAATGTGTTAGATGAGCATGGTTTTTGGTTTTTAGGGTTAGGCCAAGGCATTTTGTTGAAAAATTTATCTTATTTTGTATGCTTTTTATGTGATTGTGATGTGTAGTTTACTAAATGTTTGTGAAAAATCATACGTTGTGTGCTAAATAGTGTTTTCATAAAAATCCCCCAAGTATTAGCTTTTGGTTCATTCAATTCATGATTGAGTTGAGTTCTAGTTTTATTAGAAATATTTTCTTTAAGAACAACTTGGGGACATTTAAATAAATGCTTGAATTTAGAGTAGATTTAGAGCGTTAAAAGGTATTTTTTAAGTGTTTTAACCAGTTTTTGCAAACTAAACTTGTGCAGTCTTGTTAAGAGCCATTAGGAGTAGTTTGTGTGAGTGTAATATTGATGTTTAATGTCCATTTGGTTATTGGTTACAACATTCAAGTAAGTGGCATTGGTGTACCTTTCATTTATTTAAAGTAATTGAATATAAATAAATGCGATAAGAGTGAGTCACTCACATAACTCTCAAGCACTTTTTGATAATGTCGTTTAAAATTTTAGGTTTATTTGCTTAGAGATATTGTTGTTTGAATCACTTTGACATGCGAAGAATGTCTTTAGCTAAGCCAATAGACATTCGAATGTATGGAAGCTAGCTAGAAAAATTCACGGTAGGTGTTTTTGCACATGTATTGTTATTGAGTTATTGCAGTTTTTTAGCACAGTAGTTTTGGAAAAAGAAATTTCAATCTATGTTTCTAGTGGAATTAATTTTTTTATTATTTTTATTTTAATAGTCAATGAATTGATAGAATAATATGCTTTTGAAACATCCAATTTCTTGGCTGGACGAGCCCAAAAAAATTTCTTAACATGAGCTATTTGGGTGGCTCTATTTTGGCACCTAAGTTGTAAATCAAGCTATTTTCATTTGGGATAATCATTTTTATAGATTTTTCTCATGTTTTTCAATTTAAATAGTTTAAGTAACCTTTCCAACGATATATGGCTCGTTTAGTGGAAGTTTCAAAAGAGTCAAAGAGAAAATCTGCAATGTAAGGTGTTTGGACTTACTATGCAATGCAGTAATGTCCAATTAGAAAACTCATTTAATACCTAAAATGATTTTCTAAGATCTTTTGAGTATTTTCACTATGAATTATATTAAGTCAGATTTCAATGAAATTTTAGTTTGCAATTTTTAGTGGTCAAAATAGTCTGGAATAAATCTAGGAAGACTTAAATGTTAAAGCCATCAAGTATTTTAGGGTTTTTTGCGTTTTGGTCTTAGTTATTCTAAGGCATTCAAATGCCTCTAATTGATTTTGGAGTTGTTGTTTTGGGAGTCTATAAGTTTAGAAACGTCTAATAATAGGTTCCTAATAGCTCACTTTAAGGCTCTAAAGTTAATAAAATTTGATAAAAAAATTAATTTTTAGCTTTGCTTTTAAAGATTTGCTTTCTTTAGTCCCTGTCCTTTTCATAATTTTTTTTCAATAAAGTTTGATTTTATACATAATTTTGATGTGATTCTTGATTTGGAAATAGATATGGAGTTACATGGTTTTATGAAATTTCTTTTTTACAAAATTTTTTACCCTAAATCATGTTAGGGATTTAAGCTAGTCTTGGATCAACATTCAATTGTTCTCATGATGTACCCAATATGAGTTTTGGGATACATGTTTTTCCTTTTTTTTATGTGTGCTTGTTTTATGGATAAAAAGGGAATTATTGTTCAATATTTGAATAACTAAAACTAGGAAAAATGTATTTCAGATACGTGTGGTTAGTTAGTACTAGTTTCTGGGAATCATGAAAGGGATTGATCCTTACTTGTGATGTAACTGACACCTGAATAGGACATTTTTTCATAGCTCTCTGGATTGTGCAGGTTGTCAAATTATTCATTTTAAGTTTAATAACTCTTAAGCAAATGGTTTTAATAGGTGTTTGATCACACCTTGTCCAAAAATATCAGTGGCTACTACTTAACCTAGCAATCTTTTGTTTTGTTACAAAAACCTTGGACAAGCTATTTGTTTCAATAGTTGGGGCTCTACAATGGTTAAAGTGTTGTCTATTCTAATATGTCGATATTAGTATCTTGATATGTTATGACAATGAGTAATTTGATAAAAAAAAAAACGATTCTCTTATTAAAAGTATTTATTTGTAAATCATCCAAACCATAAATAGATCATAATAATATGTATAATTTTTTCATAATAATAATTTTTAATAAATAATAATATTATTTGAAGGAAAAGTATTCCATACACAGTCAGTGGTGTTGAAAAAACTTCATGAGCAGGGTTAGTGGGATGACACATATCCCTTTTTACTTTTTTAATTCTCTTAAATATATTTTAAGGGACATTTGTCATCTCAAAAATAATGCTTATAGAGTTTTTCAACTTCACTGATAATGTATCAAATAATTATCCATATTTAAATATATTTTTAAGGATAATTATTTGATACACCGTCATTAGAGTTAAAAAAATTTCACAAGCAATGCTATGAGATGACACATGTCCCTTAAAATATATTTAAAGGAGTAAAAAATTAAAAATAAAAAATAAAAAATAAAACATTTGTCATCCCATTGACTTTGGTTATGATGTTTTTTAACTCTACTGACAATGTATGATATAATAATCCTATTTTTAATATGTGACTATATATTAAATAAAATTTCATTGGTTAACTATAAGCCTTTGAGGTAAGGATTTATCTTGGAGAACTCGAGCTTAAGATGATGCATGAAAATTTATCGGATGAGATATAATTTACTCCAATTTTGTAATCTAAGATTATATTTAGAGTTATAAAGATTATCCAAATTCTTAATAAAACAATTTAAAATTTTGAATCCAAACTTGACGTTTGACATGAAATTTAATTAATTTAAAAATAATACAAATAATACAAATAATTATAAAAATTATTTTAATTTGATTCTTCCACTTAATTCATAGTGATTTAAAAAAAATGTTGCTTTTCAGTATGAAATAAATAATACTTCTCCTCTTTTGATTAAATTGTCACAATTGATTTTTCAATAAAATTTTAAACTTTGATTTCTAAAATATTTAAAAATTATTTCATTCAAAATTTTCATTAATATATTTTTTAAATTTTTATTAATCATAAATATAAAATAATAAGAGATTAAACTTAAAAATTTTCACCGACCAAAAATCAAAATGCGAAATTTTACTCAAATGAAAGCATTACTTGAAATGACTTGAAAATTTATAGTTACATCCGAAATAATTCAAGTCAAGTCTAACTTCTTTTTACCTTATTAGTATTTAGCATTTTTTTTTTAAAAAAGAATATTGCTTACAAAAGTATTGTTAATTACTAATTCAAGGAGGAAGGTAAATCTAACAAATTACATATTTTATCGCATTCATATAATTTAGCATGTTATAATTATATTTTTAGATATTTTATATATATAAATTTTGATATGTTATAATTTATATTATATAGATTTTAAAATATTTGCAATGTTATTTTTTATCATATAGTATTTTATGTTATGTTTTAACCCTTTTTTTGGGTTTATATACAAATTGCCCTCTAATTATCTACTTTTCACGATTTGGTATCTAAAAAAAAAATTCACAATTAATTATTTAAACTTTACTTTTGTCACACATATCCCCAATGCCACATGAGCATTTAAGAAAATTTTTTATTTACTTTAAATTAAAATTTTAAAATTTTAAAATAAGAATTTATTTTTAAATTTTATTTAATTTAATTTTTTTTAAATGTTTGCTGAATGCCAACAATGCAATGTGTCATGATTTTATTGATAAAAAATTAATACATCATCAATTATTAAGCTTTATACAAATGTACGTAACAAAACTAAAATTTTAATATTTAATTATGAATTTTTTCTTTATATAATTTGAATTTTTTCTTGGCATATTAAATTGTAAAATGGAGTATAGTTCAAGCAACCATTTATACATTGACCCATTTTTTTCTATGTTACTCTTGCCATCTTGAGGAACAAATATACGTTTTGAAGAACAAATATGGGAGAATTCCAAAAACACCAATGTATCGAAAATAAAGAAAAAAAAGGTGAAATGTAGAAAATAAAAGGAAATACTAATTATAAAAAATACTAATAAGGAAACATTAGGTTACCATTATACCCTTAACGATAACCCATTTTTCATCCCCCAATTTTCCTCTCCTTCGACAAAGTTAGTATTTGAAATTGTTAAAAACCAGCTCCTCTAAGAATTTTCCTCCCCTACCCAGTATTAACCCTAGCTTGAAGAATGGATTGTTGTTGATTTCTCATAATTTTTCTTCACCGACCCTGTTTTGACCCCAACTCGAAAAACACCTGCACTCTTTCACCTAGTTCACCTTTTGTTGTTGGAATCGATTCCATATTTGTGACTTGATATACGAAACATTGTTTTCTCTCGTCATTTTCCTTTTCGTGTCAATCAATCTCAGTTTTCATTGTTGGTGTGGATTTTGGTGTTCCAATTCCATAATTTCGAAGAAAGCCATATTCTAAGGAAGTTAAGGTATTATTTACCATGTTTTTATGGTCAACAATGCAAAAATTTTAATAGTAAGTATTAGTTAATTTTAGAGGATATTTGTATTCATGAAAGTTTGAAATAGTATTGTATAACGAGGGTGCCGAAACCAAAATTGTACAATATAATGCTGAAGTAGAATAGATTATGCAGAGGTAAGATGAAATATGAAACATGAATGATAAATTCTAAGTTAGAATACCTCATGAATAAATTCGAGTGCATCTACTATTTGCATAACTCTTGGATGCAAAGACGTCATGAGAACTAATGCTTTATTGTAATTTAGAATGTTATAATTGATTGATAATATAATGAAACATAGTATGAGCATTAAAAGTTTGAGTTTAATGATTCTTAGTTTGCATTAGCTACAATTAAGTTGTCAAGTTGCAATTAATGATTCTTAGTTTAATGCTTTATTGTAACTTAGAATGCTATAAGCGAGTGATAATATACTGCAATTAAGTAGTCAAGAGGTAAGGCTACTTTATGTATAAAGCTCTTGTAATCAAATACAATTCCCATAGAAGTCTTGCCTTTGATTGATGTAACCCTATTAACAGTGGTTGCATATTTGGTAGGAGCTACTCCAATTGTTAGAAATTGGAAAGTAAGATTAATTAATGTAGAAATATTTAAGGAATGCCCTTTAGTATAGAATGTAATATTAATTGGTAGTGAATTGGTGTTGCAATTTGACAATAACCATGTATGGATGGCAAAATGTTTTAATTTTGAAAAGGTGTTGTCAATGTTTGTCATATAATCATTTGATGTATTTTGGTATGACATCTGATAAACTTTTGCAATTTTTGTGGAAATATTTTGTTTGATTTTTAAGTTGTGGATTGTGATATAACTGTAGTTAGGGTTGCATTCTTAAAATTTAAGGTGTGTATCTAATAATTTAAGGTACAAAGTCATGTAGACGAACCCGTCAATCATACCTTATTTATATGTACATTGAATTATTGTGAAATGTACATTCCATTAAAGTGAAAGGTATCTTTTGTGTTGTGAGTCATATATTAAGTTATACTGACACGTACATTCTATTTTGTGGAATATATATACTGTTTGTATTATACATACATAGTTTATATATATATTATGTTCAAATGAGTAAAAAAATTTATATAAGACATTGTTCTATAAGGAGTTTAGAAGTATTTAGGGAGCATTTGATTGATATATATATTTAGTTATAGTCATTTGTATATTAAGTTGTATAGTCATATGTACATTACTAAAAGCCTGTACGTACGTTGGTTGGCGAATGTTTATCTCTTTCTCCAATCTGTTAGTGATTAGAATAAACTAAATTAAAACAAAGCTAGGTGTATTTATTCCTTGTTTTTCGAATTTAAGGTTGGTTAGTTGTGTTTATATCTTATATTGGTTGTATATGAAAGGTTATGGTGAGTTTAGGAACTTAGGTACATTTAAATTTACCCATTATTGTTTTTTATATATTAAAATATATGAATACGTATATATACATGTGTCCAGATTTATAATAATATAATATTTACAGGTTTAAAATAAAATTAAGGTACACATAGATCAAAGTCATCGTAGGAGTGCAGAAAAGAAAACAAAAATTACAGAGGTAAAGTTATTTTTTCATAGCATGTGGTTTAATGGAATATTAACTACCATATGTAGCTAACACGAGATCGTACAAAATTCTAGCCTAGTGGTAAAGTAAACACGCATTGCATTCTGGGTAGATTGGCTAGGTTAATTAGAGAGGTTGTTATAGATGACGGCATAAAAGAGAATGCAATTCAAGAAATAGGTTCCGAGGGGTTTTTAAGTTTGAAAGTAACCCTTTTGTGTCACAATTATGCACATGATTGATTCAACATTTTGACACAATAAATAATGCTTTAAGATGGTCCAACCATGTCATTGCAATTACCGAGATGAGATTAGGGCATGGAACAGTAGAGTGTTGCCTTCTAATTCATTGTAGGAAGTTGAGGATCCATTACGCAGTGTAATAGATTTAGATGATTAAAAAGGTTTTTTGCATTATATGTGATAGAAGCTGTCTTAGCACTAGGTAGTAGGGTGGAGGTTAATATGAAGTTGGTGAAGACCATATATGATCCATCGTAAATTAATGTGTACAATCAAGGCGGTTTTACATTGAAATAGCTAATTAATGCTGTTAGGAAGTACACAGGAAGAAAACGCAAAACATATATCACTGACTACATAGTTGTCACAACATAGCCCAGATACAAATCTTGACCTGCTCGACTTAAAATAACGAATGTACCCCTTGTTTCTATATATCATTATTTTTCGTTCATTTGGGGCCTACATCATTATTAATATTCTCTATTTTCATACTTGGAGACTGAGTTGTCCAGATGAATCACTCACTCTACTTCTTTAAATAGTCATTATGAAACAACCATTTATTTGGAGTCACCACCGATCTATTTTGGCTAGGTGAGATCAATCACTTGTCAGAGTTTATATTTTAAAGATTATGAAACCCATAAAAACAAACTCCAAGGTATGAGCTCATATAGAGATTGCTTAAAAGAGTTTGGGAGTCGATTATAATCATAAGTGAGTATCGACCTTCTTGTGATGCCTTGTAATCGATACCTTTTTAATCGTGTGTTAACATGAATTTGATTTTAATCCAATTTTAATATTTAATATTTAATTATAATTTCGATATTTCAAAAATTAAAATTTACAAAACAAATTTATTATTTTGGATGAGAAATTTGAGTTTTAATATTTTTGAAAATCAAAATATCTTTCATACCCTCTCGGAGAACTAGGAGACCACAAAAGTTTTTATCATTCTTCATCATACCCCGCTAGAGAACCTATGGAATACGAAATGTTTATTTTTACAAAACTTGAAAAATCCTAAATTTTATTTTGAAAAGGGTGTCTCATTATTAGAGTAATCCGTAGAACCCCTCGTATATTCTGATAGGAATTCCACATATTAATTTTACTAGGAGACATTGCCCTAATTTTAAAAAATATATACACAATTTTATTAAAAATATTGATCCTAAGACCTAAAAATGATCTAATATGACGAACATATTCCTAATGTGTACTTTTAACATGAAAGTATCACAGTATTCACAGAGGACTTGGTTGTAATGCAATCTTATGAAAATTCCCCCAGGGTATACCTTTAACGTAAAAGTATCCCGGTTATCTTAAGGACTTGCAAATGTTAATAAAAATGTGAACCTATCCTAAATATGCACCTTTGACCTAAAAGCATCCTGATTCTTATCTAAGACTCGGCTCGAGAGAAATTACCCAAATATGCTTATGGTTTGCCTTGGATGTGGAAGTATCTTGGTAACCTTAATGGACTTTAAAATAATCTTAGAAGGCTAAAATAATTCTAAATGTTCACCTTCGGCATAAAAGCATCCTGATAAGCAAAATTACTAAAATACCCCTATGGTATACCTTTGACGTGAAAGTATCCTGGTAACCCTAGTAGACTTTAAAATGATCTTAGAAGGCTAAACCAATCCTAAATATTCACTCTTGGCAAAAACATCTCAGTGAGCAAAATTATCAAAAAACGCCTATGATATACTTTCAAAGTGAAAGTATCCCGATAACCTTAATAGACACTAACACGGTAATGAAATGACAGACCTATCCCAAATATGCACTTTTAGCATAAAGTATCCCGGTTACTATCTAGGACTCGGTTCTAGGTAAAATTACCAAAATGCTTTTAAGGTATACCTTCGAAGTGAAAGCATATCGGTACCTTAACAGACATTAATATGATAACGAAATGACAAACCTATCCTAAAAATGCACCTTTGGCATAAAAACATCCTGGTTACTATCTAGGACTCGTTTCTATGTAAAATTACCAAAATACCCTTATGATATACCTTTAACGTGAATGTATCCCGGTACTTTAACGGGCACTAATATGATGATAAAATGATAAATATACCCTAAATAGAGAAATTGAAATTTTAAAATTGACTTAAAATGATAAAATTATAATTAAGCCCCTAAACTTTTGAAAATTTCATTTAGTGCCCTACAAAAAATCGAGAAGATACAAGAAGTTTTAAAAATTTCTATACTATGAAGACCATAGGAATAATATAAATATTTAAAAGTGACAAAAATGACCATTTTACCCCTAAATACTCAGTTGCTATTTAGTCCCTAAACTTTTCAAAATTTACATTTAAGTCCCTATAAAGAAAAAAATCATAAAACATCACAGACACATGAAAGTACATATGAAGAGCATAGAAAATATATCCACAAGGATTTGGCCAAACACCTTGGCCTTGGAACAATAATTTTCATCTTTTTGCAAACTCATCCTTAAACTTCCTAAATTTGCATTTTCAGCATTACATGGATAAACATCACAAAATATCATAACAAATCATCAAACCAGGTTAGAATCAACACAAAAATCATGGCAAAAATGTACATGAAGGTTCGGCCAAGCACTTTTAGCCTTAAAATATAATTTTTCTATATTTTGTAATTTATTAAACTTTTTAAAATTACAAAATGACCCCTAAAGTGTTAAAAACTCCTAACACATGTTTGTGAACACATGAATCAAAATTCTCATCGCTCATAAAGTACTCGGCCAAGCCAAAAATGACCTAAAAAACTTTTACAAATTTTGCAATTTAGTCCCTATGTTTACTAACATTACAAAATAACCTTAAAACCATGAAATCAAGAGAAAAATAAGCACAAAATCATTATCAATTCCAATCAGACTCGGCCAAAGCATGAATATCACCAAAACAAAAATCTTCCATCATGAAATTGTATAAATAAATCATAAATATATGAACAAATTTTTATCAAACTTGAAAATACATAAAATCACTAATATTTCAACATAAATCAAGTTGAACATGACATGATAAATATTACTAAACGTATGTTCATAAAGATAATATCATTTCTACTAATAAACATAAATTATTATAATGAAAATCAACACAAATGCAATAAAAATCAAATATATCAACAAAATACATAAAATTTGATCATTCTTTTCATGCTTGCCTTTCAACGCAGAATGAAATCCATGAGCTCAAGTAATCATAAAACTCATTAAAATGAAGATTCAAATATGAAATTAACAAAATTAGAATTTTTACAAGAAAAATTACCTTGAAAGCTAGAAAAATTAGGAATTTTCAAATTTTTTAGTGTTTTTCTCTTTTTTTTTTTTCTTTCATGGAAATTGCTAAAGCTCCTAAATGAAGAAATAAAACTGCTATTTATAGAGGATTAAGGATGGCAACAATGGTGGAGTTTCGACTAGCTTCCACACATGTCTTTATTTTATTTAACTTTAGATTTTTTTTATTTTTATTAATTCAGATGTGACCAAAATTAATTGTACTTGTCTTTTAGTGGATGATGTCATGGATGAGATCATTAAAATCTAGAGAATTTTTGGAATATATTTATATAATCTGTAAAATTAGTTAGAAGGATTAAATTGTAAAAGTTAAAAATTATGTATTTGAAATAAAATTTCATATGACCAATTTAATTTAATCTAATAATGAAAACAATTTTTAATTTACAGAAAAAAATTAAAAATAATAAACTTGTACAATTTTACGAGAAAAATATTTACTAAGAAAAATTGTTATATGTGAAAAAATGAAAAACTCATAAAATAAATTAAATTTTTTAAAACTGATTTAATGTGAATTTAACAACACTATTTGAAGAATTTTAAAAATTATAAATTTAGAAAAATCCTACCGAAAAAATTTACAAAGTAAAAAACTCTGTATCTTGATAACAGAAAATATTCTAAAACTCATAAAATAAATTAAAATTTTCAAAACTGATTTAATATCAATTAAAAATAATTTTTGAAGAATTTTAAAAAGTATAAACTCGGAAAAACCCTACCGAAAAAATTTAAGGAGTAAAAAATTTTGTATCTAGGTAATGAAAAATTCTAAAACTCATAAAATAAATTAAATTTTTCAAAAATGATTTAAGGTAAATTAAAAAAATAATATTTTAAAAATTTTAAAAATTATAAACTGAGAAAAATCTTCCTAAAAAGATTTATGGAATTGATAACTTTGTAGTTTGGAACAGAAAAAATCTAAACGAAAATCTAAAGTTCATAAAATAAAATAAAACAAAATTTTAAAAACTAATTTAACATAGATTAAACAATAATATTTAAAGATTTTCACAAATCATAAATACAAAAAATCCCCAAAAAAAATTATGGAATAAAAGCTTCGTATATTGAAAACGAGAAAACTCTTAAAAAAATAATAAAATAAATTAAATTTTAAAAAACAATTTAATATGAATTAAATAATAATATTTGAAGAATTTTAGAAATTATAAATTCAAAAAAATTCTCTAAAAAAATTTACGGAGTAAAAAAACTTTGTTTTTAAAAAACAAAGAAAATCCTAAAATTTATAACATATAAATGAAATTTAAAAAAATGATTTATTGGTGATTAAAGTGAATATTTAAAAAAAATTTTGAAATTCGAAACTCAAGAAAATTTCACAAAAAATTTTATGAATAGAGAAAAATCATATTCCAGAAGCGAGAAAATTTTTAAAAACTACATTGAAACTTATATAAAATGAATTAAATAAAATATATTATTCAAAATATTAATTTACAAAATGGTAAAGATGAAAATCTAAAATTTGAAATAAGTAAAAAATACTTCACTAGTATAATGCTAGCGGTATTATAAAAAATTCAAAATTAGTTACTAAAATGGGCAACTTGACACCTTATATTATAAAATTAAATATGAATTTTTCTTTGAATATTATTGATTTTTTGGGAGTGTGTATTAACATAAATACCACATAGGTATCGTAAAAGTATATGACAGTCAATTTCCCAAATTTTACAAAAATCCTGAATTTAAATTCCTAAAATTATGAAATTCAACTGTGATATCATCTGCAAAAATAGATTTTCAAAATTTTAATGAGAAAATATTAAAAATAATTTTTCTCTTAAATATTCGTCTTGTATATCCTAAATTAGAAGTCAAAAAATGATTTTTCTGTCAAGTGAACTTACAGCCATTTAAATATGGGTAAAAAGGTTTTGAGAATGTCTGGTGCATCTGAAAAAAAATCATTCTGAATGAGGGTGGCTGTTAAGTTATCAACATCAAATAATTATTGAAAAGAAGACCTAGATGAAATTAGGTGTCTATAGTACTGTTTCTCCATTATGACAAAATATCAATGACTAATTTCAATATGTCAAATTATCTTTGTAAGCTTCAATTGGAGATATAATATAGAACCTTTTTGTAGATCTTTTACTTAGATAGGGTTATTCTATCCAAAAGATGCGTACCCCACGCTGTGCCCTGGATAAGTCGATGGGATGATAATTTCATCACAAGATGTCTGCACCTAGAGGAAGAGTACGGTGGATATAGTGGTTCTAGGTAGGTAAGTTTAGTTATATCATTAAAATCTTTTTTGTTTTTAGTTATCACTAAAATAGTTATGCATTATAACAACAAACTAAATATTTACTGTTGTTACAATTGTTGTCATCATAACTATTGTGTAATTACATTTATAGCTTGTAAGTGACATTGAACCTTCGATGAATGAAAGTGGCGAGGGAAGCGAATCCCTGCAGTTAATTTTCCATTATCTTTTTTCGCCCATAAAGTCTAAGTTTTGATTGTTGTTAACAGTTAACATCGACAATAATGAAGGCTATGTTTTATATAGTTTTGAGTAAAATATTGGTAATTCAATCTTTTTCAATTAATTCATGGTGTAAATAATCTTTGTCATAGGTTATTTTACAACGGATCATGTCATGAACTGACGAGATCATAACGCAAAACCAGGAGATTGCGAGATTGAATAAAGATAATCTCCTCAATATGATGGCATTGGCAAAGCTGTCATCATCACGTGTAAATTTTGGAATGTCTACTATTGTAAACAAAATGCATTAGCCAATACAAAGAAAGGTGATAACCATCATCATAAAGACAAAAGGTTCATATTATGTCAGTTTACACCATTAGATACTCGTTGTACTTTAGCATAAAATGTTTGACCTCCTCTTTTGAATGTTAAAGTACTAGAATGAGGCATAATTTTTTAGGATAAAGAATTGAAATAATGAAAGAAGAAGTTCATGGTGATGCTAACGTCAGCGTGATTAAGACTTTCCATGTATTCGTAGGGCACTTAGGGCTACTGTCAACCTTTGATCACCCTATGTGGATACTTGGCCACTCGGCTTGCTGACCAAACTCGAAAGAGCGGTGGTCTAGTATGCATAGGATGAAAAATTACCTATGGCATGAGTTCAAAATATATATTGTACATTAGTTATGGTTACTTTTAAAATCATTCTAACATGTCCATCACACTGAACAATCCATCTCGTTTGTATTTGCTGTAAGAAAATCCTCTGCGAAATGCATGGTTAGGATTTAACAAGGATGAACATGTTATCCTTAGCCAAATCAACTTGTGTCAGTAACATGGTATGTTAAACTTGTCTTTTGTACATATCGCATTACATGTACCTATACATCAACATAATAATTTGTTTATATACAAATATTTTAGGTAATACAGATGTATATTCACATGATTAATGTAAAAAAATTTATGTAATTAAGAAATCAAGGCTGTATTAGTTTGTTTTGACCTCACAATTGGCAGTATGAATTATGACTTTTGATGACATAGACATCAGAATAGAGACATTTCATTGAATGTTTGTTCTTTTAGTGAGTAGATGTTAATAGGCAATAACCTTTCATGTAGGGTGTGGTACTACATTACAATCCTAGATGAAAGATAGCCTAGAATGATATCACCATTTGTTTTCCTAATTTTCTAATGGTTGAACCTATAATGTTGAAATAACATGAGCTCAATTGGTATGTATCAATTATGCATGTAACCTGAAATAAGTTGCATACATATATATAAATAATTATGATTTGTTTTTAATACTTTATATATTTGTTAGATATGCTTGCCATTATGTGCAAACAATCATTGGGTTGCGTATTGTGTTAATGTGGTATCTTTCGAGATAGAAATTATTGATTCCAGAAGGTCACGATTGGGACACTTTTGATTTCTTTGAGAATTTGTAGTCTATAAAAAAACATAACTTATACTATCCTCGTCTGAGGTGATATGTTAAGGATAAAGTTTAAGGTAATTCTAACATGATATATGTTCTCAATTGCAGTAGAAGATTTTACCTACTTTGTTACATGCGTGAAACCATCTAACAGCAGATACAATTCATTAGTGCAATGAGAGATGCATAAAGTTAGAGTGACAGCTAAATGACGAGTAAATCTTGAATCCCTTATTATAACATTAGTTTGGGGTCATTTTTTTGGTTGGCGTTTATAGTTGGTTTAAAGTTAACTAGTTTGTGCATTGTATTATAGTTTTGGTGACTATGGTAAGCATTTACAAGGATGGACTAGCCAAAACACTCTATTGAATCGGGTGACTATATAGGGCATAAAATTTGCTCTTTACTTCTAGTCAGAAATTTTATTTGTGTGATAACAAACGCGTTGGCTTTTCTACAAGCGATACGAAGAAGTATAGGGAAAAGGACAAATTACTGAGCATGTTGAGAAGGGTTTAAGGCATATAATGTGTACATAGGATTAACATGAATGATGGAAATGGGTATAAAGTTTTTAAGGGTTTATGGTTATGAAAGAGACAAATTTCATTCTTTGAATGATGTATAGGAATATTGTACATTTTATATTAGAAATATAAATCAAATTTTTTAATTTTGTTAATTATCCCCTTACACTTGTTATTGTCTATAATTTTTTAATTTTGTTATTTGTCCTTACTATTAATCCATTTATACCAGTAGATAAGTATATTAGTTATCATCTATACTATCTAGATAGCCCTCTTGAAACTCATTTATACATTTAACATTAGACTTTGTTTGTACATATAATACAACATAATTATTTTGACATCCTTCTTTACCAGTAAACTTACGGTTGTCATGTGAAAATTCAACTTTACTGATTCAACCGACAATGGTTGTCATACTTACATTTAGGTATATTCATACGTACATTTAGTTATAGTGATATTTACATTTAGTTATAATCACAAGTACATTTAATTCTATGGACTTTATCATTTAGTAGTAGGTATATTTTTTTAAAGGTTATGGTTTTGTACATTTGTTACAATGTTATACATTTGCATTGTACTCTTTTTTTTTTTTTTTACCTTTGGTTGTGTACATTTAGTTCTACCTTTTTGTGCATTTAGTTATAGTCATATGTACAATCAATTCCATCGATTTCGACAAGTACACTTATCCATATGTATATTTGGGTGATTGCCATATAAGAAGTGTTAATAATTTACAGCTACAGTATTTACTTAATGGTTACCGTTTTGCCTCATTGCCTTAAAGACATATGCGTTAAGGGTTTAGAAATCAGTTATAGTGTTTTGGTTATGCTTCTTACTCATATGTATATCTTGTTATGCTCATATGTACATAACACCTAACTCTTATAACATCAGTGTTTGTAATGTGCAGAATCAATATTTAATTATCTGATATAATTTTAGGGTTAGATGGTCATATGTACATTTAGTAATTCTTATATGTATATTTAGTTATGATTATATTACACTTAGTTATGGTACTGTGTACATTCGCCATATGCATTCGTACTCTTATTTATGATCATATGCATATTCATATAAATTTAAATTAAACACTTTCAAAATGCAAAGTTACTTTGAAAATATTAATTAACTATACGAAATGAATTATTTGGCCATTAATCGGCATTTTCCTTGAGTTGTGTCCTACAATGTACACATCCCATAATTATAGGTAGTTATGGGTTTAGGGTTTGACAACATTGTAATTGATCAGAAAACTAATTTAAATTCAATACATAATCTATATTGCCCATTTTGTGGTCCATAATCCATTCTAGTTTAGAGTAACTGATATTAAACATATCAATATGGAGTTTTATTTTTTATCCTTAAATTTTTCCCATTAATTACTCTATTTCTAATGTTTGTTAAATGGTTTATAGAGTAAAATTAACTACTAGAAAACACCCCATATATATAGAAGCATCTTTTTCTTTTAGTTCTTTGTCTTCACAGTAGCTACTGTTAGCCATTTGTCTTTAGTCCTTGGTTGCAGGCCAATGGAAATTATCTCAATTAACTTTCAGGACTTTTGCATAAGGTTGCTCAAGCATGTAGATATGCTACTCCTACTTATCAGGTCGTACAAAATACGGATAATGAATAAAGGATAGTTATCCTTATTGTGTTGCTTCATGAATCAAAGAACTTGATAGATATTTTAGTCAAAAGTGAGTTTCAGGAAGATCAAAAGACAGCAGAAATGTTTACCATTAAGAATGTGATACTCATAGGAAATCACATTTTAGGTTTGAGATCAATGACTACAACTATCACATGTTCCAACACTATGAAAAGATGTACAATAAATGGAATTCAACTGACTCTGCACGTCAATCCCTAGTAGAAGAACTCCAATAGACCTATTAGACGTATATGGATAATTATACTACTAAGTTTGAGGCAAGAATCAATATGAAGTTGAAAGTGATGTAGAAGCCTAAATCTGTGTCGGATACGCTAAAATAGATTTACGGTTTGGCATGCCACTTTAACATATTCAGCTGTTTATATTGGTAGTGTACATGTGTATTCAAGTTTCAATATATGTGCATATACATGCTTCTCCCTCTTTACTTTTGGTTATCTTAGATTTAATGTATTATAGTAATAATATAGATCAGCCACAACATCTAACCTTCCATTAATTGTCATTGTCAGAGAAAAGTACCGTAAATCATATATGTTGATGCAATTACATCATGTAAATGCAATGAATTTAGGGTAAACAAAAAAGAAATCCTTAGTCAGACAGAACAACACGGACTAAAAAACTTCGTACAAACTAGCTGCATATTAAAAATTGTAGCCTATATGTACAGCTGGACTGTAATACATGTATATGTTCAATTATTGACAAAGCTTAACCCTAACAATTGTCGTATGTTGGATATCTTTATTTATCAGGGAATAATTCCTTTACTTTCTCCCCCAGCCCTTTTGTGGATGTTTTAGCGAATTCACTACTACTTACACCGTAATTTTCTATAATTATCAAAACTTTGAATATGGAAACTGCATATGCATTCAAAAAAGGTCTTATAGCTAAAAAATACCATCAATATAATTCAATATATTAGATATTCATTTCAATTGTTGTATATAATTCAATGTAGAGATATAAGTACCCAAAACCTATAGAAAGAAGTTAACAAAATGATTAGCTTTGACTAGAAGATAGCCAAAGTCTGAATGTACGTATATTATTTATGGTGTAGTTCATCCTAAACTCCCCTAACAACTCATGAGTAAAAGTCTCAATCCTTATGTCATTCATTGATAACCTCTTGTCTAAAGGGGTTCTGCCATCGAAATCTGAGACATTTTCTATTTTTTCCAATTTTTCGAGATATACTCTTAGCGCTCCCAACAGTTATGGATGTCAAAGTTATTATGTTAGTAGCATTATAACTTCCCAATAGAAGATAAAAGCCTATATCGACCATTCTTATAATGCAGATCAGTTGATGTAAAGGAAATATAATAGTTGAATGTACAAAGTTCTTTTTCGATTCATAATTGACAATTCATCTAATGAAGCATCACTGTTTTCCCCAAATTTGTACAAATAAGGGAATATTGCATTGTATGGCTACATCACATTTCAAAATAGTAATATCATCCAATCAAGCAATTCAAATCAAAGGGAATGGGAAAATAACTCAAAGGTGAATTCTTATATTATGTTAGCAAGTTCTACTTATCTCAATTGCAAAATTACTTACAAGATTTAGCAAGCATTTGTAAGGGCTATCATCTAACAACATCATGTTATATTCATCATAATCCTTCTCACTTAGTTCGCCACATCTATCCCATAGATTCTGTAGATCCTTAATAGTAAAGGCTTAGCAAGGTTGATGAAAGTATTGTATTTCATTTTTGTACAGTGGTACACATCCTACGAATTGAGAACTTGATATGCCAGATGAGTTGTAGACTTGATTTGTCATACATTTGATGAAATAACAACAATGTATCTTTATTTTACCCAACAAAACAACAATCTCTCTTTCATACCACCCAACAAATACGTCAAAACATCGTCCAACTTTTTCCTACATGTCAACATATGACCTATATGTTTAGGGTCTCAATAATGATTCACAGGGATTTACTGCACAACTTACTTACTTCTCGATTACTAAATACCAACTTTAAAGGTGGCAAAGCAAAACCATATAAAGTCTTCATAGAATGGTCTCCTTCAAACAGAGAAATCATGTAGGAATTTACGAACTGATTGTAAAATAATTTTCTAATGAAGTAAGAGTACTATGCTACTACCATATTGCTACTAGAATGACTGCCTTACCTGTTTGCAAGTGGATTTTTCTGCCTTTGAAATCTTATCAATAATTTGATGAATGGACTATATCTACCAAAACTGTATTAACATCAAAGATGATGAGTTTCTTCATATTTTCTTCTGGCTATCGATTTATTATATTCTAGTCCTTACCATTCGCATTCGTCAAGATCGTTAGTTGGTCCATTTATGGTTTTTTTTTTTTTTACAATAAACCATAACTAAACTAAGCAATAACAAGGAAAAAGAAAAAATGACATCAATGAAGACGTATATTGTTATTGTTCATATATGTAACTAAGAACTTCTACATACCTCATCATTCTAATTGTGTTCCCCTTAAACAACGATAATGATGTCTTCAATTGCAGTTGCTTTTGACCAAAAAATTGGTTAGATAATTTGGCAGCAACCTTCTCTTTGACAAAGTAGATAAAAAAACCAATATGTCTGCCCATGCTTGCGAAATCTGACCTCATTGCTGCAATGTGTTCCTCTATTTTGCCCATTTTTGTTCTCAAGGACTCTGTGTTTTCCCATACGTCTAACATGGTTGGTGAGCCCCTATTTCTAAGAGCTATGCTTGATACGACTGTCATTGAAGTCTACATGAGTCTAACGTTTATGCTTACCTTTTCTCGCATTTGCTCATTTCCCTCCATTAAAGTTAAAGTTAGACTTATTCCATAAGTTTTAGACATTAAAGTTCTTATTTCATTCATGGTACAAACTCTAAAATGTTGTAGAAACTCAGATATAATGGATGCATAGGGAAGGATTCTCTTGTTTGTGTTATAGGCTACCTTAATTTTTAATGGAATAATGAAATGAAAACCTGGACTTTGCCTTTCATCAAGTAAGACATAAGCTATATGTCTTCATGAGTCATCATGGCAAATTTCCCTCCTTTTGGTAGCAATATGTGAACTAAGATCGAGTGTTGCAATCTTTCACATATATGTAGGCTATTTGCATTAGTCTTAATCTATTGCAAAGACATGTCTTTGAATATGATTTTTGCATTATCTAATATAAACCCACACATATACAATTTACACTAACTAAACGGCATAAAATCCACACCAAATTCTTTATATAAACTTTTGAGACTGACCAATAATTCCTTCCCACCAATAGATGTGTGAAAATAACTGACATCCAAAATATCAATAATGTTTTGGAAACATTCTACTACATTATCATTTCTTCCTATGCTAATATTATTGTAAAATAATCATCCTAATCTCTCATACTATTTATTCAATGGTTGCAACAAATTTTGCAACTAATGGAGTTCTGAAGTATCAAAGTATGGAAAATCGAGCTGTTGAAGAAACATGATATTAATATGTTGTCCTCCAAGCACCCTTCTCAACCCAAACCCATCATTAAAGCAATGTTCCTACTTTGAAAATTTAAACTCCTTTATGGTTTCTTAAGATCAAGCCTTTATAAAAGTGTAAGGTCCATTATTGTTTACTACTGGTCAGCTATTTGGTTTTCTTTCTATTAATGAGCCCTCTTCTGAATGTAAGTCTTCAATGCCATATCCAAGTTTGTGACAATTAAATTCCACTATGCAATGGGTTTTGGCATTTTGCAATGGTGACTATTAATTTCAATTTATTATAATCGAAGATTTTTGGATTTTAATGGGTTTTAGGGAGTTGGTTCCGCTGAGTTTGTTGGTTTTTAAGGTTTTGCATAAATTATTCTTTTCCTATGATGGGAGTTAGTTCTTCAAAGCATACTGTCGATTCCCTCTTAATGTGGGAGCCGGTTCTTCACTCATATGAAGTCAATTCCCTTCTTATGTGAGAGTCAATTCTTTAAAGCATGGAGTCAGTTCTTTCCCTATATGGAAGCCGGTTGGTAATAAAGCACGGAGTCGATTCGCATACGCATTAGAGGAACGAGTTTCAATGCCGAGCTAATAGCCACATACTTTTTTACAAATTATTCCCAATTGTGCACATTTTCCACATATTTATATATAATTAGTAATAAATAATAATATAGATATATAATTTAATAATTTATCTATTATATAATGGCAAATATGACATATCAATAATATTGCTTTCAAATATAATTTTCCATTTTTTAGTTTAAGGTTAAAAATTATGTCTAGGTAAAAATTTACCTAAATTATATTATTATATAATATTAGGGTTGATTTAAATGTTAGCAATGTTGATATCCATCATTTCCCTACATAATTTTTAATTTACTATAATCTACATGAAAATTTTACATCCTTTACAATAAATATATATATGTAAATAATATTAACATGAATCATAATATACGTATAATAATAATTTACATAATATATAGACAAATAATTATATCCATATGTGTATACATGGATATGAAATAATAGATATTAATATGTATTAATATCTATTAATGTGGACGGTATAGTTTTCCTCTAATTCTATAATGATCAAATTGATATATATTTTTTATTATTCAGTAAAAAGGGGTGTTTTGTTGCATTGGAGTGATTCATAATGTGAGTCGGTCCAAAAATGGTGTAAGCTAATTCCATTAGGGTCCACATTGTTAATGGAATGATGTTTATGCCCCCCATTCAGTTTACCACATTGTCTTAGCTATAAAGCCATATGTCCACATATATGCCCTTTGCATAATTTCTCTGGAGTTGCACCGCTACGCAACTATGCTTTTGTTTACGTACTTTGGAAATTTTCTTCCACATCTTTAAGCCACCATTCCTTTTGTCACAAGTTTGTCCATGCATATTAGCATGGATCAGATCCTACTCTTTTCGCCATAACTTCCTTTTATTAAGGGATTCTTATCTTATTGCCCTCCATTTATGCTACTCCTACTACTACCCTTTCGGACTGCCCAATTATAACTCATATCATTTAATGAGAAGAGATGTCTAGAGTAGGATTTTTTTTCTCAATAATTATCCATATCCATATGCTTCACTTAACTGTGTGATTACTATTCAAGGGTTTACTAGTCAGCGGTGCTAAATAATGTAGTTTCTGAGTTGTTTGCAAATATATTTGAGGATTTAGTGCAAGCTTTGAGGCTAAAAATGTCTGTGTTAGGAATCATAGAGTATTAAAAGTCCTTTCTGATATAGAATTTTGCATGTAATAAACTAAACTTGTAATGACTTCATCTACTCCAAACAAACGAGTTTATTGTTATGGCCATATTAATTGCAAGATTGTCATCATTGGCAACTCTATGGAATATTATAGTGGAGCAACAGTTAGGGTGATGATTAATGAGAACACTACTATCTAAGCATTATGTAGACAGACTAGGGATAAATTAGCAATGAACGTTGACCATCATATTTTTAAATGTACATTAGACTTTGACCAACTTTGCTCATAGAATTGGTCAATAATGATGGTTTAAAACATTTGGTCGAGTTTAGTGATAGAAAGTCTAATTTGTATATATTGAATCAAGAGGATTCTCATTCCCAAAATGACTACACAACAACAGCTCAACTGAGTAATGTCGTAACTCAGGGTGAGTATGAAAATTTGTATAATTATTTCGTAATTTCACCCTCATTGAACATTAGCATAATGAGTACGTATTATTTGTTGTACACATGACTTTTGCAGTGAACTTGTGGACAATGAAGGCTCACATGAAACACCGTTTTAAGGGATGGAAAGAGTATTATTTCCTCCGCTAATTATGCAAGGGATTTGAGCTCAACAGTTGCAATAAAATGTACTGTGTCAATAAAAGATCGATTTCTCATTGGCATCTAGAAAAATAAAATCATAGGCAGCAATCAAACTTTTGAAGATGCACCTGTGTTGAAGTTCGCGCTTTATCATTATAGTGTTGGGAATAGATTTACATATACCTTTAAGAAGAATAGCAAGTCATTCATAAGCTTCGACCGTAAGGCAGAGGGATGCCCTTAGCATTTAACAGCGTACAAGATGGGAGCAACACAATTTATGGTTGTCGGTACCTTTATAGATCAACATAACCATATTGCTCAAGGTATGATTAATGGAAGACCTCATTCGAAGTCCAAGATTATTGTTGCCATCATAGCAAAGAAATTGAATTTGCAGTCAAAACACTACACTACATCAAATTCAGACAGCATTTTAAGTTGACTGTGGAATTCGAATGACATTTAAACAAGCTTGGTTATACAAAGAGCAATCCATGAAGATGTTGCATGGGAAGGCCTAGGACTCATATAGATTAATACCGTAGATGTGTAAACAAATTTAAAATGCTGACCCTCAAAGCTAGACATATGCACGTTCGATACAAAAAGGCATTTTAAGTAATTATTTATAGCATATGGATACAGCATTATTGGCTTTTCAAATGGCTATAGAGGGTTGGTTTTTATTAACGGTTGCCACTCGAGCAGACCTTATAAAGGCACTTGTTGTCAACTAGCTCCATCAATATAAATAATTAGCTTTTCTCTTTTGCATTTGTAGTAGTTAGCTCTAAGAGTTTGGATGATTGGATATGGTTCTTAGGGAATTTGAAGTCCAATGTTACTAGAGATGTATCTGTTACCATAATATCCAATAGGCACCATAATTTCATAACTGCCATATATGATATACATCACAGCCTCTTCTGATACCATTATCAACATATTAAGGAAAACTTCAGTTCAAAAGTTAAGAAAGTGATGGCAGGTGGGAAATATGTCAAGGACAAGCCACTTCAATTATTAGATGCAGTGGTCTATGCAAGACTAGAAGCAGATTACGACATTGCAATAAGTAATTTAGCCATGAAGAAAAAAAATGCTAGCTGAATAGCTGGTAAACAACCAACCAGAACATTGTTTATTGTCAAAGTTCAGGCAACGTCATTAGGACCACACAACAATAAATGTCACGGCATTCTTTAATGCATAGTTTGTTCAAGAAATGATGTACAGCATAATTACCCTCATAGATAATCATAGGGAAAAGTTGGCATAAAAAATTTATAAATCTAAATATGACGTAAGGAAATGGAAGAATGGAGTGGGGCAGACTGTGGATTTGAAATTACAAGAGAATATAGCTAGAGGAAAATACTTCACCGTCTCTCCTTATAGTGATTCCAGGGCTAAGGTTAGTCAAAGAGGGAAAACCGTTGTCATCGACTTGGCTAGTCAAGAATACACCTGCTTAGCTTAGCAAATGAGTAGACTATCTTCTGAGCATGCATGTGCCAACATCGACGCAAAACATGGAGACATATATGCATGTATTGAGGATTGTTATAAATCAGTTACACAAAAGTGGATTTATACAATAACCATGGCTTCGATTGAAACCCATAACCTACCACATATGCCTCCATCAGACAGGGATGAAGATTATTTATCTTTAAAGCCACCTTTGATGAAAAGGCCACTAGAAAGGCCAAAAGTGAAGCAAATCGAATCTCAATTCATTAAGAAACATTCTATACAATGTTCAAAATGTAAGCAAGTTGGCCATAATCATGCTTCATGTAGATCCCCAAATCCATGTAATATCTATAAAGTCTTATAGCTAGATGAATAAGTTTGACATTATAAGAATAATTATTTCAGCTACATCTACATATTACATGCAAACCAGATAATTCATGTTGTTCTTTAATCTCATATGTAGGTTAAAGGTTGTAGACCTTAGGCTGCCATCATATTGGAAGTAATATTTTGAAATTTTTTGCACATTAGACAGTATCTAAATATGGTAGATATCCATGTTGCTGTAAAACAAGTCATGCAGTCACAAATGTAGCCATGAATAATTTGTTTTAGGAGGTTATATTATGTGCCACTACAATCCAATGTATGTCCATATATAGTTGTAACTTTTGTACTCCTGTACATGGTTGTGAATCTAGAACTGTGCATGTAGGATGTGGTTAGTAATGAAAAATCCATGTTCACTGTTGTATTAAATCCTATCAGATAACTAACTAGCAGTTGTATGAATGATGAAGAATCGCAAAGTATTAAATGAAACAGAACCATAAATATAGAAAAAGAAATGAAATAATCAAAATTCATATGTTTTACTATACCTATTCAAGGCTATGTTGAAGCATGGAATTTCAACCTGTCCTACGACACTGTAGTCCTCTTCCCTCACCTTTTAAAGTTATAGTGGAAACTATAATTGCTCATCCCATTTTTTTCTCCAGTAGACACTGATGGTCAAAGGGAGAAATAATAAACAATAGTGAAAGTGCTTACCCATGATTGTGGCACTGGTTAATAAAGGAAAAGGACCTAATATAGGCTGTTGTACATGTTCTTAACGCCTTCAACCAGCTTAGATTATATGTAATCAACCTTTATGAGAAAATAGGGAAATCCATTATGTAATGAAGCAACGTAAAAGCATTGAAGCCCTTAAACATTTGACATTCAATTTAGGGAGAAGTCTATAATGTATGATAATGTATATTAGAACTCAACTATACATAACCCTAAGTAAATGTACAGGTGAAGATAAATAAATGTACAATTCACCATAACTGAATGTACATATGAGTATGCCTGAATGTATTAATGAATATGCCTGATTGTACGAAAGACTATAGCGAAATGCACAGATGATCAGAAATGAATGTACAAGACCTTAAAACTGAATCTAAACTAAACCATATGGCATGAACCGTATGAAAATGTCAGAGGGCAATTGTGCACATTGGTTGGACATCATATATGACAATCATGGAAGACGTATAGCAACCAATAACTTAATGTACATTTCATTATAACACACACCATATGGTATGTGTATAATAGAATGTGCTTATGTGTTAGATTCATATAGGTAACATTAAAAGTCAGAAGATGGATATGCCTTGATGTACAAGTAAGGATAAGCGAATGTACGACTCGCCATAATTGAATGTACGAGTGAGTATAACTAAATGTACGAAAAATTATATTTAAAAGTACGGATGACCGAAAATGAATGTGTAAGACTCTAAATCAAATCTTTGCCAAATTTTATAGCCATAAACCATATGAAAATGTTAGGGAGCAATTATGCACATTGGTTGGACAAAATATATGACAATCACATAAGATGCACAACAAATAATAAGTTAATGTACATTTTACCATAACAAATATTATGCAGTATACACATAACGGAATGCGTTTACATGTTAGATTCGTGTAGGAAACATTAAAAGTTAAAAGCTAGTGCTCATGTCTTGATGTACAAGTGACGATAAATGAATGTATGACTTACCATAACTGAATGTACGAATGAGTATAACTAAATGTACGAAAAACTATAGCTAACTCTACAGATGAACAAAAATGAATGTATAAGATCATAAAATTGAATCAACACTAAACTATGTAGCCATGTATCATATAAAAATGTCATAAAGCAATTATGTACATTGGTTGGATAGATAATAATCACATAAGACGTATAGCAATTAATAAGTTAATGTATATCTCACCATAACACACATTACACAATATAAGCATGACGAAATATGCTTACACACTGGATTCGTGTAGGAAACATTAAAAGTCAAAAGCCGCTACCCATGCCTTGATGTACATGTAAGGATAAATGAATGTCTGACTTATCATAATTGAATGTATGAATAAGTACAAGTAAATGTACAAAAGACTATAGCTAGATGTATAAATGACTAGAAATGAATGTACAAGACAGTAAAACCGATTCTACGCTACATGGTATGGCCATAAACCATATGAAAACGTCAGAGAGCAACTGTGTACATTGGCTGGACATCTTATATGACAATCATGTGTGTTGTACATATGCTAATAAGTTAATGTACATTTCACCATCTGAGACTTTTAGCGATATGAGCATACCCCTATCCATTTACGCGTTACATACGTGTAAGAAACATTAAAAGTCAACTATATATAACCCTAACTATATGTACATGTGACAATAAACGAATTTATGACTCACTAGAACTAAATGTAAGGACAAGTATAACTAAATGTACGGACAAGTATAACTAAATGTACAAATGATAAGAAATGAGTGTACAGGAACCTAAAATCAAATCTACACTAAACCCTATGGCCATAAATCGTAGGAAAATGTCATAAAGCAATTATGCAAAGTAGTTGGACATCAGATATGACAATCATGTAAGATGTACATCAACTAATAAGTTAATGTACACTTGATCATAATTGAATTTCCTTAGCCGATAACCGAATGTTTTACACGTTATATGCATGTTGGAAATATTAAAACTCAAATTTATATACCCATAATTAAATGTAGATATGATGATAAATGAATGTATGGACTATCATAATTGAATATACAGTAGACTATATCTATTTGTACAATTGACTATAAGTTAATGTACAAGTGATAATATATGAATGTATGGATCACAAAAATCGAATATACCCTAAACAATATGACCCTCAATCGTATACAAATGTCAAATAATAATTGTGCACATTATTTGGACCTCAAATATGACAATTACGTAAGATGTACATATGATAATAAGTTAATATACATTTTACAATAATTGAATATCCCTATTAGCATAATAGACTATATTTACACATTAGCTACGTGTAGGAAACATTAAAAATCAAATGTATATACTAGTAAACGTATAGTAGATGATAAATGAATGTATGGATGAACAGAACTGAATGTATAGGTGGCTATAACTAATTGTACAAATGACTATTAGTAAATGTACAGATGAAAGTAAATGAATGTACGAATTATAACAACCGAATGTACCCTAAACCATATGACCCTTCATCATATGAAAATGTCAAATAGCAATTAAAATGTCAAATAGCAATTATGCACATTACTTGGACCTTAGATATGGCAATCGAGTACAATGTACATATAATAATAAGTTAATATATATTTGCCCATAATTGAATTTCCCTATCACAATAACGGAATAAACTTACATGTTATAGGCATGTATTAAACATTAAAACTCAATTGTACAAATGACCATAAGAGGATGTGTACAATAAACAATATGACCCTAACCCATATGAAAATGTCAAACACCAGTCATACATATTAATTGGACCAATGATATGTAAATCATGCCAGATGTACATATGAGCATAACAATTGGTAATCTAAATTTGATCATGGGTAAATAACCCTATCAACATGATGAAATGTACTAAAGCCTAATATGCATGTAGTAAACATTCAAACTCATATTTCTATGCCCATAACAAAATGTACAAATAACTATAATGAAATGTGCAGATGACCGTAACAAGATGTACACGTAACTATAACAATATGTACAAATGATAATAATCCAATGAAAATGATATAAAATATTAAATTTTAAGTGTGCAAATTATTTGGAACAATGATATGACAATCACTTAAGAAGTACATATGAGCATAAATGAATCTACATTTTACCATAATTAAATAACTATATGACCAAGAGAAGTTAAAGTGTACTTACCTTGGTAAAAAGATTGACAATTTGTCAGAAGGCATTCAACAACCATCCATTTTCAAAGTGGTCAAACATGCCTATTACAACTGCAGCCATTAAACTATAATAAATACATTCATAATAAAACCCTAAAACCCATAAACCATGATAATTAACCCTACACCAATATGACTTACAAATCCTAAAGTGTCCACTCTATTAATCCAATTGTACAAACCAAGTACTTCAACACTTGTATCTGAAAGTTTGACATAGCTAAGATGATCAAAATCATTGCAAATGTAACCTTGGATGTTCTCAAGTCGAATAGCAAAAAAACAACATGATAACTTTACATATCGATTGGTTTGTTAACAATTAAACCTTATGTTAGTGCATAGAATAGGGTCTCACTATACATATCCCAATAATGAATAAAATGACAACTTTCAATTCATTAAGATAATATTGATTTTTACATGATAATGTATGTTGGCCACAATCCCTACATCCTAAACAAATCGATTCAATAAATTTCATCTCAGAATTATTTTTTTAATATAGAAGCATTATTTACATAATATACTAATACTAAATCTATCACTGAATCTTAATATACATATCAATCTAATTGATTTTGCTTTCTACCAGCAAAATTGGGCAGATTTCCCAATTACATACATAAAATTTTTTACATGTATAAGATTTTACTATTATGCTTTTACTTAATAAATTCCATTACTATAAATCAAGTTTCAATTAAAAATCCTATTAACTATATCTAGATTTTTCACAATTAACTACCCTAAAAATTACAACCTTCATATATAAATTACTTTTTTTTTAGTTCTCACTAATCCCAATAACCATAATCAATCAATTATAGCTAAAAATATAATACTACTAGCCTAAAGTAGGAATATACCCTCATATTCTTGACTTCCAGCTTTTTCTAGATTAATAAACTCAGTAAAGGTAGCCTTCACACCAATAGAAAAACAAAGGGTGACGAAAATAGAAAAGAAATTAAAGAACAAAATTACGGTGATATTCATAGGTCACAGACTATTTCAGAGTTAAAGCTTCATTTCACCTCCATACTCTGTCAGTAGCCCCGATCTGGAGTCAACACAAGCTCGGTAGGTAGCCTTTCTTCCTTTAGCTTTCATTTTTGTTTTGAAAACTTAAATGCAAAAAATGAGCTCGATGGAGGGAAAAAAAGATGAAAAGTCTATTTTAATTAAGGATATCATGATAATTTTCATTAGACCTGCTAATGGGCTAGGCCGAATCGAATTCGGATCGGACTTGAGTATAGTATTAATATTAAATATGCTTGCCCAAGCCCGGCCTGGCCCGGCCCAAAATATGGGCCTCAAAATTTGCCCAACCCTCTCCATATTTGTAAATAAAAAGTCCAAGCCCGTTTAGGCCCGCCCATATTATATTTTGTTTATAATTTATCTTTTAAAATTTAATTTTTATTAATTTTATAATTTTCTTTTATTAAATTTATAAATATAAACAATTTAACTTAGTTTTTAAAGTTTATACTATAATATTATATATATTATTTATGTGACAACAAATTACATAATACATAAAATATAAAATAAATATATACATAATATAATAGTAAAGTGGGCTGGGGCGAGGCGGGCTCGGGCTTTGAGAGTTGAACCTATGGCCCGACCTATTTTTTAATCAGGCTTAATTTTTTTGTCCAAGCCCATTTTTCAGGCCTAATATTTTTATCAAAACCCTTCTAAATATTAGGTGGACTTTCAGGCTTGAAAAGGCAGCCCGATCCTTGAGTAGATCTAATTTTATTTCCTTATTAATTTTTTTAACAATTTATATATTTTTTTTTAATAATTATTCAACATTTCACTTTTTTTTATCTTTTTTGTTTTGAAATTCTCCCGACAAATATAAGGCTCGTAGGTAGCCCAAGAGCCGAACAGAAAAGAGAGAGAGAGAGAGAGAGAGAAAGAGAGAGAGCGAGAGCGAACAAGCAGTAGAGTTGAAAGAAGCAACAAAGACAAGAGAATGGGAAAGCCGCTTGGACCAACAGGGGAATTTTTCAGGAGGCGGGACGAGTGGAGGAAACATCCCATGCTTAGCAATCAGCTCCGCCACGCCACTCCTGGCCTCGGCATCGCCCTCGTCGCCTTCGGCATTTATCTGGTTGGGGAGCAGGTCTACAACAAGATTTATGCTCCTTCTTCCTCTCATCATCATCAACAACAATCTTCTTCTCACTCTCATTGAGACAGGTTTTCCCCCCCATTCCCTTTCTATCTTTCATTATACTCTACTAGATTGAACACTGATACTCTCCGATATCTGTTCTGTAATCAAAATTGTTATCCAGATTTGGGTCTTATCCTTTAGTTTAAACATCTATGGCTTCTCAATTTTCACATATGCAATGTTACTGTCTAGTGGAAACCTGGAGGCAATAATTTTCACAATTTCTTCCGGCTTCAGAAAACTTTATAGGGAAAATAAAAATTAACATCCATTCTGGGTTTTTAGATTTATTGTTATGACCATTAATATCTCCCTCTGCAATCCAATCGAAATGGAAGTGTTGCATTCTTATAGTTTTAGGGTTACCTACTTTAAATCCGTGTTGCGATTGAATTTTGTAAACTGTTTTTTTTTTTTTCTGTTAAATGCTGCTGTAAATTGGCAAAAAATTCCTGTTGGAAAACCAAACTGCTTTTTTTTTTCCCAGGAATTCTCTGAAAGAAAAGTTATTGTTTCACAAGCATTGGGTATGATTATCAAATATTTTAGTTTCTCTCAGTGTTATGTTGTGAGACTAGTTATAATTAATTTTCAGGAAAAATCTGGCATTGATTTGCTATTTATTTTGAGTCAGGGATTATTATTAAAAAAAAAAAAAAAAACTTGTAGTCTGCTACCTCTTTACCGTGCAATCTTAACCTAATTTAATCTATTCTATGTGTAACAATAATTTGACTCTTAAAATCTTGGGGTAGTAGGATATTGCAATTAGGTGAAACTGATTTTATGGTTCACAAACTTTTGAAATATGGTTTCGTCATGGCCAATATCTTGCCAACCCTGCGAAGGTGCTTTCTGCTTGGTTTATATTTCTGAATGCATTAACTTAGACGATAACTTTGATGCTTATGTTTGGAGTCTAGAATGGTTTTAGGATCTGAATAGGGGAATTTGGATATGCAACAGGTTGTTTGTTGCAATCTATTATAGAAAGAGTTTCTGATGTGCTGATTGCCATTGAGAGCTTCGACACTAAGCTTGTTCTTTAAGTGACTTTTATGGCAACTTATCATGAATATCAACAGTGAGGATTCGTTTTTCTTGAATTCAATTCTTTTTTTCCCCAATGTTGTTTGAAATTTTCTGTTTAATCCATAGATGGCTGATCTGGGATTTGTGCTACTGTTCTGTAGAGTTGATTAGCCCATAAGCAAAAATCGCGACTGTAACCATGCTAATTAAAAGGGTTAATTACACCAAAGCCTGTCCAACCTACACCACAAATTTATTTTCACCCCAGACCTTTCAATTGTTGCAATTTACATCTTGAACATTGAGTAGAAGTAACAATGTCATCTTGCCACCAGGAAATGTTATGTTTAATAGATGGAATTGTCCACATTCTCCGCAGATAGCAGAACCTGTTCTGTGGGTTGAGAAAGTGAAGTGTAAATTGTCATTTGTCATATCTGTTGTGATTTTAATTTTCATATTTGGTCCTTATATTGTTACATTTTTTATCGCATAATTCTTTTAAGTTGTTATGCGTAGAGCATCTAATTTTATTCTAATCCAAAATAGGACTCCTCGAAGTGCAGCTCAAGTTATACAGTGCTGAATTAGAAAGAATAAAAAGAAAATTGAAACAGTATAATAAGACCAGAACAAGGTCAAAATCAATGTTTAATGGTAGTTGGAACAAGAAATTTAGGGTTTAGGTTTGTAGAACCTCAAACAGTAGTGTCCACTTTCGAAGCCTAGTGTGTCTAAAAGACTATTTGTACTCGGTTTATGGCAGCTATTAATCCTAGCCATTGGATACAAATAAGCCCTATCTTATTGGAGCCATTCAAACTAATTAGCAGATCACATGCTAGTCACATGACTGCTTCATTAAACGAAAACATAATTGCTTAACCATTAAACTAAAATAAAACAGAGAACTTGAAGAAAAGCATTTCGAGCTAACCAACTGAGATAAATTTAGGAATGCTTCTTATCACCTAGAAACTATTTAATTTCAAATATTGGTATATTTACCTGAAACAGTTTAGCTTGTTGAAGATATGTATGTAGGATTCTAGGTTCTTGCATTCAAGGACTAAGCTAGGCTCTGTAGGGTAAGGTGGTGACAATAAAAGTTTTGTTCATTAGGTCTAAGGAGAACGTTGAAGGGGAAAAGATGATCATAATAATCCTATTGAAATTTCAATTTCATTTAATTTTTTTTCCCCTTTTTGTTATCTTTCCAAGATGTAGGCCAGTTGTTATCAATAGGTAATTGGGTATTGTTTATTGTTTTCTATCTTGATTGGAATATTAACAACTTTTATTTGATTACCTGTGTTAAAAATATTATTTTTGGAAGTAAATTAAGGAATAGTAATTTTAATTTCACAAATAAAAATATTTTTCGTAATACCATCCAAACAACAGAAAATGTTTTATGTAGCATCATTCAAACAATATTAAATATTAGCTTTTTGTTAAATAGTCTCCACAAAACTTCTATTTCCAAAACCCCGTTTCACGAAACAAATAGAGCCTAATAACCAAGGGAATTTCATGTAGAAAGGTAGCATTACCTTTGGCTGTGTCTTTAATCGGCTGGCTCTGCCAAACTTTCTATTGAGTCAAAGCACATCGAATAAGTTATGACCTTCTATGTTGTTTTGTTGAAAGGCTTCTAATTTTGCATATTGATGCCTCTTATATTTTTGCACCAAGGAAGCCCTTGAGCTTCTGTTAGGACTCTTGATAGTGGTGGTGTAGGCGAAAAGATTATCATAAATGCTCCATTTGTGTTGAATTTTGCTGATATACATGGTCTGCAAACTGATTTTCATCAAACAGTCAATATTGCAGGTAGATCCTTAATGGAAGAATAAAGTTTGGTGATGGTCGTGTTTCAGTTTCCGTCCGTAGTTTGCTGTAATAAGCTCCTTACTGATATAAAATGCTTGCTTTAAATTTGAACATCAAACCTTTGTATTGGAGCTATTCTATTCTATACTATAGATGCTTTATTTGCTTCCTCCTTGTGTTGGTATGTTAAATTAAAAATATGGACACCTTAATGTCATAATAAGAGTGTTGGATAACACGGCCTTTCATCTTTCATTTAAGTTATCTTTTTGAACAAAAAAATCTTTGTTTAGATGGCTATTAGAAGCTTTACTTATGCCTTTGGTTCCATTATTTCTGGTATTTCAATGTGGACATAAACTGCATAGCTAGCAGGATAGAACATGATTTTTGCTATTTTCGGAAGTTAGTATTGTGGCAATCCGCTTAGGATCTTTATTATTCAGAAATTTTATAGATAGCCGAATTCTACTCTCTACTGATTCTTGTTTATGTGGTGCTTTGGTTTGCCTTTTTAGGTATATGACTATAAGATAACAAAACTTAAAATAACAATTAATCTAAATTTTTTGGCTGCATAATCACAAAAACGAGAATCTTTATTTGAATCATTTGAGAGACGAATTGCGATTTTATGAAAACTGAAGAAAAGAAAAGTATTTCTAGAAAACCCAAACACCAATGTAATGCATCCTAATATCGAAAATTTGTTTTGGTTGAGAATCATTAAAAGAACGAAGATTCTTATATTGGAAAGAGGAATTTTGATTTTGATGAAAATGAAGTGAAGAAATGCTTTCCTTAAGAAACTAAAACATTAATATCATGCATTTGAATTAGGAGAACATGTTTTTATATAAATTTAAAAAAGAAAGAAGATTCTTACGGGATTTTACTTTGAATTTTTTAAGGATGAAATTTAATTTTAAGAAAAATGAAGGAAAGAAAATTTCTTCTTATAAAAATTAAAGCATTTATATTATCTATAGAACAAGAAGAATGTGTTTTAGTTGTAAAATAATAAATAGAACGATGATTTTTAAACAAAAATTACGTTTAACTTATTTTAGGAATTACCTTTGATTTTGTGAAAAATGAGGAGAAAGAAAAGGTTTTCTAAACCAAAGAATCAGTATAGTGTATTCTAACAGGGATAATATATTTGGGTTCCATAATTGCTAAAGAATTCATGTTTGACATTTTTTATTAATAAACTTTGATTTTAAGCAATATGAAGTTTAAGATTAAGAATGGCCTCACCTCTTAAGACTAGAAATTGGACTAAAGCTTAAGATTTTTTTTTTTCCCCCTTCAATTTCCAATCACTATATGTTTATTAAAAAAGTGAGCCATAGACACTAATAAACTCCCTACAAGGATGTTCTTGTGTTCGTGGTTAAACAAACTTTTGGACATGAAAATTTCTGAAAAAGCTGTTTCAGTTTCATCTTCTCATCTAATCCCTTGTTATCTTTGTTTGTGAAATAATACGAACCTAGAACGCGAAATATTCGTAAATTTCCTAAAGCCTTCACTTTTACGAACCTAAAAAGGCAATTTATCAATCACAGTCAACTGCGCTTAAACCTTTTCTAATTCCATCTTTCATCCAACTTCCACGTTATAATATGCCCTTCCTTTTCGAGATCCCTACCATTGTAAAACTCGTTGGGCTTTGTGACGTTATCGAGATTTTTCTTGCATTGGTTCATGTGTTTATTTTAGTGATTCGGTGCTATTTCTCTTTCCATCAAAAAAATCACAATGACTATATCTGCCCTTTTTATCGCACCTTCACTATTAACAGTTGAATAAAATAAGACCGTATTTGTGACGTTGGCAGGGCAGCATGACTTTTCTTTTCTTTCACCAATTTGCTTTCTTGGTTAACTTAAGGCTTCAATTGCTAAACTTGCATTATCATATGTATTGCTAAACTAGGTAGAGAATTCGAATAGATCCAAATTCGAATTGATCTGAACTCAAATTAGTCCGAACTCAAACTGATTTGAATCTGAAAAAATTCAAATCTAAATTAATCCGAATCCAAAAAAATTCGTCTTAAACCCGTCCGAACACGCTCAATTATCACTTTTACTTGCAATATCATATGCATTGATTAGACTAGGTGGAGCACTAGCATTAAGAGAGTCTACATGAGTGGACATCTAT
>JBBYHM010000019.1:10635106-10687024 GCA_038381775.1 Adansonia rubrostipa
AAACTTCTCGACATCATAAATATCTTCAAAGTTTCTGAAGATTTTCAATTAACATAGTACCATTCATATTATCCACTTAGATCATCTCAAATTTATACTGCTGAATAATCTTCATTGGATAAACAAATAAAAATTTTACTACGAGGACAGGTTGAAGGAAAAGGAGAACTTCAAAATTAACACGAGAACTAACCTTTCATCACCAGGTTTGCTTCCTCTAATGTCAGGAAGTACAAGAGTTGCAGCTAGTTTCCTTGCTACTACTACAGCATCCGCTATCTGATGAGAACAATTACCACAGAATGAATCAATGAATAACAGACTAGGTGAAAAACAAGATAATGTTTTCACTGTTCATAAACTGCTGGCATACTTCAGGTTTTAAAGTTACCAGATTCTCATTGGAGGTAGAAGCGTTAAATTAACTTTTAAATATCCAAAAACTAGTCTGGTTGAAATGTTGCATAAACATTAAGAGAAAACTTAAAAGGATAATTGAATAAAGACAAGCAAACTTTGTAAAATTTTTAGGACAAATAGGAACACAGTGCCTGCATTTAATTGGTAAGCCCATCAGGCAGTGTTTGACGATGAAAATTCTCCTTGATGCACTATCATCTAGCTTCCTGAAATTCCTTGATTTCACAACAACATGCAATTCAACTTGACTAAATTTGCTCCTTTCTTACAAAAAGTGTATAACATGTTACTTTAGTACAAAGAACACATCATGAGGTGATAGCAAAGTGGCAATAGTACCAATAGTAACATCATTTATCATTTTTATTGTAAAATGTTTAAATGAGCAACAGTTTAAAAAAACACATATGATTTGATCTATCGGTTTCAAATGAATTAAACACAAGTTCACTGTGACAAAACGAAGATAAAAAAGGCAAACAACATAGCCATCTTAATAAGATGCCTTTATAACAAAAATAGACTATGTTGCCTAGACTCGAGAGTGAGTGTAGGATACGAGCATGTATCTAACATAGGTATGCTCAATTTTTTCTATATTTGGAGGATCATATCCTCATACCTATGTCTAGATAAGTGTTTGACATGGATGTCGAAAATGGATACTTCAAGGAAAATGAAAAGTTGGAGTAAGATGGAAAACAGATACTAAATATACCTGAGAGACATGGTACTCTGGACCATTAGTCAATGAGAAAATAACATACCCTCTTGACTGCTCTATCTCATCTGTTAGCCAAGTAAGAACTTCATCAGTCAAAGAAAAGCAGTACCATAAATTTCTGTCCGTGAGTACACAATAAAGAATGCTGAGATTTGATATACACAAGACAAATTTATACAACACATGGTCATTTTTCAAGAAGTTAAGTGAATTTTAACCAACCAAAACCAGTCCCGCTCCAACATGGCTTTAGCTCTTGATTGTTCTCCACCCAAGGCCCTTTGCTCTCCTTAGAAAGCCTTACAAGGCCATCCTTCTCGAAACCATTGGCAGGGTCAAATTGAGCATCCTGAGCTTCTCCAGGAAGTTTTTCCTACATAACAAGGCAGGGAAAAGACCATGTAAATAAATACGAGGGATTGAGAACAAATCAAACAAACCTTGCAAACATTTAATCACTATAAAAAAAAAAAAAAAAAGATATGCATCAATGGAACTTATAGTAATTAAAATAAAACATCTAAAATTTCCTCCAGTTGATTGCAGAGTCCTGAGAAGATGCAAAAAGGCCTAGAATGGATATAAATATCTGACAGAAGCAAAAACCTTCAGTCATCTAAACTTGGAATCCTAAAATAACTCTCTTGGATAAAGTTGATTTCAAATGATTTTGAATTTTTATTCCTTATTCAATCTATTATCCAAGATGCTTCACCAGGAAAACAAATAAGCTTTAATGTTTTCTCAAAAAAGAAGCATTTTCAAGTTAAACAATTGTTTCTTTATGAATTAACAATTATTTGTGGAAAATCCTAACTAAAATTATACACAAACAACAACCAAAGACAAAATTTTGAAGATCATGGTCATAATAATATTCTTTTTTTTCCCCCTTAAAGATGCAGATTTGATGCCAAGTGAAGCTTAACAACAAAGACATATTAATTACAGATAAAGTGGAAACTAAAGTAAGTGCAAACTGAAGCAACAAATTCAGACTTTAATTCCACAGAATCAGAGATTCATAAAACCCAAAAACAAACTAAAATGTTATGAAAAGCGGAGATAAATTGGGAAATGGGTATTTGCATAGAAATTGAATCGTTTTCAAAGCGTAGATGGAAAAAGTGATAAACTTGAGATCAAAGAAGAATGTAAAAAGGAAGAGGCATTACTTGAAGAGAATCAAAATGGTCTCTTTTGATCATTTGACCAAGCATCACAAACATGGTGAGAGTAAGTATACCAGCCACTACTTGCCTCAAATCAAATCCCATTTTTTTCTCACTCAAAATTCAATGATTAAAAAAAAAAAGAGAAAAACACAGAGGGAAATAAACAACAAGGAGAAAAGAAAAATGGGGGTTGTCCAAGAATTTTAGACCTAAAGAAGAGGTTTGCTTAACAATATGCTGAAACAGCAAGTTTAACGAGAGAGAGAGACAGAGACAGACACACAGTGGGAAATGATAAAACAATAAAGCTAATGTTAGGGTATTTTTTTTTTTTTGGGTCTCTTGCATCTTAATTATGCCACCGACACTTTGCCATGAAAACTGAAGTGCTGCCTGTTTTCCTTGCAACATGGTTTTTTTGTCCCCTGTTTTAGCCTTTGTTACTTCTTTCTTTATCTTTTTGGGAAATACCGATTAAGATGACATTGAAAAATATATATAATTAAAATTTATTTTATTATTTTTGTTAAGTAAAATGTAATAAACGTAATTTCTTTTTTAAATTTAATCATAAAATCATCTTTAATCAGTACACTGATTAACAAACCCTTCTCCTTTTGGGTAGATGGATTTTGGTTTTAAATTAGCTTTTCTTGCTTCTCAGTCTTTGGGTCGGCATTAAAAATTTTAGATTTTTTTAAATTTAAATTTAATTAGATTTAAAAATTATTTATATTTATTATTTACAATTAATAAAAAAATAAAAAAATTATTTTTATATTAATATTAATATTTTTTATTAAATTTAAATAAAATATATTTTTTATGGACCAGTCACATCCCCCTACTAAATTTTCCATGTCTATTACTAGTTCTTTTGATAGAAAAATAAATTATTAACTAATATTCGCACATATTTAAAAACAACTACATAAAATCTTGAGCCACATAATAAATTAATAATAAATAACGTTTTAATATATTAATAATAGATATATTAAAAAGATTTTAATAATATAATATCGTTTTACATAATATATGAATTCAAAATTTTTCTTACAAAGTACTAATCTTTGCAAGAATCGAACTTTTAATTGATAAAAAATTATCCGATTTTTGATTAATTAAACTAATTCTAAGAATTTTCCTCTAATAAAAGAACAAATAAAAATAGCATATGGCAAATAAATAAAATATAAATCATCTCTTTCCTCTTTCATTCCTTTTTTTTTTTTTTTGCAATTATAAAAGAAAAACATTTAATTTTCATTTTGAAGCACTTTTCCTTCCCTTTGTTTCTTTCATGTTTTATTTCTTATTTTTTTTTCTCTCTCTCTTTTATCATTTTAAAGCACAGAGTCGACAGTGTCGACAACAGGGATGATGTTGACTTACCAAACAAGCTCAGTCCATATTTAACAAACTTCACAGTGGCAGCACTCTTCCTTCCTTTTTTTTTTTTTTAATAAAAAAAGGTTTAAATAAATGTTTTCTTTTAAATTTAACTTGTTATTTGGTTCATAAATTATAACAGCTGTACATATATATATTTTAAATTTAACTGAAATTGTATATTTTGTTCTCATACTTGGAAATTATAAGATGAACCTTTCTTCCTCAAGCAGAAAAGCATAATGACAGTCAAATATTAGAATACCAAGAAGTCAACAATTTGAGTTTATCAAAGTTTGATATTAAAATTAATAATTTAATATTTTATTAATGTTAAAAAATTGAATCGAATTGATTAATTAAATTAGATGAATCTAAAAATTAATAATTCATTTAATTCAATATTATAAAATCGAAAATATTTTTAAAGCAATAAAAAATTAATTTAATAGATTATTTTTTAGTTTCGAATTTCTATTGAAATTTATAGATTTATTACAATTACTCTTTCCCATTTTTTTTTCCCTTTAAATTTTGGGTTTGGTACATTCATTTCACTTGATTAGCCTGGAGTCAATATATGTGTACTAAAGTTTGACTTATGATATTTTTTTTTTTTTGCCGGCAGTTTGACTTTAAGAGTTCGAGGCGGAAATTTACGCTTCCATCCTGGAAAATATAATATATATATATATATATATGTATATATCAATCTTTTACATATCCATAATATTTAATAAAATGAGAAAATATGTTACTGACAATTTAAAAACTATATATATTTTAAAGAATTCGTTAAAAAAAAGGAAAAAAATAATATGAAGGAGAAAAAAAAAGGCAATTTTAAGAAATTTTTTTCTTTAATCCATGAAATAATACTTTTATATATAATACAAAAAAATAAGCATTAAATTTTAGAAACACCATATCTACTCAAAAATAAAATTAAAAAAAAAACTATTAAGTGTATTATAAAAAAATTGATTAATGAATATTATATATATAATGAAATAGGAATTTAAAGAGTGAAAATATATGAGAACATAAATACAAGAGACATGCGATATTCTAAAGAAAATAAAATGAAAAGAAAAGTGTTATTATTTTATTATTTTTTAAATTTTATAAATATAATTAATTTGAGATAAAAAAATTTCAAAAAAAATAAATCCTTTTAAGGGGGGGTGTTGGGTTCTCTCTATTTTAAAATAATAAGGAATTAATAAAAAAAAGCTAAATGACATTAGATTCTTCCGTAAATAAAATAAATAAATAAATAAATATGTAGTCAGTTACGTTGGTAGTTGGAATCTCTGACTTTAGGTGTTCTTTTCTTTTATCTTCGTCTCTTGTCATTGATTTTCCTTTTTTCTTTTAATTTTAATTATATAAAAAAAAGGAATTAAGAGATATGATATGTTTGTCAGGTCTCTAAAAAGCAAAGGTATCTTAAAGGAATTGTGATAATGCAATGATTATCGCCTTAAATTTTGCAACGCAAGTAAAGGCTAAAGCAGTCATCAATGACAGTGCGGGAGTCCCAATCACCCGACGTGGACGTTGACCCTCCCATTTTCCCCGCCCTAAACTACGCAAGACCCCCCTCATTAAATTTAAATACAAATTTTATATTTGAAAATTTTTATATTATAATAATTATATTTAATATATTATTTATATTATATAAATTTTATGTATTTATATTTTATTATATTTTATTTAGTTTCTTGTATTTTATTTATATTATATATTTATATTATATTTAAAATTATTAAATATACTTAACTCACATAAAGGTTAAATAAAGTGAACAAATTTTGAGTTTTTTTCTCTTAAAATAAAGTTAAGAGTCAAAAACCATAGATAAATCTTATCACGAAGGAAATAAATTTTTTTAAGCAAACCTAAAGTTTTAGAAGATATATTGGTATGGGGTGATCTTTTTAAAATCTAAGGTAATCAATCATTGTAATTAAATCACTATATTTGATGATAATTGAAAAAATTTTACGTTGTGATGATCTTAAATTATTAAGAGTGATTCGATCACCCTATTTTGAGATAATTTGAATCTCACCCAAAAGGATGAAAAAGTTTAACTATGAAAAGAAAAGTGATATTCAAAATTTTTTAAAAAAACAAATTTACCCTTTAAGTGATATGAACCAAAAATATATTTTTCTATAAATATTTAATATTATAAATAAATCTTCGCATCTTAATCATCTTAGATAAAATAATTTTACGTAACCTTTAAATATAAATATGTTTAATAACTTTGAAAGTATAAGTTTATACGTTATAATTTTTTATAAAACAATAAATTTTATTTTATAAATTGTTCATTTAATAAAAATTTATTATTGTTGCTTTCATAAAATAATATTCATTAATATTAAGGTTATTTTTTATCTTATATATTCAATCCTTTTCTTTTTTATGTAATAAAAATCACAGTAATTTAATATTGCCAACACTAAACCAAACATAACAATTTAATACTACTAGTGATGAAATTAGCTTGCCGATTTTATCACTATAGTAATTAAATCACTATCGTAATCTTAAAAAGGGTACCAAACATTACCTTAAAGTATTAATGATACAATGAATATTTGTTATAAATATTAATTATAAATACCAATAACGAAAACTAAAACTATAAATTAACAATTATAACATTCAACGTTAGCATGTATGTAAATAAAATGAGTAAGCCGATGTTGTCATAGGAATGCTTTAACGGTTAAAACGGGATAGTTTTAATTTAGTGATTTTGAATTGAAATGTTGAGATAAAAGTTATAAGATTTATCTATGGAATGGCCATGGCAGAGTTATCTCTACGGAATGACTAAAGACCATAGGTGAATGAAGTGGGTTTTCTTCAATCAGCCGAACTAATCGATTAAAAATAAAATTATTTTGCAAGCCAATTTGGTTGATCTACTACATTTAATTAATATACACTATGTTAATTTAGAATTAAATTTGTATGATCGAGGGGAGGTCGCCTTAAATTCTTGTCAATTCTGCCAATGTTTATGTTTTAGAGCATAAAAATAAACATTTAATCGTGGCATTAGCAATTGGTACTAAATTAATAATATTGATTAATCTATTTTGTGGTTTGCTAAACTAATCTGAGCTCTTTCAAGATAATGACTGCTAAACCATGTTGTTAGTTAGTCGTTAACCTTTAGCAAACACAATCCAAGGGCTCTAAGCCAAATTCTAATTCAAGGAACTGGTTTTGGACCATTTAAAAAAAAAATAAAAAAAGAAGTTGAAGAATCTCTCATACATTAATACACGGTGCATATATACATATATATACTTGATAATTTTAGACCCAACATGCAAATGATATGATTTAACTATGTAAAGGTTTTATATAATTTTGTTTCATGTCATAATCTTGTTGCTGCTTTTATGACACAAAATACACGCCTAAAACACAACTATGACACAATTAACTAATTATATTATAAATGTGTATGTAGATCTTACAATTGTGTATTTATATTATAATTATATATTTTGTCATATCATTACTGTATTTAAATTTTTTATTACTGTATTTAAATTTTTTTTCATATTTATATCAATTTAGATACGTTTATCATTCGTATTATATCGATTTTAAGAATATATTTATGTCGTATCATATTTTTTTGATTTTATGTGTGTTATATTCGTATAATCGTATTAAATAGTACTCAGTATATGTGTACAAATTTTGACACATATAACATATCATAAACTTGTAGACATCTTTAAATAAAGACATCTAAATACAATTTAATATGTATTAAACGTATCTTAAACTTGTTGACATGTTTAAATTAATACGTTTATATATAAATTACATTTAATTTTTAATGTAATTATATATCGCATATAAACTATAAACATTATTGTGAACTTTTAATTACAATGCCTATTTACTATATAGAAAATAATAATTATTTTAAGTATTTAATTTAATGTAGCTCTGCTTGTCTTAGTTAGTAGTAATATTAAGGCAAAGGATAAGTAGAGCAAACTTAATTTCTATTTATAATATATAATTTACAATTTTAATATATGTATAATAAAAAAGTTAATTTAATTAGTATAAATATCATTATATGAATAATATATCATGACCATGTAAATTAATTAAGCAGTAATTTTTATAAAAAATTACCTAAAAAGCTTCTTATCGTAATCGTGTTATTAGGGTTATTTATGTCATAATCATGTAGTGTCATAATAAATTTAAACAAATTAGTTTTAAACGTGTTAATAGTGTAATCACGTGTAACGCTATAATAATCGTGTCATATTTGTGTTTTCAGATTAGAAGCATTTCTCAATTTTTATAGTATTCATATTTTAATTAATTGTATCGTATAAAAAATGAAAAATGCCATAAAAACACTACGGCTCAAATTGCCAGATCTACATATACTATTGAATTATAGAAACTTAAATGTGAAGGAAAGTTAATTTTAAATATGTTCTTTCTTTTGTGAAACTAATAGATATGGGCTGAGTTTGGACTTGGTTTCATGTAACATCAACAATTAAGTTGTTACATAAGCATGTTTATAAGCGCGAGAATTATATATATATTGGTACAAAGAAAGCCATAACTTAAAGATAGAAAAATAGTTTTAAATATTAAGATTCGAATTTTAAACTTATTGAATGTGATCTGTAAAAGATAATTATATAAATCAGCTGAGCTAAGTTCTTAGTTCGAGAATTATATATATATTTATTTTAGCTATAATAAGTAATACAAAAAGATCCTAGGCTATGCACATGTCTTACCGATATACTATTTTTTGGGCACATTTTTAAACTTAATATATATTCTTATTATCTATAATAAAATAATAATTTTTTTTGGGATCAGTTGATTTTGGCTAGACATTGGACGAATCAAGTTAGTTTTGGATAGGGTTAAGTCAATTATTGTCTAAAAATTTTTTAGTTATTTTTTATTTTAAGTCATTTTACGTTTGAATCATTCAAATTCAGATAATTTTAGGTTCGTGTCATTCGAGTTGTTCAAATTAAAGTCATTGGAGCTCAATTTATTAATTTTAAAATCAAATCAGATCAAATTTAAAAAATTATTTAATCGAGTTATATTTAACTATAATTTTATTGAAATATAGAAAATAAATAAATAAATATATATATATACACATTGTAATTTTTAATTTAATAATAAATATCTATCTAATTTGATTTTTTGGATTTAGGCTTAATCCGATAGTTTTTTCAAATTAGAGTATCAAGTTTACTTAAACAAATATTTTTCTATACTTAAAATCATTATCTCAGATCAATTTACATTTTTGTAAATGTATAGTTATGACGCAATGTATAAATCACCATACTTCAATGCACATATCAATGATTTACTATATATATACTTTTGAAAAAAAATCACATAATAATAATAATGCTTAAGAGATTATCATTTAAAATAAAAATAACACATTTACCCTAAAAATATCCTGTATAACAATAAGGGATAATATATTTTGATCATAACGTACAAAGTATTATGATTAAGTGAACATATTTTTATTAACAACTTATTTTAGGTACTTTATTCTAAATTCCGTAAGGGATTATACTTTTAAAATAAAAACAATAATTTTATTTTAAATAATACGTATAATCACAAAGAATGTTATAAAATTATCATATATATATGATAATTAAAAAATAAAATTTATTTTAAAGTTTATTATAATATTTTCATAATTGATATAACATTTTATTAATTTATTTAAGAAATTATTTTATATTTTAAAAATTTATTTTAGCCTTTGAACAATTATCTTAAAGTTTTGGATAATTAATTTAAGAACGCCATTATGGTAATAATACAACAAACTAAATATTCATATAATACAACATTTTGATTTAAAAATAAATATATTAAGATTAATTTACAACCAATTGATTAAAATTTTAATTTGTAATACCCAACCACTATATATAATAACACCAATTTTTCTTTCAGTTTTTTTTTTTTTTTTAATTTTCCCTACAACCACTGCATGCATAATGCATACTTTATAATACTTTAAAATGATAATTACCAGTTATAAAATTCAAATAAATAATGTATTTTTATTAAATTAATTTTTAATTGGAATTATACTTAGTTTAAGTTCGAATCATTTTAAGTTAATTTTTTAAATAAATTAACATTCGAGTCATTTTGATTTGGAATCAATTTATATTCAAATAAATTAAATTTTAAATTATTTCAAATTTGAATTATTTTCGGATTCAAATTGCGTAAATTTCTGGCTGTTTTGAGCAAAACGCATTATGCCTCATTTGTAATATAAAATTCAAGTAAGAATTAACGTTCTAATACTGAGGTCTAAGATATTAGTTGAAGCAAGGAGTTGATTAAAATATTGGGAGTAAACTTTATGTCCAATTGCGACCCAATCCAAAGGAGAAAAGCAATGAAACGAATTTATGGGTGGATTTTAGGAAATAAAAAAAAAAAAAACCATATGTGGATTTCGGAAGAGCTTTAAGTAAAAAGAAATAATAAATTCAAGAGATCAATTAAACAAAAAAAAAAAGGTTGTTTACATTATAATTTTACACATTGTTTGGATGATTATTGAGATGTGACATTTGATGGTAATATCTTAAGAGTCATACGAAGATTTGATCAAAGCAGATGTAATTACAAATATGGTTTAAAACTCTTTAAAACTTAGCAACCGGCCACGATTCTCTTCAAACATAAAACAAAGTAGTTCAATTTTTCAACAAGTTTGATACGAAATCAACCATGATTTCGAGTTATATCAGCAATCTAATCTAGAGGTTGAAGATTACTTCCAAATCAACCATGATTTCGAGTTATATCAGCGACCTAATCTAGGGGTTGAAGATTATTTCCGAAATTAGTGGACCACCTCATTATCTTTATCTGCTTGGAAAAAGTGTCGAAAAAAATATATATATATATATATATATTAAGGATTTGAAAGAAAATAATATCTCGCTTCTACATACAATTATCTTAAGAAAACTGTGTTTATTAAAGAAAATAATTTGATTATGAATAAATAAAAATTATTATATTCTTTAATTTAAATTTAATTAATTTCAGTCTTATAAATTGCTTATTTTGTAAGATCAGTGCAAAGGAAGAATTCTATATTTTATTACTGTTTATTTTTCATTTACGTTATCAAGATAAAGTTCCATACTTTTTTTGTTTCTTGTTTTGTGGTATAATTGGTAGATATTGAATATATATATATATATATATATATGTGTGTGTGTGTGTGTGTGTGTGTGTTTGTGCGTGTGTAAGATTTATGTTCTGCTGTCAGCAGTCCTCTTTGGTAAGTATTTATAAGCTTAGTGTGAGTTTTCGCTAAAACTTATAGAGTCTAAGTTTCATTTAATATTTTTTAAAAATTTAATAAATTTTTAATATTTCTTTTATAATATTATATATTTACTCTTTTTATAATATAAATTATATATATTATATAATTGAATAACGAGTCGAATTGAATTTGAATCTTAAATGTTAAGATCCGTTTTACTTTTAAACGTCTTACTTTTTTTTTAATTATTTTCTCCGTTTAATATTTTTATTCAAATTCTCTCATATATTAAATAAATTTTTAAACTTAGATAAATAACCCAATCCATACCAAATTAACAATGCAATAGAGTAGTAATTTTCACAAAAACAAACACAGATCAAATCCTTTTTTAATTTTTTTTATTCATTGAATGGCTTAATATATATATATATATATATATATATATATATATATATATATATATATCTCAAAAGGTTAGAAGAAAAGGTTGGGATGTCAACAAAATTAAAGTGAGTCAAATTTTCAATGTCGAAAGTTATTACTTATAGAATAGGATACCTTGTACCAATCATTTCTTTCGTTTTATAGTTAGGAATAGCAGCAAATTAGATATTTATATTTTTTTGTAATTTCCAATTCAAATATATATAAATTTTTTAAAATATATATCTATTTCTTAGTTGCACTAAATTTGTATATTATTATTTTAATCTGAATTTTTTTACCAATCATCACTATTTCCATGTGTCAATGCAAAAGTTATGCTTAGTATACGCAAAACCTTTGCAATTGCATTAGTTATAGTTTTTGGACGACCAATTGTTATAACCATCGGAAGATATCCAAACATTGCTTCCAGCCAAGTATTCAATAACCAAACAAAGATTTCTCCAGCCTCATTCCAGAATAAAGCACAGCCAAATAAAACAGATTGAGGATGGTGATTAACTCTAGTGAAAGGAGGAAAAGACAATTTACACCTCTTTTTTAAATAAGTTGGATCAAAAGCTACAACATCACCAAAATACTTAGATGTCATCTTGGACCTAGCATCAGCCCAGAAAAACACTCTGCTAGTTGACCTTCAGTATCCATTTTGTATAGCATAAAAAGATCCAGGATTCTTGAACTAGCATTCCTTGAAGGAACCATTAACTGTGCATCTCCTTTTTCAAGTTGCTTTTGCCTTCTATTCTTCAAATAATTTTGAATATCATGCTCAATTAAGCAGACCATATCAATGCCTCCTAATTGGTTAGCTAAATTTGACATGATTTTATTAGGACGAATTTCTTAATCATCGTATACATCAATTCAATTCCATTGAACTCCTGTCCTTTTTCTATGAACTCATAAAAATTGAGCACCTTTTGGAGTAGCATGCTCGTGACTGTGATCTTTGACAAATCTAGAAGATAACCACTTGACATTAGTTTTTATGTACACATAAATCATAGTTTTCATCACACTCATGTCTCTTCTAGGGGTTCCTAAATTCTATCTTCCCTTCCAAGGTATTTTTTGCACGATACCTTTCCTTTAAACAAACAAAATTTGTCCAATGATGTCTTGATTTTTTCGAGATTTTATTATGCGACTCTTACGAATTTCAAATCCTTCTCATTTTGCATACGTATGTAACTCTAAAGCCTCTTCCAACCATTGCAATTTCATTCCTAGGAAATGGTTCTAGACACCTTTAATTTATATTTATCTCATTCTTTTCTCCATCATGATTTTTGTTAGTAGATTCTCTAATAATTTGAAAAGCGTAATCTTGATCAATTCCATCAACGTCCAATCCTATGAGCGTATCATGTATTAATCCTGAACATTCACATCCCAAAATAAACTTTACCAGAAACATGAACAAAACCAACCCATCCCAACTACATATCAGTTTCAGTAAATTCAACAAGAACCCATTAAAACCGGACTTCCCCAAAACATCAAGTCTTTGTGCAATAAAAATAAATCAAAGAGGACAAGAAAGCCGAAAGAGAACTAACCGAACTGTGAGAGGGATAAGAACGGTAACCAAAATCATGAGATAAGGACAGAAGGGTAGCCTGACCCATGACCTTCGACATGGATTTTAAAGAACCCTAAATTTTGTCCCTAAAAGATCAGGGTATTAGAAGAGATAGGAAAAGTTTAGGGAAATTTTAATAATTTTAATTAATTTAAATTAAATTTAAATAAATTTATCAAGATTTATTTTTAAGGATTGGATCATTTTGGCTTTTTTTTCATTAATGAGGTGTCTAACTATGGTTTGCTAACATATATTATTACTAGTACAATAAAAAAATTATGATTTATATAATTTAATAATCCAAATACCATTACATATTGTATAACATATAAACATCATGTTAAATCCAACCAATTACATGTCAACTAATACCCGAATTTAATTACAACTAAGGAAAGAAAACAAAGACATCATATTCTTTTTTTTTAAAACCAAAAATTTAATAATAAAATAACAGATTCCCCAATTTTTTAAATGTAAATATATATATATATATTATCTTTTAATATTAAATGGAAAAAGAAAAGTTAAAAAAGAAAATTAACCCACTTTTATGCTTACCTGCCAACATCATGTGGTATTTAATTTTTTTAATTTCACAAGTAGATCAAGAGTTTATTATGTGTCTCACCTTTTAATTTTAATTATTGTTATTATATTTATATTAATTTTTATTATATTTATGGATATATATTATCATCTTAATATTACTTGTAGAGTGAAAAAAATTCATTTGTATATGATAATTTTATTAAAAAGAAAAATTGGAAACACCTTTATATTGGCCAGTGAGGTGCAGTACGTAGGGCAATACAAAAAATTTAAGTGTACCAGGTTAGCTCAAATTTGATGCATATCCACCTGTTGCTGGAGACACTTGAAGCTTTTATTACCTGCATGTGATGCTTATGGACATATCCCAGAGGTAGATCGGGACAGTTGAGTGAAAGCTTTTGAAATTGAAATGTAAAGACATAGAGTTCCTTAACAAAACCAGATATCACTCTTTCAGACTTTCAAGTTTGGGTTTCCTTTTTTTTTTTTAACTATCTTTAAAGGATCAAGAAACTATATGGTGTGGTAGTTGGAATTAAGTTTCCCATTCAAATACTTATTTTGCAAGTGAGGTTTGGTTTGAGTCTGATTTAGTTGGGTGAGAAAAAGAGTAAATGAGTGATAAAAAAGAAACCTTATAATTTAAGCACGTCACGGCTTTTTCAGAATTTATTCCATGGTACGTTTGAACCTATAAAAGTGGAAAATAGTTGTTTAGTTAGTTCTTAAGAATCCTCACATTGGAACTTGTTTCCAACCATGGCTGAGGTGCAGAGCTTTGACAATCTCTTGGCTAGTCGGAAGTTGTTGAAAACTAGCATAGAGAATTCAAGAGCTCTTGCCTTGGCTCTAGACAAAACTGGACCACGATTAGCCGAGATTGACAAAAAGTTGGAATTCTTGGAAGCTGCTATTAGGCCTAGCCCTTCCAAAAATTGCACGTTTGCTGCTATTAGAGACCAAATCAGTCTCGCTCTTGGTCCTGCTTCTGCAGTTCTGAAGATCTTGAATTTGATTCGCGAACTTGAGAAGTCGCTATTATCAGGCCCGCATTCGGATCTTTCCTCTTACCTTTCCACCATTAGACAGTTTGAAGAAGCAGTAAAATTTCTCGCAGGCAACTGCAACCTGGCAATACAATGGTTAGAAGGAGTTATTCAATTCTTGGAAGATAATTCTGTAACCAATGATAGGTACATCTGGAACGTTAAACGAGCGGTAACAATTTTACAAGAATTACAAGCAGCCGGGGAGCAAGCTTGTCTAAATGGAGAACTTCTCTGTGGTGCATTTGACAAGCTAGAAATTTCATTCAAGCAGATTTTGACAGAAGGTAGTGTTCCGCTTGCTTTAAACTCTTTATTGCCATTGACAGCAGAGAAGGCCAGTGATGCAACATCACCTCTTCCAAGGCCTATTCTTCAGAAGTTACAGGCGATTGTTGAGAAACTCAATGCCAGCAACAGGCTAAAAAATTGCATGTCCATATTTGTCGAAGTTCGGAGTCTGAATGCAAGAAATAGTTTGCAAGATCTTGATTTGGATTACCTTGAGAAAGCAATCACAGAATTTGATGATGTCAAGGATATCGAGAGTTGCATACGTGACTGGAGCAAGCATGTGAAGCTCATTGTGAAATATGTACTCGAGCATGAACACAGGCTCTGCAAGGAAGTCTTTGAAAGCATTGCATCCGGGGTTTGGATGAGCTGCTTTGCAAAGATTGCTGCCCAATCTGGAATTCTTTCTTTTCTCCGGTTTGGAATGAGCATTGCTGAGAGTAGGGAGGGTCCTGCCAAACTCTTGCATTTGTTGCAAATATTTTCAGTTCTGGAGAATTTAAGAATGGATTTCAACAAGCTTTTCGGAGGGGAAGCTTGTATTGAAATCAAAACCATGACAATGGATCTCTTCGCGAAAGTGGTTAATGGCGCTAGTGAGATTTTCTGGCAACTTCCTGTTCAAGTGGAGCTGGAAAGACAAAGTTCTCCACCAAATGACGGAGGTGTTCCGAGGCTGGTAAGCTTCGTGACTGATTACTGTAATCAGTTGCTCGACGACAATTACAGACCAATCTTGACCCAAGTTTTGATAATCAGTCAAGGTTGGAAACACGAAAATTATGACGAGGGACTTCTTAACAACCAGATGTACAGCATAGTGAGGGAAATCGCAGTCAACTTGGATGCTTGGTCAAAAGCCTATGAGCAAAGGGCATTGTCCTACATATTCATGATGAATAATCATTGCCATTTCCATAACCTGAAAGGCACAAAGCTAGGGAATCTGATGGGAGATTCTTGGTTAAGTGCTCATGGACAGTACAAGGAATACTACTTAGCTCTCTACTTGAGAGAGAGCTGGGGGAAACTCCTGGCATGTCTAAGCCAAGATAATACAGTTTCATTGAATTCCGTTGTCAGGGGGACTATTTCAGATTTGCCTAAGAAGAGACTAAAGGCATTCAATGAAGCTTTTGCTGACATGTACAAGATGCAGTCAAATTGGGTCATTATGGATGAAAGCTTGAGAAACAAGATGCAGAAGCTTGTGGTTCAGGCTTTGGTGCCCGCTTATACAGGTTACTTGCAGAAATGTAGCCTTACAGTGGAACAGAATGATAGTGGTGGTGGTGCTGCTAGGAATGTAAAATACACGGTGCAAAGCTTAGAAAACATGCTTAGCACTCTCTTTCACCCAAAGCAAGTAAAATACCCAAGTACCATTGGCTCACACTTCGCTGCTAAACAAAGAAATACTGTAACCAACCAATTTCGCTTTATACTTAAAGCTATGTAACAATATGAACCTTGTGTATTAATTCATGAATATATGATTATATAGATGACTGCAGTCAAATTGAAAATCGGTAGTTGGTCAGAGTGGTAGCTCACAATTTTGGAGTGGCAAGTAAAACAATATCCATTTCCAGAATGTCCTAATCACCGCTTGTTTCGAAAAAGAGTTAACGGATGTCATCGAACTTAAGCTTAGGCTCGGAATTCCAGTTTGTTAATTACTAGTTTTTTCAATCCTTCCTTTGGCATAAAATGAGAGCTTTCCCGCTTGGAAATGATTGCCTTTATATATATATATATGAGCTTTCCTGCTTGATGTGAGAGTTAGGTGAGAAGTTGGATGAGGTGGGAGAAGGGAATAAACCAAAAAAAACCACATTTAACGGCCGGACCTCTATACAATGATGGCAACATAGAGCAGCAGAACTACTGACAGAAGAGGAGGTGGGAGTTGGGAGTTTGATGATGGATAATTTGACTTAAAACGCAGAGAGAGTTCTCCCAAAATCAATTGGTTAACAACATCACCAAAGGTGGTGCTTTTTGTCTGTCCCGCTTTTACTAGGAATTAGATCCGATAACCTTTATTGTCACGTCATGTTTATATTATTTTTTTCATATCACAATCATTATTGAAATATTATATATTTATATAAAACATAACACGATAATAATTTATTTTATATAAATTATAATATATGCATATATAAATTTTAACATTTTTATATGTTTGTATCACGATTATAACGTAGGTCCCATTCATAAATTGTATTTGGCCAAACAAACATCAGACAGGTTGGAGTAAAAAAAAAAAAAAACTAAGTCCAGGTCTAGGACTGTAGTACCAACCACAACTACCCAATCAAAAACCCAACAATCTAACCCTACTCAAATTTCAAAGAAGATGAGACTGAAAATTAAATAAAGTGAAGATGCAACCATAAGAAATGTCACCCGGAAATACAGAATGCCTCTTAACATTGTAAAATTACCATCTCCATTATTATTAATTACAATGGAAGGTTTGCAGGGAATTATAAAAAAAAAAAAAAAAAAAAGCCTTATAAGTAGCAGCAAAAATAGCGAAAACCAAGTACCAAAAGAATTGTATTGCCTCCCAAAATCTTACTACTAATTTTAATTGTTTATAAAATATACAACTTCATTTTTAAAAAAATAAATAAAACAAAGAATACTCACAATCACACAAGACAACAAATGCTAGTTTATTTAAAAAGAGAATTGACAATGTAAAGAAGTGATAATTAATTTTTTTTTTTTAAAAAAAAAAACATAAGGGTGAGAAATTGACAGACTGCTCAACACCTTACTAGAATTAGTATTACTTATAAAGCATAAGATAATTTGTTTTTCCATTCCTTGGAATTATAACAATCAAATATCATTCCATGACACAACGATTGACCTCCTAACTCAACTAAAGGAAAGATTTTTTTTTTTTCCTTCCATTAAGAAAAAAAACCCCACTAAGAATAGTTTGAACATGGCAGATAAGACGTGCACAGATCGAATAAAAATGAATGAGAACATCAACGTGCTTCAGTTTCTAAAAATGGAGGGCCGTCAAATAAACCAGATTCTCAAGCAATGAGATAAACAAATTTATTGCACTCTACTGTGTATGATTTGCTTTAATTGTTTCACCTTCTGAAAGTCAGGGGCATGGAAATTTTTCTCCACCTCCCAAGCAAGTTGTGACATACCATTGAATGAGGACTTAGCACCCTTCTCATCGGTCACTTCTCGGGGAAAAGGAATTCGGACATCAAATACACCATTCTGAGGAGAGTAAATACGCAAGTCAAAGCCAAGACGATCAACCCATGTCATCTTTGCTTCTGATACCTGCTATGCCATACGGAATCCCATAAGAGTATCAGACAAAATTAAATCTGAATATACATGTCAGGTAATAGGAAAGCATACAACTTCAATTCTTGATTATAATCATGGACATTTGACAATTTTGTCAGATGAGATTATTCAGTGTCATTGGTACTCGTAAGATGTTATGAACACCAGTAAAGTAGCCTCTTTCCATTATGGAAAACATGCTATCACTAGAGAATGAACTTTTAGCCTTTCAAAATAACATAATAAATATGCGAATGACACTTAAATAACTTGTGCAGCATTTATATGAGATAGTTGGAAGAAACCAAAGGATGAAGTTTGTAGACAAGACAGACACTGTAGGTCAAATGCCTTACGTAAAGCGAGCAAGTTCTCTCTCTCTCTCTCTCTCTCTCTCTCTCTCTCTCTCTCTCTCTCAAGATCTTTAACTCAACATATTTGTGATCAAAACTTTACATAAATCCAAAAGACCAAAAGTAGAAGCATTATGATAAATTACCAATTGAGTAAATCAATACTAGAGTTTCCAACATTGTCCAAACAATTACAAATTCTCAAGAAGCGTTCAAAAGTTTACAACTGGAAGTGTCAACTTAAAAAAAGGCATATCTACTTGATCCTTATTATCTGATGATAAGAGATTAGAATTCAGATGCTCAACTACTGTCTTCCATCGCTGGTTGTGAATGATACTCCTCCAATCCTTGACAGCAGATAAAATTCAGGACACAACATTTAAGTTCTTTCCTAATCTCAATGTCTGTAGGCAAATGTGAATTCCAAGCATCTTAATAGATCTTAAAAAACACCTTAGTTGGCTAGGTTCAGCATATGCTTCGCTAACACTCTCTTCAAGGAAGCAAGAGTCAAGGTATAAAAGGGTGCATGAAAAGAATTCTTGATTTAGGTTTCTTGAGGCAATATCCTAAGGCAACAATGAGAAATGAAACCTTAACCAAAACAAACACTCTCAACTTTTAAACATAAAAAGAGATGAAAATGGGATTGGCCTGATTTGCTGATTTCTCAGACAAGATACTAGATAAACAGTAATCAATTGTCAAAAACGCAGCAGAAATTATCTAAAAAGAGGGGTAACAGGTGGATATGCACCTGGAAGTTCAAGTCAACATATACGTTGCAAAAGCGGAGGACATCTTCTCTGTTATTGATATTAATTTCATTGACAAATCCTTCAGCAAAGTCTCGAAGTGGATCAGCATTTGCATTTTTATAAGCTGACGAAGTGACCCATAGACCTTCCTGCATGAGTTACAGACAATATACTAAAATTATACGATCGAGTATATTACTATTAACTAAAATAAAACATTGTAACAGAAGTCAATGCGCTAAAAAATATTACACATAAAGCATACAAGCAAAATCGTTAATATACCTCATTGAAGTCTTCCTTCTGAAGTACTCTATTTACCTCAATAATATATAGATTGTCTACATCTGCTTCTTCTCCAAACCTCTTCTTCCATACTGAATCGAACCGCTGATGAAGAAATATTCAATTTATAATTCAGACAAAGTTGATTTAGTCCCAGACCCTATTCTAATGGCAGAGAGATGAAAAGGGAGAACAGCAATAACTGCTTAGCACCATGCAGGAAGAAACACAAATGCTAAAATCTTAGATTCCTGCTTCTAGGATACATGCAAAGGGGGTAATATTCAATTTAAATTCCAAATCATAAAGTTGATTAAGGTTCAGAGAAAATTCGCTGATAGACAGAATGGAAATAAGAGAGGGAGGAGAGTGGAAGCTATACGCGCATTACCCCATAATCACTATCTTCAATGATAACAACCACTTAAAACAGTTAACTCTCATTGTTATCAACAATCTAACCGAAAATTCATAGGGAAAGCATCTACAATATTTGGAACTTATGTAATGGCAGAAGGGGAAAAAAAACTTGAGGATTTTTTATAACAATTGGGTACAGGAAAATTCGAATGGTTCATAAACTTTACGAAATTCTTTTAACAAATAATAGAAATTCCTCTCGAGCTCTATCCTCGATACAAATTTCTTTTACTTTTCCTATTTATAAACTATGATTAAAAGTGAGTAACAAGTAGAGCTATGAATCCTACATAAACCAAACTCCACTACAAACATATAAATTATAAAGCTTCTAATGGGTTTGAGAAAGTTGCTGAAGTCAATTATCGTATCTACTAAATTTGTCCCCAAAACATAATAATTAGAAATAGGAAGTAAAGAAAGTACCTGTGTCTGTGTCAAATATTAGTCTCAAAATACTATCCTAAAAATCTTCAGCCACATAGTTATGGTAAAAGTAAGATATCCTGTAATAAGATACAAAGTAATATAAACTTACCTTCAAAATGGTTGGGTCAGCTGGTTTGTTAAGACTGCCCTGTATCGTGCACTGAGGAGTCCGCAATCCACACTGCTCTAACTGATTGAAAGCAAATCATACAAATAAGAATCTCTACATATAAACATGTAAATCATGTCAAATTTTTAACTTTTATCTAGGACCAAAATTTGAATTGACCTGAACATGGAGGGTGGAGCGGTTATCAAGAGAAGGGTGAGACAAGCACAAAACAGGGGTGCCCTGAGCATCGACAGCAAACCTTACACCAATGCCCAAGGGCCAGCCATCTTGGGCAAGAGTGGAGAGGGTCCCTATACAAGACAATTCCATGATGGTCCTGGAAACCTCGGCAGGAAATGGCTTGTGACTGGTTGATGTTGGTGGGACTGAAACAGTGGAAAGCGAGGAGCATAATTTGAAGGAGGTTTTGGGTTTTGGAGGAAGGAATTTGAGTTTTGGAGGAAACGGTGGAAGGGGAAAGTGGGTTGACATTGACAAGGATGGAGTTCGGATTTGGAGATTCATTTTCATTTTTTTTCCTTTATGGATTTCCTACAAAAACAAGATTGATTGATTTTAGATGGCTTCACTTCTCGGGGCGGCTGTATTTTTCTAGTTATAAATATAAAGGGATAATATCATAAATCACCTTAAAGTTTATTGAACGTTCCAATATCATACAATAAACACAAACCCAAAGTAAAAATTTTAATAAATTCATAATTTATCTTCTTTTATATATGTAAATATTTATATAATAAATTAATAATATAAAAAATATAGTACACGAGCATAAAATTAAAACACAGTACATAATTAAATTAATAAAGCTAACACATGCATTTTATAGGCCATAGACTAATTGACCACTTATAATAAAATTGTAGACTACATAATATCTTAAGATCATAATTAAAAATAATAATAATAAGGATAATACTACTTTCTATTAACTATCATAATAACTTGTATAATGGAAAATTTTTTTGGGAGTTTGATGACATAATTCCAACTTTCCCATATCTCGGATCATAGGATGAAACTTGATGCTATGTTTCTTTGTTAAATTGTGATAAAAATGTATAATGCATACTTCTATTACTTATCATAACAATTTATTAAATAGAACATAAAATTTATGTCCCTATAATATTTACTAGTGATTTTGATTTTTTTTTACATCATAAAAATATATGTAACTTTTAACATATCTACCTAACTATAATAATTTTGTGCATTGTTAGATAATAATATATGTAAAAAAATTATAAATTAAGTAACCATTCATACAAAATTTAGGTTTTTGATATGTTTTGCTGAAATGGCCAATTTTTATTAACTTATAACATGACCTCACCTAACCTTATTAAAAAACCTTTGCCCAAAACCCCAAATTGAAACATTATCAAAAATTAATTCCAACCAAAAACTAATACCATGTTTAGATTAAGGGATGGTAGGGAAAGTAAAGGAAAATAGTCTAAATAAGAGAACCCTTTCTTTATTTGGATAATGTTTTAATTTAATTAAAGGAAAGGGATGTATACTGAATACATTTCACTTCTACTTAAAATGTTCATTTTTGTAAACCTGAAATTAATGGATAAGAAAAAGAAAGGAAGGGAAAGAAAAGAAAAAAAAACTTGAAATATGAAATGTCTATATTACTTATTTTATATTCATCAAATTACAAGTAACTAGTTTTAAACTCATGACATGGACATAAATATAATAATATTTTAACAAATTTATGTAGAATGTAGGTTTTAAATTTATTAATAATACAAAGTATTTATATTCAACATCTATGTCTAAAACATATTTGGACATGGATATGTTAGTCTATCCCTTTAAACCAATCAGATTGAGACATGAGATAAACAGTCAATTAATTGTATGCTTGTTACTAGTTTAGTAGCGAAAAGGTTTTCTTTCATGTTAGTGATAAAATTGAATATCATAAAACTACTAATTGGATGGAGCCCATAGAACTTAAAAAGCATTGTAAAGGAATTGAAAAGTATTGCAATAATGAGATCATTATGCATCAAAGCCTAGTTCCTCAAAATGATTTTGGTCATCGTACTACCAAGACGGGGCATTGGCAAAGCTCAAGACCAACTCGTGTTATGCCTTTCTATTTAGGAAAACTGATCTTATAGATTAAAGTACGTGAGATGCTTAGGATGGCATGGTGGTGCTTGTTTAGAGGAAATAAGTTCATTGAACATGGCTCGTATGAGAACTTCATTTGGTATTAATCATTTAAGTGTCTATGAAATACGTTCTCATGTGTTAGTCATCTATAATCGTCTTTAGACTTGTGATTTCAGGTCATCTAGTATGTGGAATGTCATTCTTTGATTTATTTGAAATAGGTGCAGAAGGATGGATCCCTAAGGTACTTTGGGTATGGCATGAAGCATATGAAGATAGATGAGTGATCTAGAGAGAATTCACCACTCCTAGTGATAATTGGAGACATATCTTGAATAATCTTGACTATAGTCGATTAAAGTGTCAGGCCAGAGCATAATGAATTATGAAGAATCATTTCTGAAAGATTTATGATCGTTATAAGTTATAAGATCCAACATGGATTGAAGCGTGAGTAGACTCTATATAATTTTCATGCTCATTTCGAGATATATGATGAAAGAAGCATACTACATAAATAGGTTGATTGCTAAAAGGTTTCAATAAGGTCACATTGACTTTTCAACATTTGGATGGTCATGATATGTTGCTAGATATCGTTCTTAATCTATGAACATAATTAATAAGATTAATTATGTTCATTGCCAAAATATTAGGAATCTAATGGGTCATACACAATAAGATAGAATTGTTAAATTAAATTCAAGATTTAACTAAGTATAACTTAATTAAATAAAAGGTAATTAAGTAGATGACTTAATTAAATGGTTCAGTTAAGATTTATTTTAAGATAAAATTAGATTTATGAAATCTAAATTTTGTTATCTAATTAAGACATGGTGGATAAGGTTATCTTGTCTAAATAATGTCCAAATTCGGACAAACCATGTCTAAACAGACAGACCTTATCCCAGCAGAAATAGAATTTTAGGTAGACTATGAATTTGATTGTGAATCATATTTTCTCTCTTTCTCTGTCTCACCTCTTGACTGATTATCATTTGAAATTTTCTTGTTATATTAATTATTTGATAATTAATATTAAAAAAATTAAAATTGAGTTAAAATACTTTTAACTAAATAAAAATTTTTTGAAGATAAAATTCACAAGGATAATTGTGCTAGCCAATAAAGTTTCTAATTTATTTATCTAATTTTATAATTATAGATAATTATATTTATTATATAAATATTATTTATTTAGATAAATGTAGAGTTTAAATTATATAATTAAACTTATAGAAACCTGACTTTGTCCGTGTAACCATGTTGCACTTAAGCCTTGGTTTTTGGACCATTGCACCTAGGCTTGGTTGATTTCTCCCCACCTATTTTTTGGGGTCTAATTCGACTAAGACAAGAAGAAAAGGTTTTGATCAATTAAGTTACTTAAAATGAAAAAGTTTCACCTAGAAAGGAGTTTTAATTTGATTTTTCCATGCCCAGTCCAACTAGAAGTTAGATTAAACTAGTATATAAAGAGGGGATAGGTTAGAAAAATAAATTGATGATTTTTTAGAGAGAGTTGATTATTGAATCAAGTGAGAGAATATTATTTTTGAGTTCAAAAATAAGATTCTTCAATTCTTTTTAGCCACCAACTCCCTCTAGCGCTATCCTTATTTCTTTTTTCTCTGTTTTTACGCCATCTATCTACTAAAATTATTCTTGGTTTAGGTGATTGAAAAGGGGATTTATTTTTACCTTTTGGTTAAGGCTTAACAAGCCTTTTAGCTAACATTAGAGAATTGTTAGGCTCCAAGAAGGTTTCAATAACCATCTATGTGGATAACTGTTGGAGGTAGGACACATGTGCTGCTCTTGATCTCGAAGATCCTATCAAGAAGCCATTGTGGCCACCTTCTAAGGATCTTTCTATTTGGTTTTACCTTTAGATTACATCTGAGAGCCAAAGGTAATCTCTAAATAGATGGATGTTAAAATTCTGGTGAAAATTTTTAAAGTTTACTGCAATTAAGTTCTTCCTTAAAGATACATAGGGAAGTTTGATTGTTTCTATGTTCATGTCTTTTGCTACTCTTTTCTCTTTATTTTATTGATTTTGAAATTAAATTCACATATGAGGCTAAATTTTGTTAGGATTTGCATCCTTTCAGGGTATGGGGTATAATTCTGAAAATATATAAAAAGGTTTAAAAAATTTATCATAACCATGTCAAAAATATACTCGTATTGAATACTTACTCTAGTTCCGGTAACATAGTTTTATCAACTGATTTTTAAAATTAAAATAAAACTATTAAAGTCTCACCAAATACAGAAGGGATAAAGAATTGAAAGAAAAAAAACTAAAATATATAATTAATAAGTTGTTATTCTAAAAACAGAACCTACAAAAATAAAAATATGCAAATAAATCCTAAAAAGGAAAACTCACAAAAAAGTATAAGTAAGACTACGAAATAAATTTCATAAAAGAAAATAAATATAAAACTACATCAAAACCAAGGTGAAGAATAGCTAATAATATTTATGTTGAAGATCATGTGTACTTCACAATAATATGTTTTGGCAATAGAATTAAATTATTTTTATTATCAATATTTACTATTTTAATTAAATTTTTTAAGACAATTAATTTTTTACCCTTTAAATTTTTTTCGGTCGAAAATAGTTTAAATTCAAATCATATTTAATTACAATATAAATGGTTTGCAATAAAGGGTAAAATAAATATATAAATTGTGCACCAAAAAGTCATAGAATTCACATAAAAGTTACTATTAAATGGTGGGTCCAAAGCCTAAAATGTTAGTAAGGGTAAATGAACCATTATGAGGAAACAATAATTACTCATTATGCAATGTTCATCAAAATTTAGAATAAAAATAACACTGAATTAGTAAATATTAAAAGAGATGAATAGAAATATTAAATTATAAATGAGATTGAACTTGTAAAATTAAAACCTTGTAAAGTAAAAGAAACTTAGAGATAAAAGATATTAATTAATTAATGCCAATGATTATTTAGTCCTTTCTAGCTTTGAATATGTATCAATTCCATTTTGACTCTATTTGGAAGATCTTTTATGGTTTCAATCAGACAAAAATAGGTTGATTATTGCTAGAACTATTCATAAAAATACATACAAGCCTATTGTCTAAAATAATTCAAAAAAATTTCTTGAAGAGATATGTAAATGCTAATAAAAATTCATGGACAATAAATTTTGAACCATGTAAGAAGGTAATGATGTAAAACATAACACATTCAACTTTTCCATTCTAAGATAATTACATTCTTTACGAAAGTGACAAAACACAATAAATAAATGAAAAACATAACATGCTAAATGCAAAAAACCTACAAACATAATAAAAGTTATTGAGGTTAAGCCATCAATTTATGATATTGAACAAAGGATAAAATGGTTAAGATTTTAAATATAGACATTTAATGTTTTTGATCATAAAAGGAAAAGAAATATTACAATAAGGAATTTGTAGTAATTTTTATTGAAAATTAATTCAGATATTTGTATATCTTTAATTACTATAATTATTGTTAATTATCATTTACTATTTGAACATGACTTATTTTTGAAATTGAAATTACATGTCTCCAAATTAGTTTTAAATAATTAATTAGATTTGTAGAAAACCCTTGTTTATAGTAGTTTAGTAAACAAATTTAATTTAATATTTTATATGAGATATGGAAAGAAAATCAAAATTTTATCTGTTTACATTTATGTAAAAGTTAAGTCAATTAAAAGTATAGAAGAAAAATATAATTAATTATATAAAATATAAAATATTTAATATTAAATTAAAGTAAGTAAAAATAATTAAATGTGTGACATATGGCAACTTTTATAACCGTCCACATGTTAATAATATAGGCTATTCCAACTGCATAATTACCCTTTTGGCATAAGTTTTGGCTTTTATATATTTATGTAAGATATATAAGATTTAATACTCTTTGTGAGATGTAGAAAGAAAATTAAAATTTTATTTGTTGACGTATACAAGGGCAGAGCTAGACAGGTTTTTTTACGGGTGCAAAACTAGTGTAGTCGATATTGTATCGATGTCGACTATTGTGGTTGATATGTTGTGATTTTAAGTTAGAGTAAAAAGGTATTGTAGACATCTAATTTTGTCCAGGCTCCTTTCAAACAAGCTTTGCGCAATCGAAGACTTTTAGATGAAATGCACCCCTCTCTTCTAGGACCAAAATTTGACATCCTAGACTTAATTAGAAGGTGATAAGATAAAAGAATAAAATATTAAAGAGGGACCACAAACATAGCGCTAAGGAGGAAAGAAGGAAGGTTTGAAATGTTTAGGGAATAATTTAAACAATTAGAAACCTTTAGGATGTAAAAAAAAATTATTTTCATGAAATTGACAAATGTATATTGATACATTTCACTAATGTAATGATACACCATCAGGTTTTGGTCATTCTAGACCTAAAGCATGCCCATTGTGTCGATAAAACACCATATTGTATATATCATGTTTTCATGAATTTTTGGTTCTGGAAGCACCTGTATTATACAGACACCAATGCATCGATACTGCATAAAAATTTTTACCATGAACAAGCTTTTTACCAAAGTTTTCTTATATTCCTTCTTCCTAATGGCCTTGGATTATTTCATAACCACACAAGAGGTTCTTCACAAACATTTTAACACCAAAACATGACCATGAGCACCACCCATGTATCTTAAGCCATTAAAGTATAAATAAACTTATAATAAATGAGATTAATGCTCTAATCATACTTGGGAAGCAAATGACGTCTAATTTGATTGTTTCTGACTAGTTAAAGTTTAGCTCAATTGAAATTCAATGGGTACTAGTTTGGGTTAGAGTGAAAAGCCTTTTTTCTTGCATGGAACCAAGATATGGCCTTTTTGAGTAGAAGCTTATCTTTGAAAGCATACAACTAAGATTTTCCACTTAGCTCAGCTAAAACCATGCCCTAAAAAGAAGGATTCAACCCATTGATTAAAGCACCTAAGGCTTAGAGAGATTGTTTGCAAGCAATCATGGATGTGTTGTTAAGAAATAGTGGTAGTGCATGGGGATGAGAAGGGATTAGCCAAGAGAGGTTTTAAACCTCTTAGGGCATCCAAAAAAAAGAGATGGTTCTTAGTAGAAAAAACCAGAAAAGAAAAGAAGAAAGAAAGAAAAAAAAAAAGCAAGAGAAGAAAAATAGTGATCATCTAAATTTATTTGAAGGTGGTTTTCTTGCTTAGTTTCATCTCTTTTTAGCATCTTTTGCTTTTCCTTTTGTGAGCTTGATGATCTCAAGCTTTGGCTTAGGTGATGATTTGAGCCAAAGGTTTGAAAAAATATGTTTATGGCTAAATCTTGAGCTATGATCTTCAAATGTTCTTATTTTGGTTTTTTTTGCTAATTTTTGTTAAAAGTTTCTTATAAATTAACTTTCCATCAAGAAAACCTAGTTTTCATGAAGCAATTTCTTCTTTTTTAACTCTAGTTTTACTCTACATGTTACTCATGTTCATGTTATGTATGGTTCATGCATTTTATATTATTTCCATGCACTATTGTCATTATTCCCATGTTCATGCATTTTTTATTAAAATATAATAATTATGGCATCATTATCATATATTAGTGAATCTATGTATGTTCATGTTAGTGAGGTGTTTTGTGTTCAAAATCAAGTATGATATGCATTTTATGGCATTTTCATATGTTATTATCATTATTCACATGTTCATGTATTTTCCATGAATATATTATGGTTGTGGCAAAATCTTTATGCATAGTAGTAATTCTAAGTATGTTCTTGTTAATATGGTGTTTTGAGAGCGAAATTCATATATGTTGTCATTCTTATATGCTTTTTGGCAAACAAGATGTTTATGGGTGCATTTAGGAGTGGTAGAAGCTTAAAAGGACCATTTTGTATTTTTTTTTCATAATGTTTTCATGCATGTTAAAAATTACTATGTCATTTCATGCATTTAGGTACATGTAAGTCATTTTCCATGATTTAGAAACTTTTATGTCATTTCATGTACTTTAATGTTATTTTAGTAAATTCCCAAGATTTAGGACCATTTATGCAATTTCATGCATTTCAAGGTCATTTCAGTAATTTTAATGATATAGGGGTTATAATGTAATTTCATGCATGTTTGCATCATCTTAGTAATTTGCCATGATTTAGGGGTTATTATGTAATTTCATGCTTTTTAGTACCATTTTAGTCATTTTCCATGATTTATGGGTTATTATGTAATTATATGCATTCTAAATCATCTTAGTCATTTTAGTAATTTGCCATGTTTAAAGAACTATTATGCAATTTCGTACATTTTTTGGGTCATTTTGGTAATTTGTCATGATTTAGGGCCACTACTGCAATTTCATGCATTTTAAGGGGTATTTTAGTAATTTGTTATGTTTTAAGGACTTTTATTTCATTGCACGCATTTTAATGTCATTTTCCATGATATAGGGACTTAAATGTAATTTTATGAATTTTAATGTCATTTAGGTCACTTTCCCTGGCTTAGAAGTTATTATGCAAAATTTCATATATTTAAATAATTTTTTATGATTTAGGGATAATTCCATAATGCCTATGCATGCTAGGTCCCTTTATATTAGTTTTTATAATCAAATGATCAATTTGCAATTTCATGTATGTATTTTTTAGTCATTTTCATGATGTTATGTTTTTAATTTTATATGTTTATACGTTAATTGTAATATAATATATTTTTAAAAAAATCTGAGGCAATATCCTCGAGTTAAAATAGTCTATTTGTTTGCTTCCAGTATGCGAAATTCATCTTATCAATTATTTTATGCAAAAGAATATCATTTTTAAATAAGTAAATCAGAATTTTCAATTTTACAAAAAAAAAATAAAATTTTTGTATTCCTCTAGGTTTTTGAAATATGTGCAAAAAACATTTTGATTTTAAAAAAACATAAAATTCTGATTTACTTAAAACGAAGAAAATTAAATAATTTCAAAAGAAAGAGAATCATAATTAAAATTTGAAAAAAATTAGAACCAATCATTATCAAGACTTTAGTTAACACATAATTAAGAGGTATCTACTTTTAGGCGTTATGAGAGGGATCAATCCTTACTCATGGTTATAATTGACTTTTGGACCTTTTCACACGAAGTTTGGTACAATACAGATGTCGAAGCTTATTTTTGAGGATTCGTAACCCTTAAAATATGAGTCCTGGCAGATGACAATCTTACATAGCAAAATAGATTATTAGTGACTCCAAGTTATTTAGTCATTTCATAATTATCATTTAGGGTTAAGTTGGATGTGTAATTTGTTAGACAATTAAGTCTCATCCCAATACGAGAAAATAAAATTAATTTGTTTAAGTCTGACATGTCAGATTCGTTTTCAACACGTTACGATAAGTATTAATAGCATACTATTTTGATTTTTCTACCGTCTGTATTGACTTATCAGCCTGTACCGATATGTATCGATCTGTACAATATTTTGATTTTTTTAAAAATTTCACTTATTTGAATTTTTAAATAATTTTTAACTTTTTTATATCTTGATTATTTTTATTTTTTTCATAATTAGTTTAAAAATAAAACATATTAATTAATTAGCTTGTTGAACCCAATTAGTAACAATTTCTTTAATTTTAAATATTTTACACTTATTTATTTGATGATTAAATTTTTATATTAAATATTTATAATTTTAAAATTTATATTTACATATAAACGTATGTAAATATATATAATAAAGGCATATTTTCATGTTCATATAGTATATATTTTATTTAAAAAGTTGAAATATGCTATAAGTATATATATATATATATATGAAAAATTATTTAAAAAATACCGATAAACTGAAATTGTATGCCAAAATACATAAGTACCGAAATGTATCAATACTAGAATAAAAATGGTACGTCTATCAATACAGTACTCACTTCCTTGGGCTGGCCAAATGTAAAGATAGAGAGAGTTAAAACTTTTTTAAAATTAATACGCTGAGTTTAACCACATAATTAAAAAAATTAGAAAAGAGAGTTGATTACGATGGATTTGAAATAAAACTATGAGTGACTTAAGTCTTTGAGAGAAAACGAAAGAAAGAAAATGACGAACAAATATTTTCTTGTTTGGTAAATAAAAAATGATGAGCTAACTCGCTTGAGTATATAACATGGGTTTATATCTTTTAACTCAATGTAAGTTTTGGCTAAACACATAACGTCATGCTGTGAAGCCAATTTAGCTATTCTAGTATAATGCCATATTATCCTTTTTAAAAAAGTGAATCATATTTGTGGAGGGTCAATTTAGTTATTTTAGTAAATAACACATACAAAAATATAATTAAAAGGGTTTTCAAAATTTTTGGGGGCCCACTAGAAGCTTCTGCTTTGCCCTTTACGTATATATATAAAGTAATTAAAAGTATAAAAAAATAAATCTAATTAATTATATGAAATATTTTAATATTAAATTAAGTTAAAATAATTAAATGTATGATATATTATGACTTTTATGACCATTTATATGTCAATAATATAAGCTATCCACATTGGATAATTGAATAATTACTTTTTTTTTCTTGCAAAAGGTTTTTTTTAGCTTTTATATAATTACATAAGATTTAATATTTCTTGTGATATATGGAAAGAAAATTAAAATTTGATTTGTTTACATATATGTAAAAGGTAAGTCAATTAAAATTATAAAAAGAAATAAATATAATTAATTATATAATATATTTTATATTAAATTAAACCAAGTTAAAATAATTAAATATGTGACACATGACGACATTTTACGACTTTTCATATGCCAATAAAATATGTTATCCATATTGGGTAATTAGCTTTTTTGCAAAATGTTTTAGCTTTTATATATTTATATAAGATTTAATATTTTTGTGCAATATGGAAAGAAAATTAAAATTTTATTTGTTACATATATATAAAAGGTAAGTTAATTAAAAGTATAAAAATAAATAAAATTAATGGTATGATATATTTTTATATTAAATTAAATAAAGCCAAAATAATTAAATGTGTGACACATTGCTACTTTTTAATTGACCATATGTTAATAATATAGGCTATCTAGATTAAATAATTACCCATTTTTACAAAAAGTTTTGGCTTTTATATATTTATTATATAAGATTTAACATTATTTTTGTGAGATACAGAAAAAAATTAAAATTATATTTGTTACATATATGTAAAATGTAAGTCATTTAAAAGTATAAAAGGAAATAAATATAATTAATTATATGATATAATTTAATATTAGATTAAATTAAGTTAAAACAATTAAATGTGTGACATATGACTACTTTTTATTACCATCTATATTTCAATAACATAGGCTATCTTATTAGATAATTACCATGTTTGCAAAAGATTTTGGCTTTTACATATTTATATAAGATCTAATTCTTTGATATATGAAAAGAAATTAAAATTTTATTTATTTAGATATATGAAAAAAAGTAAGTCAATTAAAAGTATAAAAAGAAATAAATATAATTAATTATATGATATATTTTAATATTAAATTAAATTAAATCAAGTCCAAATAACTAAATAAATGACACATGATGACTTTTTATGGCCATCCACATGTTAGTAATATAGGCTATCTATATTAGATAATTATCTTTTTTTACAAAAGGTTTTGACTTTTTTATACTCATATAAGATATTACAAATAATAATTATTCTAGTTGTAGACTTTATACTTAATTGTAATTAAAAATTCTAGTTATTTTTTTAATTTTTTGTTCATTTATATTAATTTAATGTTTATTTTGTTTTTATAATTTAATGAATAATATTTGTATTATTATTTTATTTTATTAAAAGAGAATAAGTGAAAATGTAAATTAAGATGCACATTTTTCTTTTTTCTACCCTTTAATCGAAGGATTGAGGCTGGCTTTATTATATAAATATTGTAAATTTTTTTATTTCCCAAAATGCACCATTTTGGGATTAATTCACAAAATGTTCTTTTTTTTTTGAATTTTGTTAACGCGCTTACTAAAAGGGAGAGTTCTCAACTCCCATTTTTTTCTCGGATTTAAACCATATTGGTGGTTTAGGATAGCCTCTTTTGTACAAGGAGCTCCTTCTCGAACCTCTTCTATATAGTAAGCTTCTTGAGCTCAAAATGCCTTAGGCAATTTTTAAATTTTTTTTTATAATTTTAGTATTTTTGTAGTTATTTTTCTTTGCATATTTAGTTTTATTCCAGATGACATCATCATCGTCTTCATCGTCTAAATCTAGTTAGAGGAATGTGCATACATTTGTATCATGGGACTATGAGGAAGAAGCAGTGTTATATGTGGAGTGAAATACCCTATGTGGACAATGTGGAAGAAGTTAAATATTGGGAGAAAGTTCTACAGTTATCCTAATTATAAGGTTCATGATTATGGATTTTTTCGATGGCATGACAAACAACTAATAGAGAAGGCCAGATATTTGATCTATGAGTTAAAAAAAAGGAATGATGATTCAAGGAGAGAGAATCAAAGCTTAAAAATGCAAAGTGATGAATAAGATATAAGGTTACAATTGAAGTCAAAAATGAAAACAATGTAGAAGTAAATGATCTTGGCAATGGAAAATGCATATTATTTTAAGAGAAAAAAGAATTTGTATCTTACTAGGATCTGTATTTTTTAGATTATTAGTTTCTTATTTTTTTTAATTATGGTTAAATGTAATGTAATCTTAGGCCTATATTTGAATAAACATTATAGATTTTTAACTTTTAATATGATGGTAATGATTTATGTTAGTGGTTTAGGGTTATTACGAGTTTAGGGTACATTGTGTGAGTATATTGTATTTAATAGGGATATTTGAATATATCAGCATTTGAAAATTGAACATAAATATTTAAACAACTCTGACTTACATATAAGTATTAAATATTACATAAACATAACATTTACTAGCATTATCATTGATGCGAACTCTCCTTCAAAGTGCTAGATTGGTAAGGACATTTTTTAGTGGGTATGGCCTTCATTCTTGCATAATTCGTAATGCTTTGGTTAGCATCTCTCCTTAAGGTGCATCTCATTATGAATACCACTTGCTTTTGGTTGAACTTTTGGATTTCTCCACATTTCTGAATTAGAATATAGTCGTGGACTATTATATTCTGGCCAATAATCTTCATGACTGATAGTGTGAAACTTATGTCGATAGACATTGAATATAATCTCCAGTCTATAAACATTGTCTATATATAGCATGCAATCTATTGGGGCATGAACATAGGCAGCAACAAGATGTGAATAGGGGTACCTTTGCGCTTGAGACTTCCCACAGTCACACCACTTCTTATTAAGATTTGTAGTTCGAAGCTGTAACTCCCTCCTGTGGGTTTTTTTTAACTCTCAAACCAGAAAAGATTAATCTACTCACATAAACCTGCGAACCAAATAGGAGTTAGCTTTCCTTTGATTTTCTTACATAGCATCTGTGACTATTTGGTAGTATGTATGGCCAGCTTCTATCATTGCTATTAGCTTGTTCCCTATCTTAATAAATAGTTCTGCCAACTTAAAATATGTTGCTTGGACTAAAGCAATTATAGGAGGATGACTAGTTCCCTTTAACATTAAATTTATCTATTCAACTAGGTTCATTGTCATATGTCTATAGTGTTTTCCCTCATCATATGATTGAGCCTACTTCTTCTTTGGGATCCTATTAATTTAATTGATTGCTTATGTGTTTTTCACGCGAAGATTTTCATAGTACCACTGAAAATGGTTGCCTCAACTCGTATGCTGTTAAAATTTTAGTTAATATATGGACTTGTTAACAACTTGTTAATAAAAATGAAAACTAAAAGGGTTGTAAGAGATTTAATAACCATAAACGCGATTACATATTCTATTAACAACTTGTCGACGCAAGTCCTTATTGTTAAACCATCTCATGATATTAGCTACAATATGTCGAATACAGTACACTGAGTATGCACGTAGAGGTTTTCATGCAATACCTAAGTCTCTGATGATAGATTTGATGGATACATGTCAATCAGAAATTAAGTAGATGCCAGGTTTCCTAACAACATATCCACGCAAATTGTCAAAAAAAAATGACCATGCCTCTTTTGTCTCACCCTTTATAATTATAAAGGCAATTGGTACTATGTTTTGATTGCCATCTTGTGCAAAAGCCAACAATAATGTTTCTTTATATTTTTCATATAAGAATGTACCATCTATTTACATTATAGGCTTACAAAAGGGAAAGCTTTCAATTTAAAACTCGAATGTCCAAAAAAGTTGATGGAAAATGTGCTTACCTTGCACTATTAGTTGACCATGGTATGTAGGCACGGTTTGTAATTCTACTATTATGCAGGAATAAAATATTGCATTGTAGTTAACTACTTTGGCAGATCATTGTAGGATTTATCCCAATCGTCAAACAATCGAATAATTGCCTTTTGCTTTGCTATCCATGCTTTCTTATAAGAGGTCATGTGTTCATACCTATTCCGTATCTCAGCAACCAAAATTGAAATGAAAATGGTTGAATTTGCTTGGGCCAAAGATAAAATGTATGAACAAATCATGTTAGAATCTAATTTTAGATGATTTTATGAAATTCATCTAGATGTATGAGCATAAGGGCCATTGTATTTTCTAATCTCCCATACTTGCTTTTTTTTCAACAATGTTTCTCTTATGCTCCAGTCAAACTCGAGCCATACACTGTACACTTATCATGAGATTTGTATGGTGTAGATTCGATAACTTTGTAATCTACAGAGTTTTTGATATTGTAGTGCCTGATAGCTAAAAGCACCACTTCTTTCATTACGAATTGCATCCCAACACAGAGATCACCAATAGATGGATTCCAGTTTGAGGACATACCTAATGTTTAGCATATTTTTGAAATTCTGCCATGTGTATTGCATCCAGATCAAGGGTGCGCATATAAGATACAGGCTTAAAATGATGAAAAGGACCATTACCTCTACCAGTAGATGATAAATGAGAAACATTGATATCAGCTGTTACATTTGGATCAAAATCATTATTGTCATCACTATCATCAATTTCAGCATAATCTTTTGGCTCAGTAAAGTCATTAACATATTCACCATAGGTTCCAAACATTAATCAGGATCAAGATCAGCATTAAATCCTCCACTTTCTATTTCAACACCTCTAATTATAGTCTGTCATCATGTAGATGTGTGACTTATCATCTTCGGTGGGAGAAATTGTTACAGATGAATAATGAAAAGAATCATGAAAATTATTCATCAATAGCTATGCATCTAAAAGAGGTTAACATTCAAGATTGTCAAATCGCCATGATATTTGTGTGAGTATGTTGCATGCGATATGGATATTTGAAGGCCTACCTTTATCATTAACATCCTTTAGCTTGACATATAACTCAATTATGCTGACATTAGGAACTTGTTGATAGGCATCAAACATGTATCTCACAACATTGTCATCTTTAACTGGAAACTCCTATGTCAGATATGTTATTCCCTTATAAAAATAGAAAGGCTATATTTAATCTCTGATACTTTTCTTCCATTCCTAGCTCTGATTTTGGTATTAATTTTGACCTTCAATTCCTCTATTGCAATGTTTTCCTTAAACTAATGCTTTTCGGACGGTCACTTTAGAAGGTAACACATTTTTCATTATTCAAAATTTGTCCATTAAAGTAGACGAGTGTGACAAATATATTACTTATGTTATTTAATTAACCTACAAACAAATACTATTTTCATCAAATACCATTTCCATCAAATACCACCCAGATTATCATATATAAACATCGAATATAAATTTTTTTTACAATTGTTTAACATATTAAAGTAAAAATAATACCTATAATTATCTCTAAAGGTGCAAATAGGTATCAAACAAGAAACTGACATATTTACGTTTAGCAAAAAACAACAAAAGCTAAATGAAGAAGCATTATCACTAAATTCTAGGAACAAATCTCGCAAAAATGAGAACAAAAAATGACAATAAAAGTGAATAAAAATGACAATGATAAGCTACCATATTTACAACGGAGCAAAAAAAAATCTATGCATTAGTGTCATTTATTTTACACTCTCACATTTATAATGCTAGTCAACTTTTTTCTTTCGTATAAGAAGGAATTTGATACCTAATGCATTTGTCACATTTTTCAGGTTTCAAAAACATTTATTATGCATTAATCAACGTTTTTCTTTCGTATCAAAAGAAATTTGATAACCCATGCATTTGTCATATTGTTCTAAAAAAATTACTATGCATTAGCTAACGTATGTTTTTTCTTATCAAAAGGAAGCTAATATCTCATGCATTTGTCACATCTATCGGGTTCTAAAAAATTTACTATGCATTAGTAAAACTTTTTTTCTTTCTTATCAGAAGGAATTTGATACCTCATGCATTTTTCACATTTTTCAGGTTCCAAAAAATTTACTATGCATTAGTCAATTTTTTTCGTATCAAAAAGAATATGATACCCTTTGCATTTATCACATCTTTTGGGTTCCAAAAAATTTATTATGCATCTTTTTTTAAAAAAGATTAATTTTTTAATGTATAGATAGTTCAATTTTAACCCTAAATATAGATTTTTAAATAAATTACCAACTAAAAATGATATAAAAGCTTATTATAGAAATGATCATAAATGATGAAAATAGAAATAATACAAAAGATTTTAAATGATAAAAATACATATTATACAAATGATAAAAATACACATTAAACAAATTAATAAACATATGACTTAATTGATAGGGTCCTTTTCACATGGTGTTGAATAACAATGCGAAACTCTCTTGTTATGAGGTGGCAATACTTATTGTTCAACATTCTCAGTTTAGTTGGCACAAGTGCTCCAAATTCGACGTCCTCAGCCTCTTACTGTCATCGTTGGTGCTTCTTCGTAAATGGCTTCTTCCTGAATTGCTTTATCTATAATATCTAAATTTGAAAATCCACCATTCCTAGATATACCTATATCTACTATACCTAAAAATGGTTTCCAATTGTTGGAGGAGCCAACACATGTTGCACCATAAATAAAATAGATACCAGTACCATTACAACCTGAAACTGGAGTACCAAATTAGTACATGCTAGACATATATGTTGGACCTGAAGTTCGCATCAAGAGGTTGATATCTAACCTACTTGTTGGTGGCTCTGACCAATAACACCTATCATCATCATTATCATGCCTAGCATGATTGAAAAAATAATCAGTGATTGGATGATAATTTAAGATCACGTTCTAGTTTGAGATGACTAAATGACATCTTAAGTGCATTAACATTATGAACATCTACCGAAGCACATTTCCTCATCCTCCGACTAACTCCCGACAATGGAAAAAATAAAGTTTGACCTTTTCCATAAAACCATTTGATGGATGCACTGATGTTGTAAAATTGTTTTTCATAATTTCACAACCAGAAGCCATTAGTTAGAATGGTTTTCCTAAAACTAGATCCATTTTCTATGATTTTCAGCCAGTAGCATTATTACCACACATGTTAATTCTATGAACTTTGTCAAGGTTTACTGGTATTTGAGGGATTAGTTGTTGCATCCCAAACTAATGTAGGACCTTATCCACCTAGTGCCACTCTACAACATGAAAACATATCAATGTTATAGTTACATGCCAGACGTGGCTACTTCTATAAGTTTTCATTATGAGGCATGTCGTTATCTCATTAGTACGATATGGCATCCACAAAAACTACAAAAATACATAGATATTATTGCTAAACAATATGATATCTATCGGGTTAAATATGCACGTACTTGAATATAACTACTTTAAAATATTTATCCTAGCAGAGGTGCTGCGTTAAAATCTTGCTCTGATACTTTCGAGCTCAGTGAAGGTAAATTTATAATTCTTTTGATCACATCATCTATTCAAGTGTATATATATAATTTTAATATTTTATATGTAAACATAACCTCTACACTAATGCAATATAAATGAAGTACTCAAGTTTATTACCTTAATTCAAGAGGGTATACAGGCTGTGCACTAACTTTTGGTACAAGAAATGACATCTAATACCAAGCCGACAACTACAGCAGCCATAAACAATCACTTATGTCATGGGTGCATTTAGTTGCAGCCCTATAGAGTTCCCTATATAATAACATTTAATAGGCTAAACCCCAACTATAATTTTCAGCCTCCCTAAAATCTTGCAAAATTTGAAGATATATTAAACGAAACTAATTGCTAAATTTATCGGGCATTAACAATCCTCCAATTAAGTGTAAAATATATGTTCTAGTAGCATATTCTATATCTTGTATACTTAAATTTTGAGGGAGTATAGTGAAAGTTCTTAGCAAACAAATTATTTTGAATCTTGAGCCTTCTAAACAATTAGCTAGAGAGATCTTACCCAATAATTCAAGGCATACGTCAGCCCATTCCAAATGGCTCCCCCCTGTTACTACCTCGCCATCAACTGGTGTTCCTGATTAAAGTGCAACATCTTCTAGGGTGATCGTACATTCATTGCATGAAAGATGAAATGTGTGTGTGTCTCAGGTCTTCATTTTTCATCAAGGCTTTTATTAATCTAGGTTCATATTGAGGGGTTCTAACTGAAGCTACATGGTAAAATCCGAATGACCTTAGATAATGTACAATATATGCATTTAGTTCTTCCAAAGCAAATTTATACAGTTGTAACTCGCGATCATAATTCAAAAAGTCATTAGTTTATTAGTTATAAATTATAAATTCGTAGTGTTTTAAATATATGATTAATAAAATTTTAGTACATCGGATAATATCTTTGATGATATATGAATCTCTTACAATCTCAACAATGATGATGATGATGATGAAGCCGTTATATTAATCGAAAATATGCCTACAAGAAGAATTGAAATTCTTTTAACATTAAAATAATTTAATTTATCAAACTAAATCAATTTCTACAACAAAAAACCTTAATTACAACATAAATAAATTTTATCGTAATAATAAATGATAAAGTACTTTATAATAAATTACAAAGTTAAATGCTATATTCTTTAAATAAAAAAAATCTAAATCATACATTAATCTTTTAAATAAATTTCAACTTCTACAAAAAAAAAAAAAAAACCTTAATTACCAAAAAAAATTAAATCATGATAACTATAAATTACAAAGTTAAATATCATATTATTTAAATAAAAAACCCTAAATCATACTTTAATCTTTTAAACAAATTTCAACTGCAAAAAAAAAAATCTTAGTTATAACAAAACTAAATTTAATTATGATAATAAATTACAAAGTTAAATTTCAAATTATTTAAATAAAAAGCTTAAATTATACCTTAATCAGCAACAACAAATTTCATCTTCTATAAAAAAACCTTAGTTATAACAAAATTAAATTTAATCATGATAATAAATTACAAAGCTAATTATATTTTAATATTACAAGGACACTTCTACAAATAAAAATAAAACATACCTTCAAAAAATTATATAAAAATATTTTAAAACATTAAATACGAATTCTCAAATATTAAAAATTTAATTAACTCCTCTCCTCGTCAATATGAGGTGAGGAGCTTCGAAAACTCTCTTTCTAGAGAGTTTGAATCCCTCTCCCTTCCCCAATAATTTTAAAAGCCACCGACCTTGCCAAAATAGCGAGGTTCATGTTCCCTCTTGTATTAAGGTCACAGACTCTCCCAAAAAATGATAAGGCTGTGACCTTTTCCTCTCTCCCAAAATAATTGAGGAGAGGCTTTACTTTACCAAAAATGGTAGGGTCTGTGACACTGCCATATGATTAGTGGGCGAATTCTCAATATGCAAGAAGCATATTTCAAAAATTCATCTTGAAATAGTGTATTTGAAAAATGAAAAAAAATAGCTTTATTTATATAAAAAAAAACCTTGAGGCTAACATTCTTTACTTTCCTGTCTCTTTGACAATTTTATTATCTAAATTAAAAAATTCATCATTGCTTTTCATTTAAAAACTTTTGCTTTGCTTTCCTTTTTTTTTTTATTTTCTTTTAGTAACATCTATTCAAATTTAGGTAAAATTTTAAATTATTTTTTAATTTTTTTTACTCCTACACATAATTAAAAAAATAAAAAAATATATAATAAAAAAAACATAAATTCAAGTAAAATTTTCCAAATCTCTTTCTAAGATTGTATCTTTACCCAAGTAAATATCCTTTTCACTTTTCTTTTTAATTTAAAAAAAAAAAGACAAAACCCCTTTCTTCTTTTATAGACAAAGCCACCAAAAATGCCCTCTTTTTCCCATCCTGGTTCTCTTTGGTTTTTTTTCCTTTTGTTTCCTTTCAATGGAATCTCTTTCAAGTTCAGTGTTCATCTCTAATCTATCTGAGACATATCCTTTTCTCAGCACTCACTTACCTCCTCCTTCTTCTTCATCATCTTCTTCTTGTTTGATCAAAGTGCCAAATAAACGAATCGAGTCTCTCAAATTCAACTCTGCAACCCCTCGCTTTCACGGTTTTCGTCTTCAAGCTCTATCTCGCGAGGTCCTGATGAAGGTGAGGACCAGCTGCAGCCTCGTACCCTCAATATTGGGTTTCGCTTAGATTCTGAAGATAGTTTCGCTGTATCTCAGGTACGCTAAATTAACTATGCTTCTGTATGATTTTTTGGGATTGCGTTATTCGCTTATTTGGTTTCTTTTTAAAATATATATATATAATATGTGTGTGTGTGATTTTTGCTTTGGTTACTCTACTTCTTGTTTGACAACATTAAGAAAGATACAAGAGAAACCCCAGTAACTTTGCGTTTGATTTGATGCAAAAGCAGACATACTGTTTTTGAATGATTAAAATATAAAAATTTGGTTTTTGTGGATAGCAAAAATGCGTAGATTTGAACTCTTAAGGAAGCGGAAGCAAATAGCAAAAGGAAAACCTGATGGGACTTCAGAAGTTCTAATTAAAGGGCCTAAAATTTTCTGCAAGGGACTAATTTACGGTTTTAGAACTTTATAAGGTTGTGGATGTTACTATAGTTTTATGATCTTTGGAACCCTTTTTTTCCTTTCTTGATTGTCATTGACATTTGTTGGATGTATGAAGTGGCTACTTCAGCTCAGTATTGATGGTCTCTCCTATGTTCTGAAGGGTGTTTCAGATTCAGAGCACGATAAAAGCAGTGAGAAGGGTGTTGATAAATTAGTAAAGGTTTAAACCTCTGTTACCATTCCACATGGAAGTGGAGCCACCGGCGATACAATAGCTGGGCTTTTCAGAACCCCAATATCTGGTGGAGTACAGAGTGCAACATCAGCACACCGGTTACCTCGACCAGCCTTAGAAGTCCGTAATCTTATGGAACAAGTAAAGGCTATTATTGAAGTTCTAAATACTGTCATATCTTGAAAAAAAAAAGAATTCAATCTATTCTCTTTCTCTGTGTCTCCATTCCAGTTTTATTTTATTTTTTAGTCCTGAATTTATTGGCCTCTATAATTTAAGGCCAGATTTGCCCATTTATGCACTGTAATGTCTCGGATGCACCACCGACGAGAAGGGTATCCCTTTTGCTCTCTGGTAGATTTTGCGCCTGATTCAATGGGTCGTAAGTAGTTGATTTCTGAAGTTTGTTATTTGCTTACTCTCTCGTTCCACCATAATGTTTTGTTAGAACATTTAGTTAAACTTTTTGGTTTCTTATTTTAATATTTCATTTTAAAGTGAAAGAGCCTTCATGACTATGCGTTTATAAGTTTTTAGGTTTATTTGCTATATCTTTGTTTTTCAATCTACAGACCCGATATTTTCATTTTCGCCATTGGCTATCCATACACGAAATTTATTAGCAGAACCCAGATACACCCTTGTCGTGCAGGTTAAATTTTCTTATCCTGTTGCTCTGAAGGAATATCTGGGTTAGTTATTCACCATTTGTTGAATTAATTGAAGTTGGGTTTATAGATACTTGGATGGAGTGGCTTATCAAATGCAAGGGTAACAATATTTGGTGATGTCTACCCACTTCCTGAGCATCAACAGGTGCTTACCTAAATTCTTTTCTTTTTCCTTCCAATTTTTGGTGATGGAGATACCTTCTAAAGGAGATTATGGCTTCTTTTCTCTTCATGGACTGATGGCTTTATGGCTTTAAAAATGGCTTTAGAGAGCAAGGTTTTATTGCCTCGGAGTCTCCTATTAGCTTGTAGGGAGGAACTTTTGTTTCCTCACCTTTTAAAGAATGCATAATTAGGATACGTTTCCATTTGCTCTTCCCTTTCTTCTCGTTGATCACATGTTTGGAGTTTTTCTTTATCTCTAGGTTCACTAAATGTCTGCTGTGACTTGTATTATGCATATCTATACAATTTGTGCCTAAAATGTGCATCATCTTGGTTATTTTGCTAGGAATGGGCTCATAAACAGTACATAGCGAAACATCAACAGGGGCAATCACAACAGTGGGGAAATTTCTACTACTTCAGGATGCAAAGCATAAGGTCTGCTCTGGTCCACAGTGTTTCTTATTTCTAGTGTCAGCTAATGTTTCATGCTTAGAGAGACTATGGGCTAGTTCTTTATGCATTGCATCTTATCTGTGACCTCTTTTTCTTGCTGATATCTTTGTTTGGAAACTGCTAATATCTGTTATACAGTCATGCACATCTTATAATATATACAGTCAGACACATCTTATAATATTTAGCAGAGGTTAATACATTTGGTGCTGGGGGATAGGGAGAGGTCCTTAGTTTGGCTGTCCTTCGCTACCTTATTACTAGTGTCCTACCTTACAAAAAGTGGGGATACTTTTCAAGCTAGTAGTTACTCTACCTTGCCCTTACCATGTTGTGTATTTTGCTTTATTTTCGAACTCAGATTAAGGATTTTCATACATGACTGCACTTTTTGCCCTTTATAGTCTTTTATTGTAAATAGAAAACAACTTCATCTGTTGTTCACTGAGTTTGGGAATCAATTTTCTAGTTGTCTTGTTTTTTTGCTTCATTTGTGGTTCTACTACCCCAAGATTTGGTTTAACTTGAGATGGCACTGGAGTGTTCCTTCCTTATCGTAGAAGACTTTTTTTTCTTACGTCACCCATGTAGGTTGCTAAGATTCTTATTTCTTCTCCATATGAAAAGTTTATTCCTATTTCCATCTTACTTCATTGCTCAAATCCTAGGAAAACTACTGCACAAATCTATTCGTTGAATACTGTACCCCTCATCTATACATCTAAAATTTATAAAATCTTTCTGGTTATCCAATTAGAGAAAATAGTTTCTTGTTGCAATTGTAAAGCAATGGTTTAAAGCTTGCATGGTTATTGGTCCTCAACCATGGCCTAGATGTCCAATGACTAGAACTATAACACCATTGTAAATGTACTTATTATAAATTATATAAATTAAAACTATTGTAATATACTTGTAATTTTACAATATCTTCGTTATCTTTTGTATATAAATTCATCTATCAATCTTGAGGCCTCATTCTTTTTCTAATTTATATTTATGAATATTGCTTTTAAGATCAATGCAAGAAAAGTTATATTTCTTACTAGTGTTTTTGAAATTAGATTGGATAGCCTGTGAACTGGTTCTATCGGGAATTAGCAAGGTCTCCTATCCAGAAAGCATTATGGGACCGATCGAAACCTAATGAATGGATTAAAAAACTTTGAAATCGTTGTAGAAAACAGAATAAAACCGTGTAAAAGAGAGGGAAAAAAAAAACCTTCAAAAAGTTAAATCTAAAATGTCATACATGGGCCATAGTTGAAAATTTTTGCTGGAACTAATTTTTTGTACTCTTTCTTTACCTTTACCATATCTTTCCAATTTGCAGAGCGCCTTTGCAATTTTTCCATTGGTCTCACCATTGATAATTACAGTTTCCCATGTACCTTTTCATTTTTTTGTTTAACATAAATGGGAAAAAAGTTTGAACACTCTCATATAATCATTGCATTGTTACTTCTTTCAACATTCTACTTTTTCCAAATTTGTTTTGAAAAGCTTTACAACCACTAGGGTTAGTCTAGTTGGTAAGGGAGGAGCTCCCCTTCCTTGCCAATTTGGGTTCAATCTTGTGGGAAATTCTCCGAGAGTAAAATCCTAAAAGCATCAGGCCAATGTATGAGAATGTGCCCCGAAGATCGCTCATAGAGGAGTTTAGGCTTGGCTGACCTTGGAAATATCCCTAATTATATTACAAAAAAGATTTTTCAAAAATGAAAAAAAGAAAGCATTTGAACTAGACCTATCAATTGAGCTGGTCGAGTTAATTTGAGTCACAAAATTTTCAAGTCATTTTTGGGTTTGGGTTATTTCGAGTTTGTGTCCCTTTTGGTTCAGCTTATTTTTGAGTTTTGGTCATTTTTAGGTTCAAGCTATTTCAGTTTAGGTCGTTTGGGTTTGATACTCGAGTTATTCGAGTTTGGATCATTTCGGTTTGACACTATGATTATTCGGCTTTAGTTCATTCTGGTGCAATTTATTAATCTTAAAATCAAATTAAACAAATTATTTTATTGAGTCGTATTTAATTGTAATTTTATTGAAATATAGAAAATAAATAATGAATTATATTTAAAAATAAATATAGATATTTAATATTTAATTTAAAAATATACATCTATCCCCATTTTGTGGATTTGGGCATAATCTGATAATTTTTACATTAGAATGTCTGTTTAATTAAACTGAGTAATATTGTATACTTGAAATCATTTTCCTAATCCATTTACATATTTGTAAATGGATTATAACAAAGTTTACAAATCATTATAGTACAATATACATAACCTATTTTATATACTTTCAGAAAATCATATGATAAGACTTAAAGAGGATTGTACATTTAAAATAAAAACAACATATTTACCCAAAAATAACATGTATAATGATAAGAGACTATAGAATTTGATCTTACATAATCTTATAACATAATATGTTAATCATAATGATAAAATAAACGTATGATTATCAGCAATCTATTTTATATACTTTATTTTTAATGACATAAGAATGGATTATACTTTTAAAATAGAAATAAATCTTTTCTTTTAAATAATATGCGTAATGATAAATAATGTTATAAAATTATCATCAGTATATCCATGATAATTAAAATATGTAATTTATTTTAAATATTTATATAAGACTTATCATAATTGATATAACATTTTATTAATTGGTCTTTGAACAATTGTCTTGAGAATCTCGAACAATTATTTAAGAAGATTATCATGGTAATAATACAACAAACTGATTAAAAAAACAGCAAACTTATTATTTATCCAATGTCACCGAACAGGTACTTTGAACGGTTTGGTTTTAAAAACATTGTTTGTAACTCTTAGCTTTGGCTTTCAAGGAATTTTTGTCTGAGGTATGCATGTGACATCATGTACCAGTTTGCTTTTATTTGCCATTGCAGTCATCTACATTTTCTTGTTTCATGGTCAGTGTTCAAGCACCTAGTTTTTTGGTGTTCTTTATTATTCCCTTTTTGATATACGAAATTGGTTGGGATGGAGAAATAAAGAAAAGAGTTCTGGTGTGTGTTTATTGTATGTTTCACCGTCTTATTAGTTGCCTTAAAACTCTTTGTTTCTATATAACATATGTAACCATTTAAAATAACCTTATGCTTTCAGATTCAGAAGTCTGATTAGTATTGGGATAAAAGTAACCAGTTAATTAACGCCCCCCCCTCTTATTTTTTTTCCTAGTAGTTATATTAATTTTTTTAAATATTTCGTACTTAATGTAATTTTTCATATAATGCACACAGAGAAAATGTTTATTTATGAAAATTTATTTCGGTGACATATATTTCATTGGAGGATTTGGCACAGTTGCATGATGCAAAGGAATATGAGGCACTTGAACCGGATAAGATTGCTGTTGATGGAGGTGAACAAAACCTGAAGGTGAACTTTTTAAATTCTCAGAATCTCATTTTTCCTTCTGTAATTTGCATGGATTCTATGTTATTTTTTGATGTGCTTCTTTCACTTTTCTGATGCATTGTTGCTGCTACCACTAGATATTTTGGTTTCTTTTGATTTTTATATTTTTTTTCCCGTTGTTGAAGACCTCCATCTACTAATTCATTTCATATACATATGCTCTAATGAAGTTTGTCAATTGCCCATTTTAATTTGGGTTTCATGTGCTTTTTCTGTAGAAACTCAATGCAACTTTTTCAAAGCCCCTTAGACAGCTGTTATCAATAGAAACTGAGGTTGATGATGCAGCTCTTATATCAATAGACAGCAAAGGAATTGACATTAGGGTCCGTCAAGGTGCACAGGTATCATTTATTTAGTATCTATGTTACTTGGATTTGGGTGTGAGTTTTGGATCCTGTAATGTGTTTGGCACGGGTATGTCCATTTCTTTGTATTGTTTTCCTGATATGCATTGAATGTGGGTATCGGACACATATACTTAAATAAAAAGGAAGAGCTGGAGGGCTATTGATGATTCTAAAGTTTGGGTTTCTTGGAAGGTGTAGGGGGTTTATGCCAGTTTTATATAAAAATAATTAATTAATAATATTTTGTATTATATTTCAGTCCAACATAGAGAGGTTATCATTTGAAGAAGGGCAGGGTGTTGAAACATTGGAGGAAGCCAAGGCTGCTCTGTGGAAAGTAATAAAGAAAGGGCAAGTTCACAATCTTAAGAGATAAGAGGTTGCATTTTAGGCCTCCTATTCTATAGAGAAGCTGCATTAAGGAATGCAAATCTCAGCCAGCCATCACTATGGGATAGGAGCATAAGGTAGACCAACAACGCGAATGCCTGCCAATATCTGAAATGTAATAATTATAGAGAAGGTTAGTTATTTATGCATAAAAAGTATGTAATTTCATCTAGATGTAATTTTCTATTATATCTAACGTTGCGGATTGTACCCCAAATTTTTGTGCCAACATTACATCACCTTTAACTAGCTGGAACTTAAACTTATGCATGCAGAGCCGCATGCATTTGCATGCTGGTTTTTCGCAGAAATTTTAGCAGATTTGCTGTTGGTGGAAACGCTAATGGCCAATGATTCTTGTGGTTGAGTCATTTAAAATTTGTTCTTCCAATTTGAAAGTTTATAAGAAGGGAGAAAATGATTATCTATATGTGTGTGTGTGTGTGTGTGTGTGTGTGTGACTGGTTAAGGTAAAGAATTAGCCATATGATATGAAACAACGGTGAAATTTTGTTTCTGACTTTGCTTTTTGAGTTGGAAAGGAGATTTTACAAGCCGGTTGGAATAGGGAATGCAATTTGGCATATTAGATGATAAGGAATTCCACTATCAAGTCCGTACTGTTGTAATGAGCAGGTCATTAGTTTGCTTTGCTTGGCAATAACAAATGGACCCATGCTATCCTTGGTTTTAATTATCTCAAAACCTACAACCTTCTGTTGAGCAACTCAAAAATTCGCTCTTATCCCATTTAATATGATTTCATTAGAAACGATAGTTAACGACTCGCACTTGATTAAACGAACCGATCCAAAATAGCTTGGTCTAATTGCCGTTTCTAGTAAACGGATAAAGAAAAATCTCAAATACGAAGAGGAAACAAAATGAAGAATAACAATGCCACTGCAAGTATTTGACTTTTTAAGCACTTGGGTTTCCCTATTTAGCGTCATAGGGGCCAAGGGGCATGAACGGGGGAATATCCGTTGGATACTTTTCGAGATGCAACGACATAGATTGTTCTACGTCTTTAATTAATACTAAAGTTAAATTCAATAAATATATTCAATTGAAAGTTTTTTCGACGCATCTGTGTACATTTTTTTTTTCCAACTTCAATGTTCGAGTTCTTTAATTCATAGATCATTTCTAACAACTCATCAAACTTTTGCAGGATCTTCAGCTCTACCACGTCAATACATTATATTGTAAATTAATTTATATACCAATACGGAATAATAATAAAATTGATATAGTAAATAAAAATATAAGTATATAGCTATAACTAATTTGTATTTATCAAAACTTCATTGTAGACAACATTTTCTTCGTTCTTAGATCTTTTTTTTCACTGAAATCTTGGCTGTTGACTCCGAGATCTCTCTTCACAATGCTACATATAATTATCCAAGACTAAAAGCATGATTTGGGAGGAAAATTCTAATATTTGAAATTGTTTGTCCTTGCGATTTATGTGAGATGAAACTTAAACGCAGAGGGAATTACCTTCTAGTTGTTTGGAATAGAAGATTCACATTTACAATTGGCATCAAAGGATACTATGCAAAAATACTCAAGTTCCCACAAATTGCCCATTCATGGCTTGAGCAACTCTCATATTATCTAAAAAATCATGATAGATTAATATTGTGTCATTACATAACCCAACTTTTGGGTCTATATTCTTCAAAAACATGATTGAAGCACTTTTTTCCAAAGTTAGTTGTGGAGGGTTCTTTTTGATCGAGTGAGGAAATGTTACAACCAGTAAAATAGGATGAGATAGAGAGAGATGATGGAGAGGAAGATTAGAGTAGACCCCGAAAAACAAATGCAATGGCAAGAGGTTATGATGAAAGTTATAAGTGGCTGGGGGTGATAAAGGTTGCAGTGGTTATAGGATTTGCACAGAAGAAATTACAAAGAATTCTTTATAGTCAAAAGTTTGCCCAATTGCCCAAAAGGTTCCTAAATGAAGCCTCCAAATCTCTATTTATAGTCTCTCCAAAGAAGTTACCAAGAGCAGTTACGAGAAGAGAATAGAAAGTTATTAGAAAGCCACTCACATGGACATGGGGAATGGGAAAGAGATTAGGAGGTTACTAAGGAAGGGATCAGAGTAGAGGTTATTGGAAGTTACAACTTAAGAAGTGTTTAGGTAACGAGCGATGGGTATCGTTATATGATAGCACGTTTAAGAGTGTATTAACTATTTAACAAGAAAGGAAAGCACTTATATTCCAAAAAAAGGTTAAGAATTAGGCTTCTTAATAGTTTTCATATCTGAACTTCCAAGCCATACTCTTTAGGACATCTTAAGTGTGGAGAAAACCTAAGAATCCTGCCAACTTTCCGAAGATAACTCCACAGTCCTTAATACATGGAAGTTGTGCAAAATATGCTACTACAAAAAAGCCCACTTGCCAAAGTACCTATGCTAAAGCATGACCTGTGACGAAATACCTATGCCAAAGTATCTATGCCGAAGTACCTATGCCAAAGTGCATTTGCCAAAGTACTTGTGCAAAAATTCTTCTACCAAAGTATCTGTGCCGAAGTACTTACGCCGAAATACTTCTTTCCAAAGTTAGTACATGTGGTAGCCAGCCATTTAGGGAATGAAATTTAAGAATTCTTGGTAGAATTTGGGTGGATCATCTTCAATTGAATGTAATGAATAATAAATAAGCTCAATGCCCAGAAATTTATCGAAAATCTTCTTATTAAGCTTGTCTACCTTATTATTGCGTAAAGTAAGTAGAGTTTTTTCCGCCATATAATTTACATATATGTGTGGTTACGGAGATATGGAAATAAAACCTCAATTTCATCAATCATTGGAGTGGTCAGCCATCCACGATATTGCCATTGTTGATAGAATTTTAATCATGTTGTGATTTATCATTGTTTCAATTCCCCACAACCAGTAATAAGAATTCAAAGAAAAAAAAAATCATTGATCAATTGTTGATCTAATATTTTGCTTCAATCACAACAAAGTTACATTATTTGACAATTATGATTTCACTCAGCAAGCATCTATTGGTTGTGAATTTGTTCCTTCAGGAAACATGTAGCGTTTGTCTAAAATCTCCTCCCAAATCACTACTTTGCCTAAAAATGGCATATCATTCCTCATAATATCTTTCAAGGTCTTGTGAAGAGCTTCTACAAGATGTCAATACACCATTAACGTTTCATCCTATATCATTATAAATGCCCTTTTTATTGAATCTGATAAATTAGACTACTTATCAATTAAACAAACCAATGATGGCTCTAGATTCGAAAATAATTTAAACTTTCTCAGTTAGAAGTTTTTGGTTGTGTTTCTTATGTACACATTGTTTCTAATGATCATAGCAAACTTGATGCAAATGCTAAACGATGTTTCTTCATTGGCTACAAAGATGAACAGTTGTCGATTTTAGGATGATCAGAATTGGAAGATCATTAAAAGCGGAAATATGGTTTTCCATGAGATAGCTTTTTACAAAGATAAATCTGGTGATGATACAAATCCATCAAACGCAGTTCCATAGAAAGTTGAATTAGTAGTGATAATCTGAATGTTCCTGAGTCCACTACACAAAAACGACCAAATACTAGCATAAATTTAATAGAAACATTTATGACATTATACTTGTATTAATGTACGACAGATGCAAATGCAATGATCTAATTTTTAAGTTAAGGAACTTAGAGTTTAAATTGAATCACTATGAAATTACGCAGAATATCCCTATTTGGAGATAACTTTTAAAATAACGTATAAATATATAAAATTACGAAATTTAATTTAAATAAATAATAATGCCCAAGTATTATGCTATATGTTAATTGAGAGTTATTTGAATAGAATCAATTAAACATGACCATTTTCAAACATAACTTGATTATACGACACAAACACATAAAAAAAATAATTAAAATATAATACGATGCAACAAATGATAATAACATAAGACAAAAAGATGAATGTGTCAAAATCTATATAACATAAATTATTAAAATGCCAAATTTTATATGAATATATAATATACTAAATACAATTATTACATGAAAAAGTAACATAAATATAAACATGACAACAAAACAATATAAACACCATACGAATATTTCAAAATCTACATAAAATGAATTATTAATTTATCAAAATTTATATAAATATATAATAATACAGTTATAACAAGAAAATATAACACAAACACAACATTAATGCCAAAATCTTTTTTCTTTCTCTTTTCTTCTTTCCTTCTCTTTACTTTCCTACCATTCTCTTATTTTATATATATA
>JBBYHM010000019.1:10694801-10732728 GCA_038381775.1 Adansonia rubrostipa
TTTTCTTTCCTTCTCTTTACTTTCCTACCATTCTCTTATTTTATATATATATATATATATATATATATATATATATATATATAAATAACACATTAATGTTGCTTGGCAAATGGCAAATAACATTGAAAACATTGAAGCAATCCTCCTTATCCTCAATTTGGAAGGGACTGCTTTAATCTTTCGTATTGTAACAGATGTGGCGCATGTAAAAATTAGTTAATCCAAATTATTAATCACAACAACTGTTACAAGGTTGTAATTGAGCATGCAGAAATAACAACCATTTCAGCATAAAGCAAAATCATGTATGAAACAGCTCTCATATCATGGACCAAACAAATGGAAATGGGTGCTAATATGACACTCCTTTACATTGACAATGACTATACCATAAGAAAAAAAATTAATGTTGCTAATAAAGTAATTAATAGAACAATTTTTTTTTTTTTGAAATGAATAAATATTTGATTTTGTTACATGATGAATATTTGTGAGACAAAATTGAAGAGGAGATGAATTATGAGTTCAGTTTTAATTTGGTTCTCCACATTTCTCCTATGACCTTCCTTGGTGCTGGATCAGTTGGCCCTTTGTCTCGCTGCCCAGAGGTGAAGTACAACCATCCTTGCCAATATCCAACCAGTGTGGTTTTCACCCGGTAAGGAAGTTTTCCGATCACCGACCACTTCTGTCAAAGCAGAATCACCAACATCAGAGCAGGCACCCGGTAAATAATTTTAGAAAACACAAAAAATAACACTTAGTTGTTTAGCACTAAGAACATAAAAAATGTAATATATGTGACATAATTAATTAGTTTCAGACGTATCATTACATGATGATTATCATGTTTTGATGCAGTAAACTCAAAAGTGAACCAGAAGGTCCTCGTCCACGATAGAATTATGTGAGCCAACACTGCATCTTTGAGATATGCATACAATGCAAGAAGCTATGCAATCGTTACATGATGATTATCATGTTTTGATGCAGTAAACTCAAAAGTGAACCATAGAAGGTCCTCGTCCATGCTAGAATTATGTGAGCCAACACTGCATCTTTGAGGTATGCATACAATGCAAGAAGATATTGCAATGATGAACAACAATTACAACAAAAACAAGGTAAGAGTAAAAATTATCTGATTATCAAAAGGGTTTAAGTTGGAAAATTCTCGGCAATTCACGATAGATGGCACAGAATGATACACTGAATGTCTAACCCAAGACTGTTGTTTTCTTTTCCTAGAAAGCAAAGGAGAGCACAGGATTGTTCCGTGAAATACACTCAAAACACATACAAAACTGCTTCTCAAGTCTTAGATGCATTAATGGATTGGTTAAATCACATATCTAGACATAATATTAGCATATTTAATTGTAGTTCTGGGAGGACAAAACCTTAGTAAACACTTTCATTAAACAGTGTAGGTAGTCAACCCAATATGTTTGCCACGAGGTCAGCAAGTTCAATACTAGCCCTCCCGTCAACAAAATTCACAAAAAGCAATCTATTACCACCTATGTAAAACAAGACATGCAGAATGTTGCAAGGTTCATCTGCATGGTTATCAGTCCAGTCCATTACTGGAACCTCAGCCCAGAAAACAATAAAGATCAAGACTTTGCCAAGCAGCACTATGAGGAGAAGATACACGGTTAGCAAGGAAGCAAATTTCCTTTCTCAAACATACAACAAAAGATTTCCAAGACCCAAATATTTTTGCATTGAGAAATCCCCCAATATTTTGATTAAAATTGTTTCAGAGCCCAAGAATAGATCAATGACAACCACCTAACAGTTTTAGGTGCAATTATTAAATCAAACAGCTTTTATTCATTAAGTAATAAAGCATTTGACGGGAGATCGATAACCTACTTCTTGCAAACTACTACAAACTTTTAAAAAAGAGGCCTGAGATGCATAGGAAGAGGGACGTGCATATGGGAATATCTGAGATGCATGGAATATCATAACGAGTTGACTCAAAAGTTGAAAATCAATTATGGTAAACAACAATTTCATGCTCCACGGCTGTTCATTTTTAACACTTAGAGCCCTAGAGAGTTTTTCCATCAAGATAAGAGGTAGCAATGCTAACTTTTTACCTTAATACAACTAAATCCTCTCAGCTTTAAATGGTCTTACAAAAAGAGAAAACGCAAGGTGGTTTTTATCTTTACATTGAAAAGTTAGCAGAATGATTCCCCAATAGTAATGGAGGGAAAGCAATAAGTCTAGCAGTCAAAAATATAACCAAGTGTGAAAACTACTAGGTTGAAAAATGTAGTCTGCTCAAATATAAATTAGAAAAGCTAAATAACACAGCAACTCAAGGCATGTGTGAGCATCAATGGGATTGTTTTGTGCATAACACATAGACGTGTCCATTTGCACATATATGGGTATGGACATGCCAATGTACTTGCGTGTAAGAATAACAGAACAAGAAACAAAACACATAGAGTTTGTGAGTATATATACAAAAGATAAGAAGATGATACCAGTGTATCGAGATTAAACTGAAATACTTCTCCAACCAGAACCATCTTTTTTGTTATAGGGTGTTTCTCTGTTGTGCCTCCAACAATAACAATAGAATTATTAACAATTGTCCAAGCAAATTCAATATGTGAATCTGGCTTTGGCATAGGAGGTAACGTTTTCCACTTCATTTCGTCATCGAGCATGTATACATCACTATATACCACCTGAAGAAAATTAGAAAATAAGTTGAATATAAGGCACCATATAAATTTTAAATGAAAAGATATAATTAATACAAAATTTATCAGACAAGGTATGAAGGACAACAAAAACTCATTACACCTGGTAATGAGAGCAGATGAAATATTAAAATCATCCATTAACATCCTCAGGAGCTCCAAGAAAATATCAAATCTATTGAAAAAAGGTAGAGCACAATTATCTGACATTAGAGAAACCTAAGTCCACTAATTCGAAGCACATTTTGCGAAGCATATAATTAACCAGTATGTTAAACCCATTTATCCACATATGTTATATCACATTGCATATTTCATGCATCACAAAATACTCACAGAAAGTGATTACATGAATACTTGCAAGTTGCAAGCAGAGGAAACAACACAGCAAGCATGATCAGCATTTGCCTACATTCTTGATGATATTGGTTGAGCTTGTGTTTATTCCCTAATCTACTCCCACACATTTCTGATGCAGCGAAGTAGTACTTTAAATTGATGGTAATAACAGTAGAAACACTTTGAACAATTTAGAACTCTTATGGAGTCATACCACAATTAGTACAATATTTCACCAACTTCACAATAATATGGCTGAAAATATAATCTCAAAAATGCTTTCGGAAGAAAGATTGAAGCCCCTTATATAGGAGTCCCAAGGAGGCTAGTTCTTAGTAAGCTATAACTAAATAGGTGCTAGCTAGACTTTTTCATCATTAAGACTGAATGATGAAGCAGCACAAAACAGAATCCTTCTTCCTTAAGTATTCTTAAGGCTGAAAGAATCCAAGATAACTACTTGGAAATATACATCTAGATACCACTTAATCAACAATGCAAAATTACAATAGTATAATTATCATCCTAGTCAAATTCCAATTTAAGTCTTCTTCATCTACCAGATAAGTATTCTTCTTTTATACACTTTTAAGGGTTTACTGGATCCTATATCAATCTCATTTACATACTTTACATACTTTTCATTTAACAAGAAAGATGAATGGTAGAGCATACTTGTACAAAGTATCATGACATCTGATCTCATGGCACTAATGTTTTAGTTTGCACTGGATTCCTTAAATCTTTTTTATTTAAATTTGCCTCTATGTTTTTTGAATTAGATTTCTAAACACCGTGAGTAAATATGTGGATAGTGGTGTGGGTGGATAAGGCAAGGGAGAGAGAGCGAACCAAGAAAGTCTCAGTTGTTCAGTTGGCTTGATTTTTCCTGCATAACTAGCTTTATTCAATTATAATTTTTGATACTCAATTACATTGATATATTAAAAGAGCAGATAACCAAGCTAAGGCCTATGTAAGCCATACTGATATATTAAAAATGTTAGTATAAGTATTTTAGATTATTTATTAAATACATTTGCATATAAAATAAATATATGTAAAATTAAAGTTTGTTACCATGATTAGAAACATTCACACAATTATTCACTTAAACTAGACCTATCGATTGGGCAGGTCGATTTGGACCTTAAAAGAACAAATAACCAAGCTAAGGCCTATGTAAGCCATAATGATATATTAAAAATGTTAGTATAAGTATTTTAGATTCTTTACTAAATACATTTGCATATAAAATAAATATATGTAAAATTAAAGTTTGTCGCTATGATTTAGAAACATTCACACAATTATTCACTTAAACTAGACCTGTCAATTGGCAGGTCAGGTTGGGTCATTTTAGGTTTTAAAATTTTTCGGGTCATTTTTGGGTTCAGATCATTTTGGTTTCGATTACTTCGGGTTAGGTCATTTCGGTTTCAGGTTATTTTGGATTCAGGTAATCTCGGTTTCCAGTCATTTCGGGTTTGGGTCAATGCGGTTTAAAACTCGGGTTAATCGCGTTTGAATCATTTTGGATTCAGGTCATTTCGGTTAGGTCAATCAGGTTTAACACTTGAGTTAATTGGTTTCGGGTTAATTAGGTTTAACACTCAGATTTATCGAGTTTGGTCATTTTGAGTTCAGGTCACATTTAGGGTTAATTGTTCAAGTCAATTCAGGTTCGGGTCATTTTAGGTTCAGGTTATTTTGGGTTCGAGTCATTTCAGGTTCAGGTCATTTCCATCGGTTTCAGGTTGTTAACTTTTTTGTCAAATCAGGTTGTCGGGTCTGGATTCGGGTCGGTTGGGTTTTTCAAGTTCAAGTCAGAATTGACACGTCGAGCTTAAACTACAAATAACTTGATAATCCACAAAGTTGTCATATATTATGCAGAGGATAGCATTTTCATATGCAAATTCTAAATAATATATTATTAGTACATATTTTGTAAAATGGAAAAAAGAAAATAAAAAACCTTTAACAAATAATAAAAATTGATCAACAGAATTGAAGCAGGTTCAACTTTAGTTCAATTTGGTTCGTTCTTTAAAAACATTTAGTATGGCTTCCAGTTACCTGGAAACCATTCAGATTTGTTTTATTCAGATCTTACCATGGAACTTAAGCTGTGCCAGTCTACCATCAATAAAATTGGTATATTGCATGCCAAGTAGGAATAATCATAAAATGACAAAGAAAGCTTTAAGAAAAGAAACCAACAAAAAATGATATACTATTATTAAAAAATTCAATCAGAAGTACTATCAAATAAAACACAATTCAAAAATAGCCCCCTTAGGGCTCACCTCATTCCTTCGGGAGCATTTGAAAATAGGTGATCCAGGTTTGGCCATAAAATCACCCTCTTGACCCCCAATAACATAAAGACGATCTTTAAACACAACACAGGCCCTGCATTAATGAAATTCAACAGATGAAGTTTAGGTGAGACCATACAAGGAGTGCACAATTGCAATCAAGATGCTATTTTATTGGCTCCCAAAACAAAGAGATGCTCTCATATGATATGACCAAAGAAGTCTTTAATAATCAAGGACAACAGTCCCAACTATTTCAATATTTCAATCAAGGCAACAGAATTTATGTTGTCTTCATTTTTCAATATTAGATAAGGCTTATATGTTCATCCAATCTGTATTACTGCTCAAAGATATGAAGAAATACAAATGAGAACAACATATCAGCAATTGAAGATTTAAGCCAAAAATTCCCAACACGAAAACGTGATAATAGTGCTGGATAATTGCAGTGACAGCATTCTGGAATCAACTATGGTCTCAATTTGTTTTATATAGCATTTGATTAACGCCAAAAACTAAACATGCATACATACATCCGTTTAGATTTCTATCCACCCAGAAAGAAAGTCAAGATAAGATGCCACAAATTCATAATAGAAATGCATCACATTGTAATCAAGAACATGCATCAAGATCCATGAACAGCAAAAAAGAAAAGTCAGTCAACTTGTGATATTGAAAAGCTGAATTAGAGAAAACAAGTAGACAAACCTGTGAGGTCCCCCCCGTGGAATGGGTATTTCATTCCTCCACTCCTTTTCTAAGGCCTTCCCATCTTTTACAGCAAGACTCCAATGCTCAAATCCAGGTGTATGCCTATTCTCCTTGCTGCCACCCATCACATGAAGTCTACCTCTCCAAAGTTGAGTGGCTGGTGCATACCTGAAAATACTCAACTCCGGTCACTCAAAAATTTAGTCAAGTACATTGCCAGTTAACCTGGGTAATCTAGCTGCATCAGTAAATTATCCAGAATCAATATTTTTCCAGATTCTAGAAGAGCAACCAGATCAAGTGTGAATTTGTCAAAACTGATTTCTCAAAGAATTTGATTTAGCAGATGTATAACATCTGTATCAACAGCAAGAATAATGCAAAAAGAAAATTGGATTAACAGGCCAACATGTCCAAAAGGAGGAAAAATTAAAAGAGAGGAAGGAGAGGATAAGACAACCAAAGCTATAGCAAAGAAGTGCTAAACAGCATTGAAGTTGAACCACAAACTCTGAGGGTCAAATTTATAAATTAATGATAAAGATGCAATTTATTGCTCCATAAGATTGTTGAATAAGCAGAAAGAAATGGTAGCAGATCATCTGTTTTTTCATTTGGTACTCAACTAATCATGCAGACAAGTGCAGGACCTAAGAAACAGAATTGAATGAAAAGAATAAAGGGAACTCATCCAAAACAGTAAAAGCAAGACATACATTACAGAAAGTGATAGTAAACAAGTGGCAGAAACCTCATTGCAGAAATCATTTTTTTGTCCACAATGCCGGTTAGATACTTTAAAGAGAGCTCATACATGTACTAATCCAGGGAAAAATTGTGCCTGAGTAGTAGAAATGATAAGCAACTACAAAGAGCTATACATGCAAAAACGCCAAAACAGATTTTCCCAACGAAAGACCAACCATTTTTCATTCAAACAACTTTACTACTCTCATTTCATGCAGACAAGATTTCTCTAGTGAACAGCCTAATGTTTTTTTTCTTTCTTTTTCTCTTTTCCAACACTATAATTACCCATCTAAATGCACACGTAGACATGCACACATACAGACATACACAGTTTCTCAGGGACAAAGAACATACTGTTTCCTCCATGTGCACGGTAGAAGTTGATTGATGTATGCACATACCTAGGGAGCGGCAATGGGGGCATGTCACTCCATTTCTTTGTCTCAGTATCAAGAACAAATGTGTGAGCTGTAGGACCTCTGCATTGAGGACCATATTGTCCAGTGACCACGTAAATGAAACGCCCATCTGTTACCATACCTAAATGTGAGTGTGCCATTTCTTTTGGCATATCAAATCTTCCTCCCCATGTATTATCCGTAAAATTGTATATGTCAACGTGCGAATGCACCTATGGCACAAACATTGCAAGTGAAAAAGAAAACAACAGTGAGAATTATAACTCTATTTAATACAAAGATATGCTTAAAAATCACCATAAAAGAAGTCGAAAATGCAGATTAAGGGTCGAAAACTGATGACAATTGTAACACTTATAATTTTTGGGGTTTCAGTTCCAGGAAGTAAAAAAAAAGTCACAATAAAAGTGTAGTATAGTATAGTATGTAAGAGAAGGATAGAAAGGGTATACATAATCAATGGTGCCATATCCAGCAAAGACATAAAGAAGATTGTTAATCTGAATAGCAGCCCCATCAAGTCGAGCAACAGGTGAAGCTGCCATCTTCTCCCATTTGAGTTGAGGAGCGGGCAAATCAGCAAAAGTAGCTGACAACACTCTTCCATCCATACTCTTTTCTTTAACATTTTTGTCTCCCAGCCCCTAAAACACCGCAGTAGTTAGTAAATAGAATTGATTTCCTCATTGATCTAAGCAAATGAGAGGGGGAAGGGAGCGTTTTGTTTCACCTTGGGGTTGAGGTTTGAGTTATTGTGTTGTTGGGGGTCGTGGAACGCAAATGGAGGTGAATCGGAAGAAAGAGGCGACCAATTGTTGGAAATAGAAAAGCGAGGAGATGAAGAAGCCCAAAAGAAATCGGCAATGAGTCCGATCCCCAACAGCCCCACGCAAAGCAATACCAATCTCGCCGTTCCCGATGCCTGCTTCCCTGTCTGTCTCACCATCTCATCTCTTTTTACTTCCTTGACCTTTCGGTTTTGGGTTGAAGTTGCAGGCAGCCAAGAAACTCTTTCTTTTTTTTTCTTTTTTAATACACCGACGTTAGTTTTCCTTGCGATTAATGAGGTCTATCAAACTATTACGTAGTGTTCACATATCTGAGACTTTATAAAATTCTTTAAATAAATAAGTAATCGTAATAAAAAGAATGGTAGCCATTAAATCTAAACGTTGTTTTATTATTATTATTATTATTTGTTAAGACTTATTTAAAGTTTTAGATGTTTATGGCTCTAAGGAACGGAAATGCACTTGCGATTCCAAGAAATTGAATAATATGACTTTTTTTATTAAAAAAGTACATAAAAATAAAAAAATTATAATTATTTAAATTTAAATTTAAAATTTATTAAATTTTAATTCTTAAAGATACTTTTAAGTGATGCTTTTGAGTTGGCTCAAAGAATGCTGGTGAAATCCACTTGGTTTAAATAAAAAAAATAGTAACCTTTTGAGTTGAATTGGTGAATTGATATGGTTTACTTGTGTTTTTATTTCTTTATTTTTAATGACAACCATGATTGAACGCTTAGCCAGACTTCCCTCGACCCTTACTGCGATTATGCTGTCTACCGAAGGCAAGGAATTCAGGTTAACAAATGAGAGGACCACCGGAGGCAAATTTTCCCCTATCTACCGTAACCAAATTCTGTAATATAGGAGCCCTAGAACTTATACCTTTGAATTGAAATTATTTTTGATAATTATGAGATTTCAAATAAGAGATTATGAGACTTCAAAAATATATTTCGATATTTTTAAGAATGTAATTATACGAGATTTGGTATAATCCAAGAACATAATCCACTTTTATTGGAAGAAAAGATAATGGAAGAGTTTTGCTGGAAGAGACTTATGTGGTCAGAAAAGAAAACGTACTGGATGATATTTTGAAATCTACTGTGTTTTGTATTCGTCAGCTTTTTAGAGATCGCCCCATATGGACGTATGAATACTTTTTCACAATCTATCTTCAAGATAGTGAGAATACACTTATCAATTGTACATAAAATACCGATTTTAAGTTGAATCAATTTAGATTAATTTTAGCTTTAAAAGTTTTATATATTTTTTGTTTGAATTGTTTTAGATTTAAATAATTTCATTTGAGTTCAAATCATTTCTAATTAAAAATTTTATTTTGGGTTTTAGTCTTTTTATGTTTGGATTAATCGAGTTTGAAACTTATTTTATTTGGGTTTAAATCGATCAGGTTCGAATTATTTTATATTTAATTTATTAATTTTAAAACCAAAAAAAATAAATTTAAATAAAATTATTTGATTAAATTAAATTTAATTAAAATTTTATTAAAATATAAATAAATAATAAATAATATTTAAAAATAAATATAGAAGAAGATGAGCTGCTTGCTCCACCATAGGAAAATTGTAATAGTATTACTTTATATACGATTGAGGTAACTTAAGCAACTAGCTAATGTTGATACGGCGAATTGTAAGAATTATGTTGTATATATTACCAAAAAAAATTTTACATAGTGTCTTAAGGATTTACAAAAGGTCTAATTGCAAATAGTCTGCATTTATGTTGAAAAATGAAGTTGAAAAGTAATTTATAAGCTTTTAGAGTGAAGATAGGCAAAAATATTTTAAAGTTCTTTGAAAAAGATTTGAATGGTAAGTATTTTAATCTGTTACAATTTTGCCAAAGGAATTTGAATTCATAAAGAAAGGATTCGAATATCTTGCAAGACCCTATGGTTTCGTAAAATTCATATCTAAGGGATTAGAATCCCGTAATCAAGGATCAGAACACTTTGTCTGAAAATCTAAAAAAGTTATCTGTTAGACTTTTTTTCCATTCCAAAAAATTATGAGTTTTTACCAAAGATATGTCTGATCATAAAGGGGTGTTTCTAACATTTGTTGAGGCTTATAAATACTTCATTTAATATTCAATTTACATATTACTAACGTCTTTATATCAATTCTCTTCAAAAATCATTTCTCTTTTTTCACCCTATTTTTGGTTTATGGGTCATATCTGTTCAATAAGAACTTGAAGTACAATCATGTTCTTCTTCAAGTAGGTATTGTATCTTGAGGATAACATTTTCAAAGAGACCATTTGCACTATAATAGGGAAACTATTATCTTAAAGAAGGCTTCTTGGAAGTGCCTTGCCTACAACTTTCTCCATCTTATCTTTCTCCACAGTTTGTTCTTCCTTGATTACATTAGTCTAAATCCCATGTACAACAACTTTAGTATGATAATACTTTTCCAATGACAATTATTATAATCAAACCCCATCTTTATAAAGTGGAGAAACTTAAAGGTTTCAACAGCCTCAACTACAAATGATGGAGCATAAAGATTTACTATCAAATTAGTCTTTTGAAAGTTGCTTATTTACTGGATGAGTACTATCTATAAGAAACTTGCGAGAATGAAGAACTAGCACTAAAACAATAAAAAGTGGATCGGAGATGACTATAAATGTCACTTAAACCATTCTTCAAGCCTTTAATTAATTCTCTTTTTAATGTGTTTCATAAACACATTTCAACATTGGAGTTATGGCATGTAATTGAAGAAAGGTATATGAATAAGGATGCAAAAAACAAGTCCTTCCTTGTAAACATGCAAGTTGACTTTAAAATAACAGATTCTAAATCTGTTATTGATTAAGTGAATAACTTAAATGACGTTACAATTGAATGCAATGAAGTAGAAGAACCAGTCTTTGAAACTTTTCAAGTATCCATCATTATAGGTAAGTTACCTTCATCGTGGAAAGATGACCAAAGGTATTTAAAACATAAAAAAAGATCATTTACCTTGGATGAATTGGTTCAGCATATATAAATTAAAAGTGCAACCTAAAAGAGATGAAACCTCTAATAAAGTGAGTGATAACAATGTGCGTAACATTTAAAGTCTTACTTTATCATCTTTTTTTAAAGTTGAGAATAAAACTTATAACAAGGGGCAAAAAAACTCTTTAAAGAGGAAGAGAAAGTTTAAAAAAATTAAAAATAACTCCAAGAAGAAGGAAGGTCTTTGCTATGTGTGCGGGAAGAATGGCCATTTTGCAAATGTGTGCCATTTTTGCAAAGGTGATAAAAATAAAGCCAGCATAGTGACCGAAGATGACATGGCTGCAATACTCACTTAAAATTTTTATGGTTGATAATTAAAAGAATTAGTAGATTGACTCCTATGCAACTTGTCATATCACTCTCTTCAAAGATGAATTTCAAACCTATTAAGAGATTAATAAGGATAAATCAGTCTTCGAGAGAAACTCTTTTACTTGTAAGGTTGTTGGCAAAGTGATCGTTAAACTTTCTCTTATTTTTAGCAAAGTTTTAACTTTGTAAGATGTATATCACATCCTAAATCTTACGAAGAGCTTAATTGTTGTTACGAAACTTGATGACCATGGTTTGAAAGTTTTGTTTAATTCCAAAAAAGTGATATTTTTATGCAGGCAGAATGCTATGCTATGCTAAAAAGAAAGTTTGTTCAAAACCAAAGAAGCAAATTAGTAAGTGTGAGAATCCTATTCAAAATATCAAGGTACGTTACTAATTTATTATATTATTTTTTATGATACTAGTAAGTTGTGTTTTATATCTATGTGATTGAATGTTAAATTGCATATTATTATTTTAAGTACTTGTTCTTAAGTATGATACATGCTTATTTGAAAAATTATGTTAAAGTATTATTATAATTATTTAATACAAGTAGGCATACCTTTAACATTCTATAAGTATGTCTTCTGATTAAAGTAGATGAAAGACATATGAGTTAGTTAATTTCTCCCATAATCATATTTTTTGACTATGGTTATACGTTTTTGTATGATGTTTTTTGAAACTTGAGATATACATGCATTGAGGATTTTTTTACATAATTGAAGTTGATGTTTATATTATGATGATTGTTGCTTTTATTATTTTTATAATTAAAGTATATGCTTTATATTATTATTGTGTTTACTAACATATTGATCTTTGAGAAAATCTTGAGTAAAGATTATAAATATTTTAAGGAAAGATATCTCCATATTAATGTATGATACTAAATGTACACTTAATAAAAGTGTATCATTTAAGCAAAGGCTATTAATTTGAAAACAAATTAATATTATGACAAATAAGATGACAAGTTCATAATATTCATTAAGAGTTAGTGAATAGAGAAATCATAAACAATAGTGAAATAATTCCATGTAACATGTTATGTCATTTATTCAAGTGTTGCCTTCAAAAGTTAGAAATGAGATCTTTCTTTTATTATTATTAAACTTCTTGAGATATAAGTTTGAGTTTAAAAATGATAATTCAAACCAAAGGTGAATTACATTAAATAGATGTGTAGAACTACTGTTCTCAGTAACGATGTGGATAGGATTTCTATTCATCAAGTAAATAGATAGGTACTCAAGATAAGAAGAAAAAGGTAAAACACTTGAAGAAGCTAAAATCAAAGTCTAACTATTACAAGGTGTGTTAATTTTAAGAAGATTGATTTAAAATATATTGTTGTTCAAAGTGTTGAACTTAATGAGATTAGATATATTTGGAATCAATAATTGTTTAAGGTGTTAAAATATTACAACTATAGTGAATATTGGATACAAGAGTTTAAAATTTTACAATTATTTTATTATTCATCTTACGTGATACAAACTATTTTAGATTGTGGTGATCAATTTGTTGTACAATAAACTCATTGCAATAAGAAACAATAATGTGCTGTAATAATAGAGGTGAAATGCTTTCTATAAAACAAATGTTAGCAGATGCCTCTACTAAACTTTTGTCAAGTGATAAAATAATTAACATTATTAGAGATATGGGACTAGTACTAGTTATTAGAGATAATCTTGATTGTTAACAACTCTATCATATTAATGTCGTTTAAGAAATTGATCCTTTAAGTTTAAAAGATAATCTCTTTATTTAATGATCCTTGCGTATGAGTCAATGGATATCAATCTTGAATTGTCTGAGGAATTTATATATGAGATACATAATATTCCCAATGCATCAATTTTTGGAATAGTGAGGGAAAATAATAAAAAGAACTATTCCATAAAAGTTTCATATCTAAATGCATTGTTATTCATAACTATAAGGGTAGATATAAAGTCCTTAATAGACTTGTAGTTCATTGAATATGAGTGATATGTAAGAAAAAAGAGGTTGTGAGCACTCTTGACAAGGTCTGCCTATGCAAGCAGAGAAGTAAGAAGCAACTTTTTATAGATATTCGATTTATCCTAAAGTACTTGCATTCAGAGAATCAAAGCGAAGGCTCATATATATTAAATTGCATTATCCATTGAGGAATACATGGACCAGTGTAAAGTATGAATATATTTCCTTATGTCTCATTTTCAATCTAAATGCTCAAGCTTTGGCTACCTTTAGACATACATTTTCATACGAACCTATTAGCATTTTTTTTAGGTTGCATTGCATAAAATGAAAAATCATTTGGGTAATAAGTGGGTATTGTTGTATATATTACCAAAAAGAACTTTTACAAAGTGCCTTCAATGATTTACAAAAGGTTTAAATGCATAGTTGCATTTGTGTTGAAAATGAAGTTAGAAAGAAATTTATAAGCCTTTAGAATGAAGATAGGCAAAATGATTTGAATTTCTTTAAAAAAAGATTCCTAAGGGATCTAAATCCCTAAGAAAATGATTTGAATACCTTGTAAGGCCTTATGGCTTTATAAAATTCATGCCTAAGGTATTAAAATTCCATAATCAAGGATTCAAATCCCTCGTTTGAAAATTCAAAAAATTTGTTTGTTGGATGTACTTTTTTATTCCAAAAAATTATGAGTCTTCACCAAAGACATGTCTGACTGTAAAGGGGTGTTTCTAATACCTGTTGGGGCTTATAAATGCTTCATTTAACATTTATTTTATATATTACTATCATCTTTACATCAAATTCTCTTTAAAAATCATTTTTCTTCTTTTACTCTCTTTTTAGTTTTGGTTCATATGTGTTCAAGAAGAACTTGAAGTGTAATCACATTTTTCTTTGAGTAAGCATTGTATCATGGGGATAACATTTCCAAAGAGACTATTTGCACCATAGGGGGAAACTATTATCCTAAAGAAGGCTTCTTAGAAGTGCCTTACCTACAACCTTCTTCATTTCGTCTTTTTCTTCATAGTTGTTCTTTGATTGCATTAGTCCAAATTTCCATACACAATATTATGATATGTTAATACTTTCTAATATGTTTCAATAATAAAAAGTTTTGTTGATCGGAAAAAGGAAAAAAGAAACTTTAAAAAATTTATAATTTGATAACTAAGGATTGTGAAAATCATTATTACTTTAGTTTTTACTCTCAATGTTTCATTATCAACATAGTTTTTATTGTCAATGTTTCATTATCATCGTAGCTTTACAATAATTTGATCTTGAACATTAGAGAAATTTAATATAATAAATTATTTTAATATTTTTAATATTTTTATCTCATAAAATCTAAAAATTTATAAAAAAATAAAAACTAAGTCTTAAATGAACTCTGATATTTTATAAAAATAATAAAAAAAGTGTGAATCTTTTATTACATAAAACTAGGACTATAAACTTGTATTCAATTTATAATTTTTGTCGTCTAATATACCATATCAAGGATAAAATGTGTAGCCCAAAGGCAAAGGATATATTATATTATTTTTGTTTTATTAGACCTTCCAAATAGTTTCCCAAATTTCACTTTCATAGCCTAAAATTAAACCTGGATCGATTTTGATTTAAGTTTCCTGCTACATAACGCGTAGACTTAAAATTTTGTACATTTATGTTAGCATATTTATTTTATTACAAATGTTTTTAAAATATTTTATATTTATATTAATTTTGATATTTTAATAATACGTATTATATATATTTTAAAATATAAAATATATTCATATCATATTTTTATTACTTTATATTTATTATATTTGTAAAATTACATTTAATATTACATGGTCTAATTATGCTTACTTACAAATTCATAGTTAAAAAGTCTTTCGTTTAATTTAATTTAAAAATTAGAACCCAACATTTCAAATAATCTCGTTGCATAAGAACGTTTTGCAATAATAGATTAGAAACCAAACTACTAAATCATTAATACCATATCGATAGGAGTCTAATTTTATTTTGATATTTATATATATTGTATTGATATGTTTTATCATATTGCTTCGAATTTATATGTAATATTTAGTATTTTTATCTATAAAAAACATATAAGCTTAAAAATATACCTTACCTTCCTTCTAAATGAAAGTATCCCTATGTCTATATATAAATATAGATTTTAAAAAATTATAAAATATTTAATATTTAAAATTTTTAAACCTCAAATAATAAAATAAATATTATAATATTAAAAAATATAATAAGTTATTAGGCATATAATTAATTTAACAAACATGTATTATTTTTAAATAAAATTATGAAAAAAATAATAATGAAAACAAATTAAAAGTGATTAAAATAAAATTAAAAGCACACAATCTTATATCAACAACTTGTACAATATAGGATTATAGATCGAAACGATAAATAAATAATATATATATAAGGAAAAAATCCCAAGTCAAGAAAACAAAGAAATATAAATATTATACGCAAATTACCGATGAATGACTCATCATCAATTCATTAAACGGAGCCTATCTAAGATCGCAGACAATAATAACTAAAACCAAAACTGTCTATCCTAGTAATGAAAAGAATGTACTCAATAATACCTTAGCTTGTAATGTTTTTCATTTTTCTGAAATCCTTGTCAAACACTTAAAATCCACATTTGCAAATGCAATGAAGCCAGCCAACCCCACGAGCACCACAACACCTTTCAAACCTTACACAATAAAAATAATGACAAAGAAACCTTAATAAAAAGTATACACCAGGTTAATATAACAAGAAATGTAATTCGCCTCCCATGTTCATCGATCGATGATCTTACCGTGTCCCAAGCATTAATAGAATAATAGGAAGAAAAAATAATAAATTTTATGTAGTAGTTATAAAAGTTTACACTAATGCACATGCTATTATTAAACAACCCATTCTTTTTTTTTTATCCTGGGTTCAAAACCCAAGCCACTCCCTCTTTTTTTATTTCTTTTTCTTTTTAATTTCTTTTTCATTTTATGACAAAAACTTAGGCTTCGTGTGTGGATCACAAGCAACCCTATTCATAAGGGTGGCCTGGGTTTAAAACCTAGACTATTTTTTTTGGTGTTTTTCAAAATAAACCTAATTAATTCAGATCCAATAAACCCAAATTAAAAGTCGCCTAATTGGTTGAAACATTATAAATAACAAGTGACCTCAAAACTACTTGGACAAAATTTGGTATTTATAGCTGTTGCTCTTTGGTTATTGCTAACTATCGAGTACAAGGTATATACAAATAAACACTATTTTTTTGATGATGCAATGATCTCTTTTGAGTGTTTTGAAAGAAATGACACCATATTAAATTTCACGGAGATGGACATGATATTAGCAGCGATTTCAATTTCTTACAAAAATTAATGAAAAAGAATAGTTTTGGATAAAAACCTAACTACGATCCTATGCTCGACCCATCCCTAGGTTTGACTTGTTGAGTTTTTTTATGAAAGACCTATACTATGATTCTAGACTTAATCTATCCCTAGGTTCGACTTAAAGATGATGGAATGCCAATGCACTAAATCATGGTTAACAATATTAGGCTTTGATGAAATTCCTTGATAAAGGTTTTTAGATGAAAGACCTTGACTACGATCCTATCCTTGACTTATCCCTAGGTTCGACTTTAAAAATGACAAAACACTAATGCTCTAAATCACAGCCAATAATGTAAGACTTTGGAAGGATTTCTTGAAGGAGGTTCTCGACAAAAGTTATTGACATAAGTTCTTGCTAGGGATACCAATGAGCTAAATGATGAAATTCCATCAACATTGGTTTTAGAAAGGATTTCTTGATAGAGTTTCCTTGACAAAAGTTCTTGATACAAGTTTTTGACAGGGATGTTAATAAGTCGGATTACAAAATTCTAGCAACATTGGTCTTTAGAAAAAATTTCTTCACAAAGGTTATTGACGCAAGTTCTTCACAGTTGCTAATTAGCCAAGTCTGACCTATCAGCATTATTGGGCTTTCTGCAATACCATGGAAAGATAAGGGTCTTACCTGAACGAGCCTCTGATTCATCAATTTTTTATGTCAAAGATTTTACCAAGGAATTTTTTAAGCTCGACAAATTTTGCTTCATGCAATGCTAACTAGATGATGTTATATAAAGACTGCATGATATGATTATGAGAATGCAATTTTCTTAACTTTATGACTACATGATCATGACATAAGGTCTGATACAAGAACATATGTTGAAAGGTTTCTTTTTGATTAGGAATCTCGATAACCATTTCTTTGATGCCACGGTTTGGGGTATAGACTTTGAACTTGATGGGCTTCAAGATCCTAACTCTCTTGAAGGATTCAAAGCTTGAATGATCATTTTCTTAACTTAAGGCACTAGATAGGCTCTCCGATAAAGTGAGAATTTGGATGGTCATGCTTCTTAACTCAAAACATTTGGTAATTTTTTTGACAGGGTCAATGGGTTTTATTGATAGTTTCAGTACTGGGTGACTGTTTGTGTCTTCACTGGTTTAGTTAGTGTTTGATGAGATTTTGACTGAAGCTTATGAGCCGAGCTTGGGTTGGTTTTAATAGTTTTTCATGACTAATAACTTTATGAGGCTAGGAATGATTTGACACACAATCACGACTGGTATGTGTTGAGTGTAGGGGGTTCATGATCTTGGCAATCAAAGTGTGAACAAAGCTCCTTGTGCTCTCTTCAGCTTTTCGATGTAATATTAGGAAATCTTTACATGAATTTTATTCGATTATTAAGTATCATTAATTAAATAGCAATCATACTACAATGCGTATGTCAAGCAAAAAGGGTTTTAAAAAAAGGTAATATTTCATTAATGACATAAAATGATACAATTCGATTTTTATTTGATAAACAAAAGGAAGAACGACAATAAAATAATTTTTTGGGCGATTGATGCCCCTGACAATCATGACATAAACATTTCTTCAATGCATCTCTAGATCTTTCTTGAATGATCAACATGACTAATACGAGCGAATCTTCTGGAGACATTTAAAATTACCTAGTTTCATTCTACAAATGCCTCGATTTTGGTGTTTATTTCCTTATCCCTCTGATTTAGGTGAGGTCTAACTCTGATTTGGCTAAGGTTTGATCTAATTTGATTAGAGTTTCGACTTGATTTAGTAGAGGTAAGGCTGAGTTTGATTTGATATGGCCACGGCTAAGGGAGGTTTGATTAAAGCTTTTTTAAAAGGTATTTGGCTAGGATCTGATTCGTTTGAAGCTTAGGTCAGCTTAAAGCTAAGTTTTTTGAGCCACTTTTTTAGGTTTTCGACTTAAGTCCAGTAGGTTGCCCGGACACCCTTTTAAGTTTTAATCCAAGACCTCATTTTTTTTTGTTGTTTTTCTATTTTTTGTTTTATTTTTTTGTTTGTTGCTTTTGATTGAGGATACCTTTTCGAATTTTCATCCTTCAAGTAAAATATTTTTTGACAGAGTCCAAATTGACTGGATCAGGCAAGTTGTTCCCATCCATTTCTATTAGGATCAAGGCTTTCCGAGAGAAAGCCTATTTCCTGATATACGACCCTTCCCAATTTGGGGTCCAATTGCCTCAAGCATCTTTGTTGATTAGGATGATTTTCTTAAGCATCAGTTTCCCTTGGTGGGACTGACGATGGTTGACTTTTTTATCATAGCGCTAATCATGCACTTTTGACACCTTTGCCCATCACAAATGACTTTTATTGTTCTTCTTGGATAAGGTTCAACTGATTATATCTATCTCATTCAGCTTCTTCAAGTTTGGCCTTTATCAAAACTCTTAGATAGGGATCTCAACTTCAATAGGTAGGATAACTTCTATCCCACAGACTAAGGAGAATGGGGTAGCTCTCGTGAAAGTTCGGACTGATGTTCAATATATGTGAAGTGCAAAAGGTAGCTTTTCTTGCTAATCTTTATACGTTTTGATCATTTTCTCAAATATTCTCTTAATGTTTTTGTTACCGCCTCAACTATTCCATTCATTTTCAGGTGGTATGGCAATGATTTATATAATAAATTACCATTACCATAGCAAACATTGTCTTCGAATATTCATTACATAAATAAATTACTATAACAAATATTACATATAAACATTACTTATACTTTAATAATTTATATAATATATAATGTATATACGTAAATATAATAAAAATATGTATTACATATGACAATAAATTTATGTAATAGATAATATAATTTATGTAACTATTATATTTTATATAACTAATTTCTATTACTTTTACAACTACATTTATGTAACTTTCAAAATTTTTAGGTAAATATAATAAAATTTTTGTTTTATAATATTATTATCTGTTATTATAATTTATGTAATATATAATGGATATGTGTAACTGTAAGAAAAAATTGTAACACTTATTTATATTATCTATAATTATAAAAGAATGTAATAGATAATAAAATTTATGTAACTATAATATTTTACGTAATACTACTTTTTATTACATATTAGTAATATGTTTTTGTAATTTACAAAAATTTTGTATAAATATAATAAATTTATATATTATAATTTTTATTATTTTTATCATAATTTATGTAAATAGATAATATATATAATTATTAAAAATGTAATATTAATTTACATTACTTATCGTAATAATTTATGTAATAATAACTAATTAATTTATATAATTATAATATTTATTGATAATTTTAATTTTTATTTTTAATCATAAAAATTTATATATTTTAAATAATATATTTATCTAATTATAATAATTTTATTCATTATTATATAATTATATAGGAAGGAAAAAAGCTGCCATCACCGGTTGCAAATGAGCCTTTAACAGCAACGGCGCCTTAGGGAGCGTATCCTAGAGGAGGCTAGAACCCTTCGTCTGTGTGTAATCTTGAAGAAAGTCAAAAGAGCAGCAAACAAAATCAAAAAATGGAGGGAATGATTCAGGACCCATCGCAGCAGCAGCAGCCGCAGCCGCAGCAACAGAATCAGGGAGTGGTAGGGGCGGAGAGGCTGAACCAGGCGTTGCAGCAGCAGCTCAATTTGGAATCTCTAAAGACCAGAGCTATCTCCCTTTTCAAAGCCATCAGTCGCATCCTCGAAGACTTCGATGTCTATTCTCGCACCAACACCACCCCCAAATGGTCTTCTCTCTTCTCATTCCTTTCATTTCTAACCTTTAGATCTTCAGATCTTCATGTATATATTTTTAGGGTTTTTCTTTTTTCTTTTTGTTTGTTCGTGAACCAGGCAGGATATTTTGGGGCAGTATTCAATGGTAAATCTTGAGCTTTTCAATATTGTGGATGAAATCAAAAAGGTTTCCAAGGCTTTCGTTGTTTATCCAAAAAATGTTAATGCCGAGAACGCCCCCAGTATGCTTTTTTATTTCCTTTACAGTTCAATTTTATTAGCATTTTTTTTCTTTAAGTGTTGATTGAGTTAATTTGAATTGGCAATAACATCTTATGTAATTGATTGTAAGTACTAAGTACGTCTAGCTCTTTGGCTGCAGTATTACCGGTTATGTTATCCTCGAAGCTACTGCCGGAGATGGAAATGGAGGATAGTTTGAAACGAGAGCAGTTGCTTCTAGAAATGCAAAATCTACCTATACCTTCACAAATTGATAAGTTAAAGGTGATCTACTTAATGCAGATCGTCTAGTTGATATTTGTTCGTCCCATAGAATCCAGTTATTGTCAGGCATGTGATTCATCTAGTTCTACAGACTAGAATTGATATGATTGGAGCTGCCTGTGAAAGTGCTGAGAAAGTATTGGCTGATACCCGTAAAGCATATTGTTTTGGTTCTCGTCAAGGGCCAGCACTTCTTCCAACTGTTGACAAGGGTCAGGCTGCAAAAATTCAAGAACAAGAGAACTTACTCCGTGCTGCTGTGAATTTTGGTGAAGGTGATAATCTTTAACTGCTGATGTATTTAGACCCATGAAATATACTAAGATATCCTGTTAGTTGTTGCAACTATAATCTATTAATGGTTTCCAACTGATAGTTTGATGGACCAAACTATGGTGTTTACTGTTCTCCTGGTATGAAAAATCTGATTCTGCTGATCATAATCATGGGAATGTTAATTTATGCTATGCTCAATGTTTTTTGGGTTCAATTCATTCTTTCAATCACTGAAAACCTGTTTAAATTTATACTGTCTATTATAGTTTTCCTTTTAGCATTCTAATGGAATGTCCTTTGGTTATTTAGACAGTGGTTGATGTAATTGAAACTTAATTGGATTTTAGATGGATGCTTTCCACATTGATTTCTATGGTTAATTGAAGTTAAGTGGGATTTTAAATGAATGTCGTTAGTATTGATTTCTTTGATTTGGCTGGACTATTTACTTTGACCTTAACATACTTATCAACCAATTGTCATTGGTACATGTCTACAGGTCTACGTTTACCACCAGATCAGAAGCAAATTACACCTTCATTTCCACTGCATCTGGCTGACATTATGCCTGCAGCTGAAGGGATGCATTCTTTTGGTGACCCATCTGGTAATTTCTCACAACTACGAACATTTTTGTATGTCAATGCTAGATTGTTTCTAATGCAATTAAGGAGCATTTTCAAACTCTCTTACAGGCATGTACATGAAGAATACTCCCCCTATTACATCAAACAGCATTGGTAGTCAAGGGTCATTGTTACAGGTAAGATGAATAGGCTATTTGAGTTCATGTGATTATTATCATCTCATTATGGTATCTAATTTTGAAAGAGCAAGACCGCTGTCTGAGTCTGCATGATCTAAAATTTGAACTCTTTGGACACATTCTGTGCTGTTCTTTCTTTGTCACTTTGGCTGATTTTGGGTATCATATTTTCTCCTTATCAATTGTGCTTTGGAAGTCTAGTAGCGCTGGGATGAGGTAAAATAAGATTCTTATTTGTGTACAAAATTTAACCCTTATAGAAACAATATCATGGGGCATTGGCCTATTGCTAAAGGGCCACATGAGGTTCCCTATATCAAGTAATATAATTGGCCTATTACTTAATAAATGCTTCTTTCACCGCCATTTCCATTTCGTCTCTTGGGACAAACTGCCAGATTTATTATATTTTACTCATTATAATAATTGTAATGATATTTCCACTTTAGAATTGGACTGATGTATCCATATGTATTTCTGAGTAAAGGGTTTTCTAATTGGAGACATATAACTAAATTTTAATATAAGAAACTCCTAATTTGTTCCAATTCTTGCTGTAACAGTGTTTTGCCAGCTGTTTCACTTGATAGACTAAAAGCAAGCTTCTTATTGTCATTTATTTCACTTGGATGGTAGGCAAGCATATAGCTTGCCTTTGACTAGATTTGGAATTGTCCTGTTGTTGTGACATTTTTTTTTTCCATATTTATCCTATGACAACTTCGGTGTATCGTTTCTGTTATATCTATTTGTTTTCTGAAGTAGAAGGTTCACAGTGTTGTGATAGCTTTAATCTTCTGATGCTAGGCTTCTGGAGCACAACTTATTGGAAGATCAGCTGCATCACCTTCTGCTGCTACTAGTGCTGCATCCTTTGATAACACGACAACTTCTCCACTTCCATATGCCAACTCACCTAGATCTGGAACAAATATGATGAACACACCATCTCCTCAGCAGCAAACCCAGCAACAGCAGCAGCAGCTACAACAACAGCAGCAGCAAAGGCAAAAACTCTTGCCATTGCCTCCACATCAACAGCAACTCCTTGCCCATCAACAGTTCAGGCAATCTACAATACTGGGACAGGTATGATTTTACTGATTTTTTGTTCTTTTCTTTTAATGTTTTTGTGAGGCCTTAAGGAGTAACTCATAACATATCAACTTCTATATGTGTATGGGAGTGTGTGCTGTGACTTTACATAGTAACAGTGATTCTGGGTTGACTTTCATGTGGCGAAGGACTGTTAAAATGCTTAACCTTATAATTCTAAATAATTTTGATTAAATTTTTACATTTATACTCTTGAAACATGGAAATGATCTGCATGCTTCCCAGCCACTTAGTTATGTTATAGTTATGAACAATCATATCCTTGATACAGAATCAGCTGCCGCTTCATGATCTACAGGGTCAGACTCAGCAGAAGTTTCAGTCGGTAATTTTCTAGTAACTTTTTCCTTGTTTTATATGAAAATTTTCTGATAAATTACTAGTGCTTGCTTCACATATATTGTTGCATGAAAAAACAGCGTTCCAGCTTTTGTTCCTTGAGATGAGGAAATTCTGATATATTCTTTTTTATGCTTCTGAATATCATTGTTGTCTATGTCCTGGTAAATTTTAAGTATTTAGAGTTTAGGAAATGGGTTTGTTCTGTTAAGGCTAGTCTTTGGAGCATTTTGCCTGCAATTGGATAGCTTTTATAAACCCAAAGTTTTAGTCAGAATTTGTGGGATTTGGTTGTGGTTTTAGTTTACACCAGAGCTTTAAACAAAATCTTAAAAAGTCTCTTGCAAAGACTGCAAAAGTAAAATGATAGTGGGTGTGGATATTTGTTTATATTTTAGAGTTCTCATTCGAATTTGTATGCTTGTGAAATGATTGTTATTTATTATTCACTTTTACGGCATAAAAGAATCTTTACGAGATTTGCAACTACCTCCTGGAATAACTACAAAAATTAATTACTATGAAGTTATTCCGTTGTTTTTTAGCTAAATTTATATATGAAAGTGAAAGCATCACTAGGATTTTTTTTTTTTTTTTTTTTGTGAAAGTGATTGTAGATTTCTTATTTTCCTCCATTTGTTAATTGAAATTGTATGAATAATTGAACTTTGTCAGAGTTAGTCTGGTCAAGAGCACAGGGCGCAGATATGTATGTGTATTTTTGTAAGCTTTAGCTATTTAATTATGGTAATAAACTCTAAAGAGTAATGCAGTTTATCTGCAAAACATGCAAAATTTTCTTTCTCTTTTGTTAGCCAATATGCATGAATTCTTTATGGTCCCATGCCTGCTGTGGAATAGTCAAATATTGAGAAGTAGAGAGTTTGATATCATCTCTTTTCTTACTAGTGAGGGTACAACTAGTGAAAAAAGTTAAAAATAAAAGAAATTAAGACAACTATAATTAGACGGGCTGCCTATAACCATACAAAAATATGTGCACCTGATCAAATATGCCTTGCCTGAAAGGTTTTGAGGTGCTTTTATTGTCTGGCATTAAGGCACAGCACCTAGGTGCATGCCTTGGCAATACTGGTCAGAGTCTTAATACTTTTCACTTTCTTTATCTGTAATAAGGGGAGAGGGTGGGTGTTGTTTGGGGAGAATGTGGGGTGGGGGTGTGTGCGCTAGTGCAGCTATGGGAAGTAAGCCCTCCTTTTTTATAGCTAGGGTTTAAAGTGAGTGGTTCTTTCTCTTCTTTTGTTGCCTGAGGAAGCATGTGTATTGAAGTCTTCTGAAGTACACCTTTCCTTTATTATATTGGTTTAATTGAACTGAAATCTCTTTCCACCAGTTACATGGTCTGATGCAATTTTCTCAGCCCTTGGGCCACCAGCAATTTCAGGGTAGGCAGCTTCCTCCTGGACATGTTCAGCATGGAATAGGTCAAAGTCAACTCAATCAAGGAAATCAGTTGAGTCGTCATTTAGGCCAATTCTCCAGTCCAGCAAATACTGCATTGTTCAATGCTGCTCAGGGGACACCAAGTACTCAGATGGTTAGATATATAATTCTTCAGTTTGTTTATTATCTGTGTTCTTGTATTTATTACTTTAATATTGTCTATAAGTTTTTTTTTTTTTCTCCCTTAAAGCAAAATTATCATGGCATGTACTCATTCATATGAATTAGGTTTTTTGTATGCTTAATGAAAAAAAAAAAAAAAACCAGATTGAAGCTCTTGCTTCACGCTTCTCAACTTAGGAAATCTTTCTTCCTTTTCACTTTTGAGTTTCAGCAGAAATTCAAATGTAACTATGTTAATTTGTTAATTATATTATGGTTCTTTTCTTTATTAATATTATTTTTCTTGTATTGCCCTCATAACTGTATGTATATTACTATTTGAATTTCTTGTTGAAGTCTTCTAAGATTGTGCTTTTGACTGTTCCTATTTTCCTCCTTAATCGTTCAGCTTATGGTTGCTAGGATTGAAAAAACCTTTTGGGGAATTAATTGAAGGTAGGCTCTAAAATAGGAAGGTTGGAATAAAACGGAGACTATTATCTCGGATAAAAGAAATCCTTTTAGGATATTTTTTTAATGCTCATTAGAGAATGATTATGAAAGGATGTGGGTGTGGCTCTGTGTGGGTTGGTTACAAGTTTCATTGGTTTTCAGAATGTTTTACCCTGCATTAAATTTAAGTATTCTAAAATAGTATGCCACCTATTTTGGTTTTCCTGTGGTACAACCTAAATTTGGAGTGTTTATGCCTGTGTTGCTCCGATTCTTCATTTATCTTGAACTATGCGTGTCCAAGAACTGTGTCCGACACATAACCTAAATGGGTATAGGGATATGACCCTCTAAATACATGGGAAAACTTAGAAAATATTTGAATATAACCGAATCAGACACTCACAGCTGAGTCTGAGTAATATAGGTTTGTTGCATATCCATATATACTATTTAATGCTTTGTGATGTTGTGTTGAACAAGTTATTAAATAAGAAAGAAAGTGTTACTAAAGAGTAAGGTGAATTACAAAAAATTATGTCATATGGACATGCACATTAGTCATTTGGGCGGATTTAGTGATGTGGACATGTCAAATTAAGTCAATATTTTAGCCTTGATTGATGGAAGGATGGGGAACAATGTGAAAATGTTGTGTATGATGAATATGAAAGTTTTATGCCAGAAGAAAAGAAACATTTCTAAAAATTACAGATTGCAGGTGGATTTCCTTGTTTTAGATGCGTAGATGATTGAATTTCTAGTAGTCCATACGTTCACAGCTTTGGATGTCATCTTCAGCAGTTGTCATCCTTACTTTACCGGCCCTTTTGCGTGTGCTTGTTTCAGTAGAGGTGCTGTAAGTTTAACATTTTGGGAGTTTTTGTCCTTAATTCTTTTTCAATCTTTATCTGAACATGTGTTAATGAAAAAAAATGGTTTAATTTGACAAGTTTTCTCTAGCAAAGCTGTATAAGATTTTCATATTGATTGGTCCTATGCATCTCTTTGACTTCTGGTTTGTGTTTAACCATTTGAATTCTTAATGTATGGTAATAAATAGGCTATAATCTTTAGGGCCACTACTTTTTTCTCTTGTATATGTGCATGAAACATGCACTGACTGTTGTTCCTGTTCTAAATTGGCTACCGAAACTATCATTCATTGTCTACATTGTTTTCCACTTTTTATATTTTATTAAATTGTGAAGTCCATTTATTTTGCTTTTTCAACCGTACTGCAGTTTACTTCTACGTTATTTATTTTAATGTTTATGTGCCTTCTTTTCTTTATATTGAAGTTATTTCTTTCATTTTTTTTTTTTTTTGATATCTTGGTTTAGATCCCAAACATGTCAGCAGCAATGTCATCACAGTCTCTTCGGATGCAGGTTAGTTGCTAATGTTTTTGCTGCGTTTCTGTTTTTTAACTCAGCCTTCCCGTCTTTGTACAATTCACGTAGATTGTAAAATAGATCTTGCCTATAATAAATGTCATATATGAAAGTAGATTTTTGTAAGTTTTTGCATTCTTTATACAACCATGGAACCATTTACCTTTGTTTTCAAGGCTCAGTTTGTGTAAATATCAAAAGGTTAGAGAACTTGAGTTCTGTAGGCTGAGTTTTCTTCTTTTCCTTGGTCTTGGGGATTTAGTTGGGCTGGTTGAGATGTTTTATCTAGGTGTATGTGGTTTAAGATATGAAAAAATTTTGAACTTTTTTTTTTTTTTACTTGTGCATGAATTGAGTCATTAGTCTTATACGGAGATTTGGTTCATTTGAAATTTGTTGTTGGTTTTGAGAATTTAGATGGGCCGCTAGATGTTGTCACATCTTGTTCAAGGCATTATGTAGCTTGAATTGCCCCAACACATTTTCTGTAGAATCTGGTAGATCTTAGACATAATTTATTGGTGTACTGAAAGCTGTATATGTAATCGGTGTTTGTTCTGCTGCATCTGTATACTTATCCTGATTTATATATTGCATTATTTTTTTTTTTCCTTGTAAGTGTTACATAGCTCATTCATTCTGCTCTATTGGTTATGCAGTATGGACTACCTGGTAGCAATCCTCAGCGGAGTCATGCATCTCAAATCTTAAGCGATCAAAGTATGAGCAGTGGTCTTGACATTCTTTCATTTTTTGTTCTATTTCTACTGGTGCTTGATGGCTTCTTCCCTCTTTCCATCGTCTATTTCTTCCTCCATCCACCGAAACCTATATTTGGGAGAAACTAGAAAGGATATTGTGCAAGTCTGAGTTTTATGTGAGTTGGGGACCTAAAAATTCTGTTTGGGCTTTTGCTTGCAGTGTTTAATATGGGATCCACTCCTGGTGGTATTATGCCAATGCAATCACAGCAGCAACAGCAACAACAGCATGGTTTACAAGGTGAATTTGGTAATATGCCCACTGCCCAGAATTTACAATCTAATATGGTAGCTCTTCAAAATAACCCTCAAAGTCACGCCAACTTTGCACAGCAAAGGCAGCAAAGCCAGCAGTGATATCAACTGTAGATATCATGATCGTATTTTGGATACTATGCCTCATTAAGCTTTTCTTATGGCTGCTTTATAGGAAAATTGTCTATCATCCCTATTTCTTTGGCTTAGAAAATAGATATAAGGTCTAACTTTTTATCTTTTTTCCTGGTGAAAGCATGTATTTGAATCCTTGCCTGAAAGCCGATGTTTGTGATCCACTGTCACGAGTTATTGTACAATAACTTTTCCTTAAAGCCCTTCAGGATGGCGGGTTCTTATGAATGCCATTGTCATGCATGTTGCCTTTTTATTTTTAAATTTAATTTCATCTTTTTGCTATTTCTTTTTAGTTTGGGGATGGGAGAGGGAGCAAAGTTGTACTTTCTTTTTATACTCGTATTCACGTTCTCTCACATCTTAATGAATATGTTATGTATTCATGTTGGCGCTGCTTTATAGCTTTGTACCTTTTTTTTTCCCCTTACTAAATCAAGTGTGAGTTTTCCATATGCCCGCGTTTGCTTGTATCTGAACGAATTTGTTGGGGCTCGCCTCTTTGTTATCTACTGTCAAGATTCAGAACTAGCGTTTTTATTCTGATTTGACCATGCATTTCAACAAATAGTAGTTAGTATCATCTGGTCATACTATTGGAATCTGAAAAGAATTGCGTTAGGGGAAAAACTGAATGTTTCAAGAATCATGTTACAAATGTTTTGTTTCATGTGGTTGTGAAAATTCTGTCAACGGAATGGTTAGCGGGTCAGCAGTGCCTGTTACAGGAAAGTCGAGAATAATGACAAACAAAAGTCGTGTGAAGGTTAGTTCTTTAGTATCTGCATCGGAAACTTTGTGAAGTTGACATGGAATGGAATAAGATAGCACATGAACAATCAGGAGCAGCGCCTGCAGCATTTTTGCACCAACCATTCCAACCTGCATTCCATTAAAATACCTGCTGTAACTTGGAGTTGAAACTAGGAAGGCTAACGAATGAATGAGAAATGGTAAGATCAACTACTTCATTTTTCTTCATCTTTGCTTTTATGATGAAGATATATGCATAGTGATAGAGGAGTATAGTTTAAGATGAAAGTAAACAAAAACAGTAAAGTACCGAAGTTAGGATCTCTGGATGTGTGTCATGTAGTAAGTACAGTTATTTGAATAGCAAAGTTTACACCTATCTCTACGAGTAACAGTCAGTCACAGGCTAAATTGAAGGTATTTTATTTATCAGGACCCAGTTAACAAGTGTCTATAAACACTAGTGGAAGATAGTTAAAAGGTTTTTTTTTTTTCCCCTTGCATATCATCTTAATTTATTTTTTCTAGGCAGCAGGTGACATTTCCTTTTTTCATTAAAAACTTCAGCTTTGCGGTTGTATTGACTGGTGGTAGTTGTTGGATTTCAGAATCCTAATACCTATAATTTTAGAATGTTGCCTTCTGTAGATTATTCGAGTTACTATTAAGGTATAAGCTAAATGTCGTATACCCCATAATGTCAACGTAAAAAGGTAGGCAGTGAAAAGTTTTTTAAAGAGAAAATGAGAACTTACAACTCCTTGAGACATGAACTTTGATCTTCCAATTCATGGGGGACTTTCTGGTCTAGTGAAAAAGCTGATGTTGCTTGAGCTGGAGTTGATGTTGGGTTATGGTGTAAAAGAGGGAGGTTTTCAGCTGAAGCATTGGCGGAAGTAGGTGGCGAAGGAGTTGGGGAAGGCGAAAACAAGTAGGTTTGGTTGCCAGGTCCTACACTAACGGGAAGAGGTGGTGATGGAGATGATGTGGGAGATACGGTACCGTGCATCAATTCTTCCATTACAAATCACAAAACCTGCCTCTCTTTCTTTCCCTTTCCTCTGCTTGGGATAATAGTAGTTTGGTAGTTGTGTCTGGCTACGGGGAAGGGGAAGGGATGCTATTTTGTGAAAAAAAGACCTTTGCAAATGGCCCGGAGTTCACATTTGAACTGCAGGTACAAGGAGAAGAAGTGTGAACCTAACGGTTATGGCTCAACTGTCAGCTGCACACTCGCCCCTCCCCTCCCCCATCTTCCCTACTTATCATATCTACCCTTAAAACTTTTATTTGCTAAAGGAGAAAACAAAAACTTGTAAGTCATACCCCTATTTATATGTAGGTTTTTTAATCAAGTAGTGACCCAAATTTAATTTTTTTTAATTAATTAATTTGAGAAAAGCTGATAGAGATTAATTGAACAATGAGTCATAGACGGTTATGTCCTAAAAACAACACGATCACATGATATGAAAATGAGAAGGGAAAAATCGCATGGGTTTGGTAAAAACGTAAATAATAATAATTTATACCACGGCTCAATTGATAAAAGTACAAGAAAAAAAAAGGATATAATTAATTAATCACAATATAAAAAATAGAATAAAAATATTTAATCTTTCAAAATTTTATATACATCTTGTTTTGTTTTAAAATAAGTCTTATTTGTTCCTAAAAATTATTCTTAAAACAATTACCTACTTATACAAAACTATACATTATTTTACTTCTAATTTTCTTTCAAAAAATATTATTTTTTATTTGGGTTTAGATTCAATAAAATATTAAAATAATAGTATTCTTATCTAATCTTATATTAGGAGTTTTTTTGGAAGGTGGGGCTAACGAGCCATGCCGATACATGCAATAAGTGAAGGAAAGACTCCATCGACTAAAGGTATTCATAGGTTGGATCGAATTGTGATCCGAAAGGATTTAAAATTTTTTTTAAACTTGTTTTTGGCCTAACCCGATATGTTTATATTATTCATATTTATAGTTTATAATTAATAAAAATATTATTTTTAGATATTGTATAATCAAATTTAAATAAATTATTTTTAATTATTTTCGATTTGAATTGAGAAAAGACTTGTTGAGACCCGACTCAAGCAAGTCAAGAATGTTGGGTAACTCAGCTCGACAGGTTTAATGCCAATAAGGTTAACGCTAATTAAAAGCTCCAACCATGGTGGCGTTGCTCATGTGGAATTGAAAAAAAAATAAAATAAAAAGCCAACCTTAAAAATAATTATTAGGTAATTTGTTTCAAATTAATTGTATTTTGATAATAAATTTAATTATTAGGGGTACAACAGTTAAAAAGGCAACGTGCATAAGTAACTAAGTTTTGATAGAATTACTAGTATCTGGGATGCCTCCTATTATATAAAATCTTTACACCACCAAGATGTTTTCTATTATTCTCAATATATATTTGGTTGGTGTATTCAAATTACAAGTAAACAATTGAAGGAAATAACTGTACAATTCGACAAACCTTCTTACTTCATAAGTTATATATATATTAGCAAACAAACACAATGAGGAAATGATTTTCTCAAGATTTAAAATGAAAAAGAAGATTGAATCATCATGTTCATATATAGAGTCATGGAGAAATGAAAAATCAACGACCGGAGACCTGAGTGATGGAATTAGTAGCATTAGAAGAGGCAGTGGAAGTGGATCTATCATCGGCATTATTAATATTAATCCTTCGTTCAGATTCAATGAAGGCAGGTCGCGTCGGCTGTCCTGGCATTAAGGAACTCAGTGTTTTAAGCATAGCAACCACCTCTGACATTGTAGGCCTCAAAGAAGCCGATGATTGAGTGCATAGGAATGCTATTTCTATGATTCTTTTCATATCTTCTTCATTATATTCCTCTGGTTTCAAGCTTCTGTCTACTATCTCCATTGCCATGTTATCTTGGTATAGTCCCCATGCCTACATTTATATCAAATTAAACCCCAAAAAAAATATGTTAGCAAATATTAAAAAAAAAAAAAGAACAATTTCATAAGGTAGAGAAGATTAGGATTAAAAGGAGAAAGAGAAAGATTAGAAATTAAAAATCACCCGTTTGAGAAGGAACTCAGCAGTAGGATCAAGAGAGGTTTCAGTGTTCTTTTGGCCGCTGATGATCTCAAGGACAACCACACCAAAGCTATAGGTATCAACCTTCACTGATAATTGCCCATGCATTGCATATTCTGGTGCTGTATATCCACTGTTTCATGCATCCAACTTCATTAATAACCATAATTAATTCTAAACTCCAATGCTATTTAACAAGTTTTACTCACCCAAACAGAAAAAATTAAAGAAAAAAAAGCCCAAAAATTTTCAAGATAGATCAAACGACTATGGGATGGGATGGGAGTCTTACAAAGTTCCAGCAAATTTGGTGCTAAGATGAGTTTGATCCTCAGGTAAAAGCCTGACTAATCCAAAATCTGCTATTTTAGGCTGAAAATCTCTGTCCAAAAGTATATTGCTGGGTTTGATGTCACGGTGGATGATGCATGCATGAAACTCCTCATGCAAATAAGCTAGTCCTTTTGCTGTGCCTAGTATTATTTCAAATCTTTGTTTCCAATTCAGAGAACCATGTCCTTCACCTATCAAAATATGCTTCCCACGATCAAAATTCAATTTCTCACAATTTCAATTATATATAAAAAAATAAAAGAATATGAAAAAAGGAATAATGTATTGTGTTGTGGGAGAAATGAAAATGAAAAATGAATTACCAAATAAGTGGTTATCAAGGCTGCCATTAGGCATGAATTCGTAGACAAGGAGAAGCTCAGGGCCTTTACTACAGCAGCCAAGAAGGCGAACCAGCTTCCGATGATGAACATTACTTATAAGCTTCACTTCCGTATCGAATTCTGCTTTTACCCTTTCAGATTTGCTTATCGCTAGTTTCTTTACTGCTACTACCCTTCCATTCTTCAATACACCCTATACATATATATTCCACAAATTCGATTAAAAAGGACATAAAATTAGCAATTGCATTGCTGAGCAAATTGCACATGCGTAGTCCCTGAGTTTTATCCTACTAATTATCATACTTTGTCCACTTAAGTTTTTTTATTTTGGTACATCATATATTGGGTTGCAGACTATGGGAGATAGTAACCTTATCTCATTTGCTTATAAGTCTCATTTTATCCTATTTTAAAACTCGAACTTGAAACTTAAAACAAATTACCTTCATTAAAATTTCTTAAAAAATTTACTCTAACAAAAAATCAAATATTTTTATAAAATTTCAATTCGAATTCTAGTTCGAACACAAATAATCAAGTTTAAAATGAAGAATGAAAGTCGGTTTTATTTTTTTACTAAGTAAATGAATCTAATTGAGTGAATTCAAGTAGTTCGATTTTTATTTTGTGCGAACTCAAACTTTGAAAGTAAAACTGGATCAAGTTTGAATCAAACATAAAGTTTTGAATTTCTAGTCGAACTCAAACTCAAGTTTCTTATAATTTTAGCTCAACTTCATTCGATTAAACCCAAATAATCAAATTTGAAATCGAATATAAGAATCAAATTTATTTTTTTACTAGATAAACGAGATTAATCGAGTGAATTCGAGTAGTTCAATTTTTTTTCGAACTCAAACTTTAAAATTAAAATTCGATCGAACTAAAACCAAACATCAAGATTTAAATTTCTAATTAAACTCAAGCTTGAATTTCTTATAATTTAAGCTCGAGTTAATTATATCCTAGTTATGACTCAAGTGCCCTCTTACACCTAGGTTGTTATTCTTGAGCCTGCAAATGGGGCACGTGATGTTGGTGGAGGAACATGTAACCAGCACTTTGGCTAAAAGAGTAAGAAACGGATTCCTTAACCATAAGTCACTATAGAGAATAATGATGAATATATTTTCATTAAGTATTTTTGTTGGATCTTAACTTCTTAATTAAACAGTCTAGAAGTAAGGAGTAAACTTTTTCGATTATTATATTCTTAGGTTATGTTTGAGTAAATTTTTAGAAAATTTTTAAATGACAATTCTTTTTCTAAATTTCACCACCTTGATGGTATATTCAGAAAAAAAAATTTTCAACATCAAAAGATTGTTTTAAAATGGAAAAAATTTAATTGTGAAATAATTAAAAATTAGTTGAAATCTTTTTAACGATGGAACTCCGAGGAGTTGCAAATGGTTAACTTTTTAATAATTCCCCAGATGAGAAAAATCTTCCTAAATCCCATCGTCATGATAAAGAGTTTTAAGTGAAAATTTTAATATTATGGATCGAAATTTATTTCTAAATAGTAACTGTAATTTATAAGAATAAGTTTGATTAGAGATTTAAAGCAAAATATAGACCAAGAATTCATACAAGTTCACTTCATAATTATTAAAAATAAATTCAACGAGAAAGTTTCGTTAAGGGAGTATAAGATTGATCTTGAATACTCTTGAGGTGAAAAATCCTCTTTGGAGTTCTACTAGCATATTAGAGAATTCCTTAAAAAGTTTTTTTTGATATGTAAATATTAAGCTAAAAATAAAGACTATTAAACATTAGGGTAATTAGATACTATTTTTAAGATAAGCGTCGTGAAGGTATTGGTTTTCCTCAACACATAACTGAACTCTAAAACTTAGTTATGAAAGAGTGGAACAAAACATATTCTTTCTAAAGCATTTTAATTGAGTTTAGGATAATTTATATATAAAAAATTCATATAGATTGATTAATCACACGTAGCAAAAAATTTAATCACCGGACTCATTATTTGTATCTAGCAATTGAGTCTTAAGATTTAACATGTTATGACATTATTTTTTTGTATAGTTCTATTCTTTAGTAAATATTTTATGTAGAATTGCTCTTGATTATTTGTTAAAACCATGGGTTAAAGAAAATAATATAGATAAATTTGGCTTGATATTTTACCTTGTATACTTCCCCGAAACCTCCTTCTCCTAGTTTATTTTGTTCACTAAAGTTTGTTGTTGCAAAATTCAATTCTTTGTAAGTGTAAGTCAATGGACCTTGCAATTCAGGTGGCCCCTCTACATCATCTGCATGTGTTTTAAATAAATTAATCACATACGATTTTATTTATTTTATCCGCAAATATATATATATAATATTAATATGCTACAACTGGAAACTCATGAATTGCTTTAATTTTTTTTTTTTAATGTTACCTTGAGGAATTGCTGTATTCTTTCTTGATTTTTTGACCCAAAACAATAATAAAATTAGAAGCAACAGGAGGCCCCCACCTCCAGCCAGCCCTCCAATCAGAGCTCTCCTCTTAGTTGTATTTCCTGCATAATTCAATTCAATTCAAACCAACTTAATAATCAGCTTAATTTACATTGGAAGAAGTTGATCCAAAAAGAAGGAAAGAAGGGTGTCTTACTGGATTTTAAGAAGGGCCTAATATCAATGGTGTGGTTAGCACCAAAAAAGGGTAAGTCTGAGTATCGTAGGAAACATCCTGTATCAACTGCCCTACCATCTGAGTCAGGTGGGCATCTTTGAATATTTGCTAAAGCCACTTCCAAGCATTCCTTGCACCCTCTCTCGTCGATGGTTTCCACGCATTGTGCCACTCCATACACTGTTACGTTACCATTTACACCAACCACTTCCTGGCTACTCGCAGCGAAGAATGAGTCGATCCTTGGCGTCGCCTTTGTAAGATCCCCTAATAGCCCTCCAACTGTTGATTCGAAAATACTCCGTTGTGATGCTGTGCGGTTCCCACAAATCCCAAGATTTCCTATTTGGGTGCTCTGTTGGTAGAACATGTTGCTCTCATACCTCATCAAAAATCAACCAAACATCAAACAAAAACTTTATCACCGTAAATCATATTCATAGGCTTTAAAAAGAAATGAAAAGCTCAGACGAATATGGATGACTCGTGTGAATCCAGGGTCTAATTAAGTTGATTTATGTTATCCATAAAAGATATCTTTTGCTCATTTTTTTGCGTCCTCTTCCGTGTTCTACCAATCATATTTTGCCACGTGAATAAATTTTTGGTTGATGAGGAACAAAAGAAGCACAGAAAAGGGATAAAAGATTTTTATTCGGTACTTGATAAATTTGAAGTCTGAATTTTAATATTTATAATCTCTTTTTTTTTTTTCGATTTACGGTTTTTTTTGTAATATATATATAAATATATATTGATGATTCTTTTCTGATTTTGCAAATTATCTGAGTTGGTAATATCAGCCAGCTAGCTAGCTGCTTAAATATGGTATAGATGTATTTGTAACCAAAAGCAAGTAAATATATATATACACATACACACACACCTGAGGAAGCAGCCGTCGTAGATGACACGAGCACCATTAGCAGCGGAGCAGTTGCGGATTTGTGAGGAAGCAGTAGTGAAGCAAGAGATACAGTCGTTTTTGGACATGTAATTCCTGCACTGCACCATGGCATATACCGGGTCCGAACCCGTAGCCTCTTGAGCCACTGCAAAGTACATGTCCCTCTCTAACTGCCCTCTAAGTTCTATCAATGTCGCATTTAGATTGCTGGTGAAATGGGAAAAGCTGGTCACGTTGAACTGACTGCACCCCTGGTTTAGCAGATAGCTTTGAGGATCGGAAGCAACCACTTCCAACACCCAGCATATTACCGTGAAGGAAATGCAAATTCGCAGCTCCATGGTATGTCCTTAATTATCTTTTGACCTTCAACTTTTGATGTTGTTGTTGCTAAAATAAGATGCAAGAACATTCAATATTAGACGCATATATAGTAGAATTTTCTACAGAATAATGTAAGAATAATCTAATCTGTAGAAATTAAAAAAAAAAAGTGGGAATATTATACCAGTTAAGGACAAGTCATTAGGGAGGCAAGTAAAGCTGATTAACATGACATCATTGCAGAAAGTCCAATTTGACCGGCACAACATCGTAAAAGTAAGCTTTCGTTAAGAGTGCTAATTGAAAAGACGTTGTCACTCATCTAGACAATTTTTGTGTTTTTACTTTTTATGACCTTTTTATTATCTACGAGAACCAATGGTATCTCCCACTACCCTCTCCTTCAACGATGAATACTTTTAGCTCCCCTCCCATGGCGGCTCTTTGTCTATTAAGGATTTGCTTGAAACCCATAAATTTCTCCTCAATGGACTCTTCAAACAAATGCTACCCTGAATCGCTTGCATCCAATTTGATATCTTCTATATTATTTTTCTTATGAGAAGAATTGAAAAGAAAAATAGAATTATGACACCCCCAGTGAAAACATTTTGGTTTTAATTTGGTTTTTAAAATAAATAATAAACGAAATGAATAAAATTTTAGTAAAATTGAAATTTTCAAGTAAAAATAAATATCTAAATATTATTTCAAATGAAATAACAAAACACCCCTTAATTTTATATTTATTTTAATAATTTATTTAAGTTTTTTTTTTGGTAAAATTTTCAGTTAGGGTTGGTCTCACTTTCACTTGTGACATTATGATTGTAAGAGTGATTGAGATCTAATTGCAATTTTCTTTTGGTAATTTCTTGAATTGTTTTAAAAGACTCCAATGTTCTTAGGTGTTTGCTTGATTTTTTAAGTGAAAAAAGAAACACTAAATAAAAATGTAATTATTTTTATTATAAAATTAGAGATTTTTTAAGGAAGAGAGAAGGGATCAATCAAAGAAAATATTTTGTTTATTTTGAATTTAACAATACTGAGATGAATGTCATCATAATGTAAGAGTTTTAGTGACGAGTGTCATCTTAAAATTCTTTAGAGAGATAAAAATTTTTGGTTACTAAAACTTTTAAGAATATATATTTTTTAAATTTGTAGTGTTATTTTTTTTAATTCTTACTTATATATTTAGTTGATATAATTATTTAATCAATTCAATATAAAAATATTGTAAAAATTAATGAAAATAAATATTTAATTAATTAAAATTAATAATACTTATAAAACTTAAAAGATGATTGTTTAGAAAACAGACTCCTAAAATATATCAACTTACTTATTGTTTATTAAATTAAAT
>JBBYHM010000019.1:10739035-10756881 GCA_038381775.1 Adansonia rubrostipa
TGACACGTGTCTCTTTATTTATTTTTTATTTTTTAAATAGCCGTTAAGAGATATACATTATCTCACTAATTTCACTCGTAAAATTTTTATATTTCACTGGTAGTGCATAAAATAATTACCCTATTTGGTAAATTCAATATCTATTTTCAATTTTTTTTCCTTCAAACATGACAGGGAACAAGGATTTCTTGTTCACATGGGGACAGAAATAGAAAGAAAATTTCTCCCAAAGAAAGGGATAAGTTAATAAAATTGATAACTTTGAACGCAATATAAATATTATAAAAAAATAATTAAAATACGATATATAATAAAAAATAAAAAATATTATATAAATATATAAACGTATCAAAATTTATATAATATAATTATAAAACATAAAAATATAAAATAATAATATAAATATATGAATTACTAAATCTATATGAAAGAGTAAAAAATTGAGGTCGAAGACGAGCTTGCCCTACTGCCCCCCCGGCCAAGGGCGCACCTACATTTATATATTTATGTCAAATAATTTTAAATTTGACCCAAAATTAAAATCGTTAATTTATTTATTTATTTCATAATTTAATTTTATGTATTGCTATATAAAAAAGGGTTGAAATTCTAAAATCATTTTCTATTTATTGCACCAATCAATCATTATTCTCTACCTATAAAATCTTTTAAAGTGAGAGGTTTTTCAACAGATTTAAATCACAACCCTCTGATCTTAACGAAAGTTTAAATTTAATTTTTTAACTTTCACTGTGAAAGTTAAAAAATTAAATTTATTTCACAACCAAATTCTAATTTTCAGTCACAATTTTAAGCGCGCCTAGCTCGACCCAAATAAAAATTTTTTAATTATAAATATTTTATAATGTAATTATATATATTCTATACTAATAGTTATAATTTTATTTTAGTAATTGTTAATTTATTGAAATATTTTTATAATAACAATTATATTACATTTTTAAAAGAATATTAACAAAAAAATTAAAAAAATATTTAATTATTAAAAATATATTTAAAAACTTTATAAAAATAATAAAAATAATAATATCGACTGGCGTAAACGGACTTAAAATATCATTTATAAATGTGAGTAGACTTAGATAAAAAAAACCTATTCATAGTTTGAGTTAGATTTAGGTAAAATTATAATATATTAATATTCTACATAAATTTAATCCAACTCGACTCATATATAAGTTTAGCCAAATATATTATTAGTTTTTTTCTTTATAGCTATAGCTTACTATAATTTCTCCTTTTCATATGACCGTCGACCATTTGTTTTACTCTAAATCATTATTTTCATGCTGTCATACCATCTTTGCAATTTTTTTTTTCAAAAAAAAAAATGAAATCATTACGTAAAAATATTATAAAAAATTATAATTTCTATTTCAAAGTTTCAACTTTATTCTTTTAAAAGTTTGTTTTTTGAGAGTAAACATTATTTAATGATTGATTCATTTATATTTACATTTTACTTTTAAATTTTCAAAAAAAAAAAGGGAAAATTTCAATAATAATTCATTGAAAGATTGTGTAATCAGTAGCTTTATCATTAATTTGAAAGTTTTCATTTTTTTTAAAGTTTAATATTTTCAGAATAATCCTTTTATTCCATAATTATCTGAGCTAGAAAACTTTTTATTATTAGTATACTATGTGCATATATATATATATATATATATATATATATATATATATGCATTAATAAATATTACATTATGGCACATAATGAGAAAAAAAGTGAGTAAAAAATTGTGTTAAAGAAAACTAATCAGTGAGTATTTTATACATATAAATAGTTATTTTTTAAATAATGGATAGTTTTTAGGAAAAAGTTAATAAAAATTTTCAAAACAAAAATTAGTAAAAATTTAAAAAACATAAATAACTTTTTATATTATTTGATATAATAATTTATTTAATTTATTTAATTAAGTTGACATCATTTTTATCATACGTATATAATAAAAAGCCAAAGACATAAATAAATTTATTACATTAGTATTTAACTTATAATTTATTTAGTTTTTCAATAAATATTTTCAACTGTCAAAAGTATTAAAAATAGTATAGATGCGAGAATAAATCTTAAAAAAATATATATAATATTAATTAATTTCCGAAATTAAATGTGAAGATGAGTAACGTCCTCAAAATCAAATACCCTCTGACCCAGAACTCATATAAGGGCTATTTGTCAGCCCAAAAGTTAAAAGCCCATTCAAAATATTATATATTCGTCGGTCGTCAAAGAAATCAAAGTAACCTTCATCTTTTCAGTGAATCATCAGATTGGTGATAATTTCTCTTGTTTATGAAATCTTCAAATTCACTCTCAGTTTGATCATCCAAATATTTTCTTTCTTCTCGAATCAGAATTTATTATAGCCTGCTAAGGTGAGAGTAATTTGATTTTCGCTAACTTTAGGGTTTTGCAAATTGTTTCTTAATTTGGAATTGATTTCAGGGGGAAAAGGAAAATGTCGGCGTACGAGAATGTTGTGGGTGGGAAGCTGAAGCTGAAGGGAAAAGCCTTAGATGTTAAGGCTGGTGGAATCAAGAAGAAAAAGAAACATAAGAAACAGCATCAAGATCATGACCCAATTACCCAAAACGACCTCTCTGCTTCTTCTGGTCTGTTTTCTTTTCTCACTTTTCCATTTTTAATATAACAAAATTTCCCCTTTTGTTTATTTAAATTTATTATGTTTATTGCAATGTTGATACTGCTTTTAGGTGAACGAAAAGCCCCATTTCTAAAACGTTCTTGCATGACCTTAGTTCTGGGCTGCTACTATTACTCTCATGATAATCCGCTGGGGATATTCGCTGAACATTTAGGGAAACATAGTTCTTGGCCTTTTTGATTGTTAAATGGCTTTTAAAGACTACATAACTTAGACATCCAAATCTGTATGGCTGCATCCATATTTGTAGCCCTTTTGCTTGACTGGAATTAGGTTGGACTTGGACCCTTATATTCCGAGTCACAAGGTGTAAAAGAGAGACTCACCTGAGTGAAGTAAGACGAAAAATGTAAATAGGAATATTTTTTCATGTCTCTGTGTATGTGTCTGAAATAAGCTTTAGATATGTAATTCTTATAATAAACGTTAAAGGGTACTCTGGCTCATTCTTCACAACATGCAAAATTTTGTTTTTATTTTGTTGGGTAATATGTATGATTTTCTTATGATTCTATGGTTGTTGTTAAATATGCAAACATTGAGAAGTATAAAGTATGATATTGTCCACCTTTTCTTTACTAGTAAAGGCATAGTTAATTAAAAAATTAAAAATTAAAGAAACCAAAGGGAACCTCAATCAGGTTGGCTTTTTTTGTGCCTACCGTTTTACAAAATGCACATCAAGGCTCTTAGGTCTGATGTGGTTTTGTTGTCTGGCAAAACGGGGTACCTAGATGCATGCCTTAACAACACAGGATTGGACAAGCATTTTTACGGTTTATATATTACAATTTGACATTCCGTTGTTTATAGACAGTTGATTTATTTGACTCAACCAGCTTCTATTTTTATAATGTTATACACTGTTAGTTTATTTGGTTCAACGTGCTTCCGTCTTCCCGTTATTAAGTTTTGTGCATCATAATTGTTTCTAGGCCTCATAATTTTAGCTGGTACTTGATGTAGGTGGAACCACAGAAGTTTCTGTTGATCCTAATGAAGAAGATCTTAATGATGCTGAGAAATCAACTGAGGATAGGAAGGCTCCTCATTGTGATGATCATCTCACACCAGCAGAGAGACGATACATTGAGCAGAGGGAGCAACTTGATGTCCATAGGTTAGCTAAGCAGGCTAATAAATCTCACCGTGATAGAATCCAGGACTTCAACCAATATCTGGCCAACATGAGTGAACATTATGACATTCCTAAAGTTGGCCCTGGTTGATTCATGCGACATCAAGGTAAGCACCTCAAAATTATCAGTTGGAACTTCTGTGTTTTATGTACCAAACAAAGTTGCTGTCAACAACAGAGAACTGCTTTGTTTTATGGAGGTTGTTGTTGGTTTATCACAGATTATGCATTTAATTTGCAGTCGCTTAGTGAGATTTGTTTTGCATGAGAAACATCTTTTATGGCTGGCTTTATATTTTGACAAGTGCTTGCCCTCTATCTGTTTTAACATGCTCAGATACTTTATTCTTCACAGTATGGTCTTAGAATGAACTGATGCAATAAATTCTTCAAAATTGAAGGCAACATATCAGCCTTTGGTAAACAATGTTGTCTCCAAAGGCTTCAACTCTCAAGATACCATCCTTATTTAATGAGAAAACTGAGTAATGTCTTGCTGTTCTACTGTAAATTACCCTAATGTATTTCTGAACTGTGATTTGTTGGAAAGTCATGCATAACAGATATAGCTTAGGCTAAGATTTCGTAATGGTGATTAATTTATTTACAACTGCTTTGATTATTTAAGGGACAGAAAAACCTTGGATATTGCTCTTCTAAGTAGTGATGAAAGGGGTTGGGGGGGGGGGGGAATAGTATTGCACTGCTCCCATAAGGACGATTGATTGTATGAAATTTATTTGTTTTAACTCAACACCAATAGAAAAGTTTTTATGAGAACTATGTACTGTTTTTCAATGCAAATAAATGAAGTTTGATTGTAATGCAAACCAACAAATCGAAGATAATCTCCAGGATGAGTTTATTTGTTGAAGGGATGGATTGTTGCGTTGTTGTCTTAAATGAAAATGAAACTATTCAAAACTATCTTGGATGAAATATGAATATCTCAATTATCAAAAGTTATAAAACCCGAACTTGCATAGTTGTTGGATCGGACGGGCTGGTGACCTGCCCTTGACAGGGGTCGATTCTTTAATTGACCGTTTCTGCATTTGATCGACGAAAACCCAAATTGACCTTTGACAAACTAATTCGAGAGAATAGTCTTTCTTAGAAATGCCTGGACCTTGTGGTAGTGATACGTATATTTGTGGTGCATTTGTATATATTTTTAGTATTATTGTAATTGTATTCAGAAAATTATATCTTTATACAACCTTTAACATATTAGTAACTCAAATATATAGATTTCAATGCGCTCATATGATTATGTTATTTTCATGTTATTTTTTTTGTCGTATGTAATTGTATTATGTCTAAGATAGTTAAATTTAGGTAGAAGGAATGGAGATGTCAAGGTCAAAAGTCTATTGTCATATGATGGTTAAGAAACGAATATAAAGGCAAGAAATGCATTTAATAAATTGTTTATGAATATAAGTTTACTCAAAAAAACTCGATTGAGAGCTCGTGTAACCCTTTTCAAGTTATTAGTTTTAAGTTTTAACATCTTTTAACTAAGTTAAAAACAAAACTTGATATGTACATCTTTAAAAATTACATATTACTTATACCAGAATCTTCCGAAGTTCTAGAAAAACTTATTATTGTGAATTAAATTTTAAAGGGAAAAAACTGATCGGTAGTCATAAAATGAGAAACGAAAGAAGTTATTTTAACCGCTCTCTCGCAAAAAGAGAAAAAAAAAAGAATAAAGAACCATACTTCTATTATAAATAAAAATATTCTCCCTTTTATCTCTTTTACTAGCAAATCAATTGTTATGAATGGTCTGCGCATGCAGACCCACATAGTAAGCCAAACTTTGCCTCTTTTGTGGGTTTGAAGATTAGCTAGCTTTCTGAATTATATTAAAAAAAAAAAGGAAAAAAACTCTTTAACTACAAGAATGAACAACAGCTGATTCATTCACCATAAGAGGTGATTTATAAGTAGGAGATGATGAAGGGGAATTAAATTTCTAGCCAGTTGAAAAGGGTAACCACCAACTAATGTCACAAATGAAATTAGAGTGGAGATTTTTCGAGCTGTCAAAACGTAAGTTGGCAGGCATTCTTATTTTTGTATGTAATTACATACGTACATACGGATAAACCTACTTGAACTTGAGGAAAAACTCTTCGGATTATTCGTTTCAAACACATCAAAAATTATATCGCTTTGATTGTTCATAGCTGCTCCGAATTTTCAATGCCAACTGTTTCATAACATTTTATGCCAATCAAAAGATTGTTCTTTGTAAGACCATTCTTCAATAACCGGAAAACCAACCTTGGCTGCCATTTACTCTCAATTACACTTGGTTGTTTGGTAGAAAAGAAAGGCGGATAGAAATACTATTTTCATCCATTTAAAAGAGAAGGAACTTGAGGAAAATGATCAATTTTGCTTATTTCGATTCTTTCAACATCAAAGCGCCAACACTGCTGTCAAGGAAATGTCTAAATAGTAGATATTTGTTACAAACACAGTTTTGACACGACTAAATATATGTTGAACATACGAGAACATATCAAAAAATAAAAATAAATTCATACACAATCAAAATATGATAAAATATGATTTGATGTGTGGATTTAACACAAAATAAATATTTTTATTTTTTAGTTTTATTCTATCAATTAAGTACAAAAATCAAATTAAAAACAAAAAATTCTCAATCTGTTCGAATAAACCCCACAAGAAAATTTTCTTCACCCTAACCCAAAACTGTATCTAACAACTCGAAAACTTTGGAAAAATTCCATTGGAATCATTTTAAGCAAAAAAAAAAAAAAAGCCTAATATAGAAAGGAAATTCCCATTTTCTTGTAGCCCTATGCCTTGAAAGCTCAAAAAAAAAAAAAATCTATTTGGCAAAATCAAAGAAGCCTGGTTTTTGGTTTTGGAGAATAAATATTCTAATCGACAAACAAAACACATAATTGTAAAAGCCTGGAACTATATTTTAAAAGAATTGGATATAAGAAGTTGGAAAATAAAATCAATTTATGGAAAACTTGAAGAAACTGAAGAATTTTGGAAATTTTGGTTGTTGGTTTTTATTAGATAAAACCAGATTAAATCAATTTTGGTTTCTCAGTTTAGTTTGTAGTTAATACATGGAAGATGTTATTGCACAGGAAATGTAATGTGCACTTATGATTAGGGAGGTATTCCAGTGTATTGTTATTGCATTATGAAACCTCCTTATTGTAGAATGTAGGGAGGTAATCACTTCCACTAGTGATGAGAGTCCTCGAAGAAGATGCTTTAGTTGTAGCAACTATCGAGTTCACATAATGAACTTGGTAATGAATTGGTGCGAATTAAGTGACTAACTTGGTAATGAATTTGTGCTAACATTGGTGCGAATTAAGTGTCTTGATTTGGTAATGTGCTTCGTTTATTGATTGAGTGTCCTTAATTCAATATTCATTTAGTTTATTAATTTTATATTGTGCCCTAGTTATAAAGAATGAAAGATGATAATGTGTGATGTATGTAGGTTAATAGTTGTCGATTTTTTTTGTTTGGCATGATAAGCCAATTGAATGTCAACATTTATTTTCATTTATTTAAGGAATATCAATGGAGATTTTACAAGAAAGAATTCACTCTTGAAAAACGAGACCAGAACATTGAGAAAAACGAATGCTGAGTTGAAGAGTGAAAATGACTCTCAAACTACAATACACTGTGAATTTTTATTGTATAAAGTGGTGTAAAACCTTTATCAAGGTAGTTTCGTGATCGTACTATTTTTTGTTTTGGTGCTAGTATTGATATGTTTTGGTGCATTATTTCAAATTTACTCATAATTTTGAAAACTTCGTAGTATATGTAGATGAACAATATTTTTAAATATCAAATAAATGAGATTAAATAAATTTCAAATATCAAATATTTAACAATTATATATAATATTATAAAAAAGCTTTACCAAATAGAAGTCATCATTAAGCAAATCCAATACAAACAAGATCATTCATTAAGCAAATCTAATACAAATAAGATTGTTTATTAAGCAAATCAAATAAGATCAAGTGCAATACATAAACACAAAAATATCAAATATAAGTCATCACCAAGTAAGAAAGCATATGAAATTGAAGTTACATGAAATTAATACAAACAAGACCATTCATCATCATCGTCATTCACATTTCCACGTCCCTCAATAATACTATTCCATTCCCATTGACTTTCATTTTGTGGAATAATGATTTCATAATCCTTTATCAAAAACATCTTTATCATTAACAGTTTTTGAAGAAGTTATCAAAGACTCTTAAATAGCTTCCTAATCCATATCAAAGTCATCCTTATCAAAAAAGGTTGGCTCCTTAGGTATCCAACTTGTATAATCTAAATGTTCTCAAGACTAAGAGGTCCAAGATTTATTTTCCCTTATTAAGATTCCCAGTAATTAAAGAATAAGTAAAATTGAAATAATATAGAAGTGTTGAACATTGTAAGTAAATTTTAGAAGATTGTTTTCTATAAATTTAATAAAGTGTAAAATATGTCTTTCTCGAAGCTTTAGATTATAACAAACAAAGATAAAGTCATTCAATCTTTTATGCTCTAGCATATTCCGCTTTTTGGAAGGGATAAAGTTAAATGTTCTCAAATTTTTTTCACAACTAGTTGCCCTAGTATATTGGCTAAACACTCGAACTACAAAGTTTTGTTTTAGCATGCTATTCCCAAACAACTCCTACCATGATACGACATGTAAAATGAAGACAAAATTAAAATTACCAATTAAATCATATAATCACATGATAAACTAAGTAACAAAAATTACTAATATTTTTCTTGAATATAATTTTGCCCTTTCACATATAGCAAGAGATATTCCAAAATTATCATTAAAGTTCTTATACCCTTCAAGTTTTGCACTAGTAATTTCTTGCATCTAATCATTAAAAACCCATCTTGTAACTGCATTAAGGGAACCTCTATCAACTTCATTTTTCTTGTTAAAAGATGGTCTAAAAAATGCTTGGATTAAGCAAGTAACTAGCCATATGTAAAGAGAAAGTAAATTGCTTATTCCATCTTGCATCATTCACTTTTTAATATGGTATACATTGAGAAATCCTATTCTTGAACCTCATCTTTATGGCCTTTTTTACACTGTCCCTTGCTTAATACAAATAACCCATGCTTGGTTTTTCTTTATCATTAACAAGACAAAGAACTTTCATAAGTGGTTCACTATCTTTCACAATAGTTGACATTGAATCAAAAAATCTTTATCTTTGAGGATAATAGAATCTATTTTTTTCCCAACACTGCTTTTTGTATAACGTGACTCCACCATTTATCTTTGGTAAATATTCGTGTAAGCTTTTTTCTAATATTTCATCAAACATTAAAGGCTTAAAAAGTGTAGATCTCGTGACAGTAGTGCAACATAAATCTCTACTATCTATATATTCTTTTCTCATTAAAACAAGTATCCTAAACATGATTATAGATAAATTTTGTAACTTTTCTAGCTTTATTAATAGTTTAATAAAGGATGGGAAAGTATTTATGGTTCATAAAGCTTTCCAACATCAAATCAACGTAATGAGAAACTCAAGGAGTCAAACAAAAGTGCTGTACTTGTTGCAATGCGCCCTTACCCCGATGACAGGATAGAATGCACCTCACTCAAAAAATATCCCTTGCTTGGTATTTACGTTTGACATGATAGTGTGAGAGGAAAAATGTTTTGGGATCTAGAGTGGGGGATTGTCAGACGAATTGCTCGTCCGATTGTTGAATGACCATTATAAAGTGGCCAAAAATTTGGAGTCATCACTGATCATTTAGGACTAGGTATGGCCGATTAGATTTTATGATATCTTGAGTTATGAAACTTAGAGATTCGATTTTATGATTTACATGGTTTAGAGTTCGTTAGGAGATTTTAGGAGTCAATTTTATGTGGGGAAGGATTAACACCCCCATGATGCCCTAAATCGATACCTTTTGGACATAATATCTTGGTCTTAATTTTCTCAATTTTTTTACATTACTATTTGTTTATAATCCCCTTTTATAATGCATGAATTTTGTAAATAAACCAATCAAATTTTTCTAAAAAAGGTTAATACCCTTCGCATCTCGAAGTAATGGCAATATGTAATGTTAAAATATTTTTAGATTTAATTCGAAAAAGGCATTCCAAATCAAGTACTGAGGGATACCTATATAAAATGTTGCCTCACTGATTTAAAAAAGGATCTAATTAAATATGTAAATGTAGAAACTGCCACCAATAAAATGAAATGTGTTACTAAAACATAAAGAAAGATAATAACTATGACAGAAAATAAACATACAAAAGCATAGAAAGGAGGAAATGTTAAGATGTATGTCGTAATTATCTTCGGTTATTGAGAAATAACCAAATTAACAATTTTGAGATGCGTTTGGACTTGTTGGTCGATTAGGGCATGAAAAATGAGGTTTTGTTTAAAAATCTCAAGTGAACCAATAAAAAAAACTTGATTCTTGGAGGAATGTTGAAAATTAAGATTGAAAAATCCAAGTGGATGAAAAATTGGGTAATTTTGGGAAATAAAATATTTTTTGGATTTTTTTTATAGAAAAAGGTTTGAAAATTTAAAATTGATAATTTAAATAAAGGTCTAAATTAAATTTTTAGGGTGTTTGACCTTGATTCGAACATAGCAGGACTCACATTATGACATGTGGCATTATTAGGGAATTAATTGGAATCATTCTGAGGCATCTAAATGCCTTTAAAAGGGAATTTGGGGAAGTAAATTAATTTTACTTTATGCTACAGTGGACAGCATCCTATTCGCCTTCTTGAAATTATTGTGGACCAGTTCAAAGGCTCTATGGAAAATGAGATATCATTGAAAAGGTAACTCAACGATGATTAATATAAAAATATTCTAAAAATCTCAAAAAATCAGTTTCTAAAAGGAAATAATTTTTGAATTTAGGTTTGTTTGGTATTAATAGCAATTACAAGGAAAAGAGTGCAGTAAAATTTAAGAAATTATCATGGACTCTTTTGGAATCGTTAAATTGCAAATGATATCTTTCCCAAAAGAGAATTTTATGTAGTTTTTGTGAAAAATATTTATAAATTTCATAAAAATCATTTCATTGGTCAAAAGGGCCCAAAAAGAATGTTAACTGTTGATTCCAAAGTTTTTAGACAACAAAGATTCATCAAATCATAACTCTCTCATCCGAGCACCTATGGATGCAACAAGATACTGTTGAAAAGATAACTCACTGCCCTTTAATGGACAAATACCAAAAAATTTCGTAAACATTGTATGGGGTTTGAAAACAATTTTCCAATTTGGCATCACAATGTTGTCAGCACCAAAATAGGGGGTTTTTGGGTTTAAGGTTTTCTAGTCACATGTCAAGGGTCAAGCACATAAATGCCTAAAAATTAAGGGATATGATGGTGGAATCAAAGATCTGCATAAAGTTTTAAGGAATTAGGTAGATGGATAACCCGTTACTTATGCCATCGAGTCATAACACAAGAGCTCAACACCAAGACATTTGATCAAACATAGTGCAAGCAAAAAATTTTGAAAGGCTGAAAATAGGTTTTATTTTGCCTCAGTAGGCTATCAATCCAAACATCTAAGCTCTATTTTTTTGCAAAATTATAAAAGTGGTTTGCTGAAAAAAAAAACTTAGGCCAACATTAATTTTATTTGTTTGAGATTATGTAAGCTAATTTGGGAGTGTTTACAAAAGTAGAGCATGGTAGCAAACACCAAAAAAGAAAAAGCATTAAGAAGGCATTTTAAATTATGTAATATAGTTAAAGATGGCATCAAACAGCAAAAATGTCTTGGAATATCAACAAGATAACATGTTTATCTAGGAGAACATGCTAGAAATGTAAGAAATGCATGAATAATGCATGGACATTTAAGAATTTTTCTTAACAATATTAAAAATGATATAAAAATGGAAGAAACTATTTTCATGGTTTCGTGATGTGCCTATACTCGAATTACTTGAATAATGATGTGCGCAACTCAAAAGTATGTGCCTTTAAGTTATCCCTTGATTAGGATTTAGGTTAGGCGTGATGTAGATGATAGTAAAGGGAAAGACCATCGAACGTATCACTCATCCAATCAGTTTTGGATGGCCACCATGAAGTAGCCAAAGACTTAGAGTTACCACCGATTATTTGGACTAGACATGATCAGATGCTTATTGAAAATGATATTCCAAGTTACGAAACTTGAAACATCAATTTCAAGGTCTACAAGTTTCAAAGATTTACCGGTTGGGTTCAGGAGTTGGTTACGTATGGGAAAAGATTAGCAACCCTATGATGCCTAAAATTGGTACTCGTTAGCCATGTCTCACATCAGTTTTAGTTTTCTTGGTTTTTTATTTGCAATTATTTTGATATAATCCCACTTTAATGCATGAATTTTGTATAAAAATTGTAAACCTTGGTTTTTTTAAAAAATTAAATCATATATGTGCCCTGAAAATGTGAGGAACCTAGAGATCTTTTGATGAAAATCTTCAGATTCAATTTGAAAATCCGATATTTCGTGTCAAACACTAGAGAGATATTGACATGAACCATTGCCTTATAATTTTCAAAAAAATGATTTGAAAATATAAACACAGAATGGGCATCACAAAGGGAAACATGTTACTAAGAAGAAAAAGGATATAATAAATATTATATAAAAATAAACACATAAAAGCACAGAAAAAAGGGACGATTGAAATATATCTCGTAATTCTTTTCGATTATTGAGGAATAACCAGAATGACAATCTGGAGATGCATTTGGACTCAATGGTTGCTTGAGGGTGAAAAAAAAAGTCTTGATTGTAAGACTCAAGGAAATCTGAGAGAGAAAAAATTTAGATTTTTGAGTAAAGGTTAAAAAATGAGGTTAGGTTATCCCCTACGAAGACAGGGTTGGAGTACCCCCAATGGTAAAAATTTTAGTGATTTTGAAACTTGAATGAAGTTTATAAAAGCGAGGTTGGAGTATCCCTCAGAGGATGGGGTTGGAGTATCTCTAAAGATGAAAATTTTAGAAATTTGTTTTGAGAAAAAAAAGGGAATATTCTTTAATGAAAATAGGTATTTTAAAATTAAAACCAATAACTTGAATAAAAGATAAAATTATTTTTTTTGTTTGGCCTTGTTTCAAGCATATGGGACTCGTTTTATGACATTCAACGCTATAGAGAATTAATCAGATGCATTTGAGGCATTTAAATGCCTTAAAAAATTGGTTTGGAAAAATTAATCTAATTTTTTAAGTTAAAAAACAGAGGATAGCATCGCACTATCATCCTTTTTGAATTTATTTCGAGTTCATACAAAAGGTTTCAGTAGGTAAATAAGGTATTGTTGGAGAAGTAACTTAATAGGGATTAACATAAAAATATCTTGCAATTCTTGAAAAATCACTTCCTAAGCAAAATTAATTTTTGAAATTACGTATGCTTTAGCACTAGCAGCACATGCAGGGAAAAAGGTGTAACAAACTTTGAAAAATCACCCAAGATTTGTTTGGAATCGTTAAATCACAAAGATATCTTTCTAGAAAGGGAATTTCAAACATTTTTAGGAAAAATATTTTAAAAAGCCAAAAAAAATCATTTGATAGGCCAAAATTGCTCAAACACAATGTAAATCGCTAATTCCAAGGGTTTTGGACAACAAATGTTTGAAAAATCGTAACTTTTTTATCCGAAATGATATAAGGGCAAACTAGATGCCGTTGCAAAGGTAATTTTATGGGAAAAATATCAAGAAATTCCAAAACGTATTGTAGGTCTTGAAAATGATTTTTCAAGTTGTGACTACAATGCTATCAAGGCAAAATATGGGCTTTTTCGGTTGTCAAGTTTTCTAGGACTAGGCTTGGGTTATGGACATTCAAATATCTATAACAAAGAGGGTCAATAACAGTGGTTTCACAAGCTTATTCGCACAATCTCAAAGTAGTTTGGGATGATGGAACAGCCAATTAACCAAATCACTAGCAAAGGGCATTAGACCTCACAATCAAGGCACAAACATTTTAAAACAAGTAAAAATACTATTTTATTTTGAAAATTAGAATCTTTAACCACATTTAACCATGAATCTAAGCATGAAAAGCTTGATTTTTCCTGAACATTAGAAGACCAATTAATGAAAATATTAAATCAATGTTAATCTCTATTTATTAGAGGTCACATAGACTTAACTTGGGTGGGTTTTTTGAAAATTGGTTTTTAAACAAAAAATACCAAATAAAGGCATCAAGAAAGTATTTTTAATCATGTAAAGCATGTAAACATGGCATATGTGAAAAACATAAGATGGAGCAACAAGAAGGCAACATTTTTACCATATAAAGCATACTAAAATCGCAAGAAAATGCAAGAACAATTAAGATGACGCTCATGTTAACATAAAAGATGGCATGTGCATGTAAGATAATGCTTCTATGGCATGAAACAAGTAATGGCAATTTTTTACAGCACCAAAGACATGACTTTTATATCATCAAGTCTATGCAAACCTCATCAAGCTAAATAAAACATCAAAGCATTTTGAAACAATAGAAGCATTATCTTAATGTATCATCAAGTATTAAGTATGAAGGACAGTGGAGAATACCAAGAATCAATATTGTTAGATAAGTTAAAAAAATATGATTTTTGAAGCACTCAAGCAACATTAAGGCATCATAAACTCAAACATCATCAAAACAAGCTCAATGATGCATGATTTCCTATAAAGGTCATGGTTTCATGAAGATTGGTTAGCAAAGTTAGCATGAGATATGTGTACATGCAAATAAATAAAGAACAAAGGTGTACAAAATATACTAACAAAGTTTGCAAAACTCCTTTCTTCCTTGTTCTCTAGTTGTAATTTTTTATGTTCTTGTGGTTTTTTTGTGTTTTTGATTTTTTTTGCTCACTTTTCTTTCTTTTACTAGCTATAGATAAGTAAGAAAGAATAAAAAAGATGAGCTTTCAAGGAGCACTATGGATGAAGAGATCTTTAGCGATGAAAGGAAATAGAAAATGAGGGTTTTGAAAGGCTACTAGAAAAGCTATGAAAATGGAGAGTTGTTTTTGAGAAATATGGTCTGTGAGTATGTCTAGAGAGTCCCTTTGCTGAGCCAAAGTTGGCTATGCTGTAATCAAATTCTTAACCAAAGGTTTAGAAGCAAAAAATAAAGGCATTGTGGGATTTTCCTTATGTACCATAGGGACAGCTCTAGGTACTATGCTCAATTGTCTTTGTTTCCTTTGGTTTTGGTAGCCAATGTGGTGGAGCAAACTACTTCATATAGCTTGCAAATGGGAAAAGTCCAATCTTACCCCTAAACAAGTTATATATTTCATGAAAATGTCTTATTTCTTAGTTGGTTTGGGCCTTAAAAATCAATTAAGTCCATTCCTAAGTCCAATGATAAGGCTTAGTATGAATTTGGATGATTTTTTGGTGCCAAACATGTGGCTAAATTGAAATTTTGACCTAAGGATGCAAAAGCTAAAAAATGCCAAGAACTAAGCAATTTTACCTAGATATATTGATACATTACATATTGTGTCAACACATCTAGGCAAAAAATGCAAAATGCATTGTATCAATGCATTTTTAGAATATATTAATAAAATCACTTATGTATCGATATATTTTGTCCAAAAATTGAATTTTAGCTACTACCAAGCCTTGTATCAATACATTTGAACGATGTATTGATATATTAAGCAAATGTATCAATATAAGCCCCATTGTATCGATACAACTTATGGAATTTTGAATTTTGATGATGTGGAGTCCCCATATCGATTCAAAAAGGTTATGCATTGATAAATACATGCAAAATGTGAAAGTTATGTACTTATGACTCTCTGAACCTCTTACCATGTCAAGAATGATGGGAAACCGATCCATCCTTATCTAAATAAACCTGACAGTGCCTTAGATAATAACCTATACCCGGACAAAATAAAGGTGTTTATAGGTGCTCCTCTTTCGTCATTGCTAAGTATATCAAGAACAGGGCAAAAATAAATAGACACTATTTTGCTGTGGTGAGATTATGCCTTTTGAGTGCCTACAGAAAATGAAATCTAATTAATGTTTCAATATGATAGGTATGATCTATCGATGATGATTCTGATAAAAATCTAAATGATTTTTTTATAAGATTTAACCTTTCTAGTGGATTTTTAGGCTTTTTAGGGTTTGAGCCCTTAAATAGGCACCTATTCATTTGGGCTTTGAGTCGACAGGTGCCTAGCTCTATATGGACAAATTCGACAGGTGCATAGCTCCTTATTGATAGACTCGATTGGTGCCCAGCCTTTTATGGACAGATTCTATTGATGCCTAGCTTTTTATGGACAGACTCAACTAGTGCTTAATTCTTTATGGACAAATACAAGTGGTGCCTAGCTCTTTATGGATAGACTCAAGTGGTGCCTAGCTTTTTATGGACAAACTCGATTGCCCAACTCTTTATGGATAAACTCAACTAGTGCCTAGCTTTTTGTGGACAAACTCGATTAGTGCCTAGCTTTTTGTAGATAGACTCTACAGGTGCCCAACTCTTTGTGAACAGATTTGATAAGTGAGTGAAACTTTTTTTTAAGATTTGAAAATAAAAGTCCTTAGGAGAAACAATGAGAGCATTCTTGAGAGAGGCTTGAACACTATTCTGATCAAGAGAGGCTTTTGAGGATATCTTCAAGAAAAGCTTTAAAACATTTGATAGAACATCCTTAAGAAAGGCTTTGGAAGTTTTTGATGAAATATCCCTAAGAGAGGCTTTGAAAATTTTGAAATATCTTCAAGAAAGGCTTTTAAAGTTTTTAAAATATCTTTAAAAAAAACTTTGGGTGAAATGTCCTTAAGAAAAGCTTTGAAGTTTTTTAAAGCTTTGAAGTTTTTTGAGATATCTTCAAGAAAGGCTTTGGATGAAATGTCCTCAAAAGATACTTTAACAGCTTTTTTTTAATGAAAACTTCCTCAAAAGAGGCTTAAAAGCTTTTGGAATATCCTTAAGAGAGGCTCTGAAAGTATTAATGAAATATCTTCAAGAGAAGCTTTGGAAGTTTTTGAAATATCTTCAAGAGGGGCTCTAAAAATTTTTATAGAATATCCTCAAAAGATGCTCTAAAAATGTTTAAAATACCCTAAAGAGAGGCTTTGAAAGTTTCTAAAGAAACATCCTTAAAAGAGGCTTTGAAAGTTTTTGATGAAACATCCTCAATGAAGGCTTTGAAGGTTCTTGAAATATCCTCAAGAGAGGCTTTGAAAGCTTTCGGTGAAACATCCTTAAGAAAGGCTTTTGGAGTTTTTAGTCAACATTCTCAAGAGAGGAAATTTGATACATCCCATGAATGTCATTCCAAGGCATAAATGCCGTGTTATGTGGTTTCATGAGTAAGTTGATAAAGATGTTTATGCTTTTAGTCAAAAGCTTATACGTAAAAAATAATACACATGCATGTGAAATAACATGGTGAATGCTCATGAATGCGAATGTGTGATAATGTAAATGCACATAAGTGCGAATACCTGCAGATATGGGTGCATCTAAATGCTACTAATTGCAAGCGAGAATGTACCTGAGTGCGAATGCTCGGGAATAACAATATATGTGTGAATATAGGTGAGTACAATTACACATGAATGCATATGCATGAGTACAGATAACTATGAATGCGAATAAATATGCATAGAATGCACATAAGTGCAAATGAATGTGAAATGCATGTAAATGCAAATGTAGTGAATGAGAGTGCATGTGAATTTTAATGCTCGTGAATAAGAATACATGTGAGTATGAGTCGATATGAATGGGAATGCACATGAGTGTGAATGTAGATGAGTAAGGATGCACATGAGTGCTAATGAGAATGCACACGAGTGCCGATGCTCATGAAAAACAATGCACGTAAGTTGTGATGCCCGTGAATGTGAGTACATATGAGTGTCGATGTTCATGAATA
>JBBYHM010000019.1:10756981-10768798 GCA_038381775.1 Adansonia rubrostipa
TGAATATGGATGTACATGATGTAAGTGAATGCATGTGATATGGATCCACATGGGTAATAATGCATGTATGAGTGGATGCATGTGAGAGCAAACACCAGGATTATTCATAATCTAAATGCATGGGGAGGTAAATACTAGAGTCGATCAGGATGTAAATATGCTTAAGTAAAGCATATGTTAATAAGTGATGCTTAGATGCCTATGTGAATGATGTGTATTTTCATGAATAATGACATGTATGCTCATGAAAGGTGTAAAGGTTAAGACTATGGCTAGCATTTTTCCTAAACTCGGCTTAACTTTTCTTGATGGTTTCTTTTCAAGTTAAAAAAACATTCTAATCCCATTTTTACCCCATGATTAGAGAAGCCTTTGTCTCTTCATTTTGCTTAAGATGTTCATTTGATGAAAACTCTCAAGTTAGCATGATAATCTAAGTCTGTTAGAGACTAATGATCTTTGGTTAGAAGATTTACTAAACAACAATTTGGCTTTTTCATTTAGATGGGAGGGCCTAAAAAGGGCTTTATCAATTCAAAAAGGTTTCAACAAAGGCAAAATGAATTCTTTATTTCTCTAGGTTCATGAATGGACCAATCCTTATAGAAAACGAATTCCTTAAAAACTAAACAAATTTAGCAAATTTTTTAAGCTTCCTATTATTGATACTTTGATTGGCACTAAGATTGATCATGATGGGTTTAAGGTTTTAGATTTAGAAAGGCAAGGATTTAGTTTTAAGGGTTAGTCCCTCTAAAGAGGAAAATTTAAGATGTTAAGGGATTTTTAGGCGTCCTCATATTTCTTAGGAATGATGGTTTCTTGTTAAAATCTTAGTAATCCTATGAGTGGCACCAAAAATTCTCTATTCTACTCTAGACTGCCCATTTTAGGTTTTCACCCAAGAGCTTTAATCTATCCATTTTTTATTTCTTTTTTAATTGATTGCTTAATCATGCTTCTTAAAAAGGCTTAAAATTTAGCAAAAAAATGATTTCTAAAAGAATAAGTTCATCAAATCCAAATAGACTTTTCAAAGACTGTAATGTAGCCTAAGATTCATGGTTCTAAGAAAAAGAGTGTAAAGGCCCACATATAGTGTTTAGGGGTAATCAGATCAAAGATCATTTCTTTTCATGAAGGCATCTATCCCTTTTACTTTGAGATGTCCTTGTTTCCTAATCTTTTATTCCCTCTTTCATTATTTTTCTTTTGCTTTTGCTTTTTGTTTTTTGAATATGTTTTTCTTTTTCTTTTTCATTTTTTACATTTTGTGCTTTGCTTTCCCTTTTTGTTTTTTAAAGGAATTCTAGATCTTGGAAACCTAGTATATTTTGTATTTGCCCGTTTGATGCTAGGCCTTTTTCATAGTTATAGAGTGGGATATTTGCCCTATTTTCCTTAAAGGCTTTCCATGCCCCTTAATGTGGGGGTAATTCTTGACCAAGGTTTCAAATGAATGAGTTCATTAGGCTCAAAAGGGGTAGCAAAAGGAATCATTTTCTAACTTGTGAAAGGATAATGAAAGATGACCATTTTTCATCTCAAACACAATTATGTGAATTGAATAATCATTTCCTAAAGAAAGTTCTTTTAAAAATATTTTTGACATCTTAATCACATGATGTCAAATTTAGTTTTCATTTTTCCTTTTTCTTTGCATGCCTTAATATCCTTTTTACTCCATATGCTTAAGCATGCCCTATTTTTAATTTGCCACTAATGGGAAATCATGTAATACCAAAGTTTAAGCCATAGGGAATATTTTCTAGTATATCTCGAAGGTTTGTATTGATAAGGAATTCTAGTATCGAGATGTCAAAATGATAAGGTAGAACTAAGGACAAGGGCCATGGTGGTACCCTAAAATGCACCTTGAGAAAAGCTTTTAGGAAATGGTTTGAAGTTGTTGAATTGATAGGAAGAGATATAGTCCAAAAGGTTTTGCTAGGGACATATGGCAGTTTTATGGTGTTGCCCCAAAAGTGTGATTTAAAAAACTTCCTAGGTATGGTCTAGTAGCTTAGGTTTTGGTTTGTCAAGAAGAAGGCGAATGTTTCTAGCACAATCATGATACATCTCTAAGTACCGTGGATAGAATTCTTAGAAGAATATCAAATTTGTTTGATTTCAAAAAGAGTCTATAAATTTTGAGAAATCGATCCTTATTAATCCTAGCCTAAGTCGAGGCTTTTGTTGGTTTCATTGTTCTAGTGTCGTTATGTGGGCATGGTTTAAGATTGATTCCCAGAAGTTTTAGGTCTTTCAATTAGTCAATTTTATGCACAAAAAATCCTGAACATGAAATAAAGAATGCATGCAATCATCTGATTCTCAAGATTTTAATTATCACGCTTTCATTAAACATATGATTCAAAGTTTAAAACATGTTAGTTTCATAAAAAAGGACAACTCAAAGACAAAAGCTTTTCACATGAAGCATGCTAAATTGGAATGGCCTTATTGCATTAAGTTCACACATTTTATTTCACTCTCACAATTAGTTAAGATCGAACTATCCAGCTTTAATCAAATTGTTGCACTTTTCTCTTTAGAGCTCTACTTCTTCTATGGAAAGACCAGTGCTCCCTATGTGGTAGCCCTAAGAAACAATGGTGTCATGGCCATTTGGGCATGATGGCTTTATAGGTTTAAAACAAATCAGAGAAAGTAACTAATCCTAAATGAGTCAGGAAGTAATTTAGTGTATGATTTCAGGATCAATTTTATAGGAGTTCTGTCTCAACTAACTCGCTGTCTCTTTTACGCATTCCCTAACCCTTTCAGATGACAAGTAGGTCTAATTGGAGTCATGGGTGTTGAGTTGTGCATTAAAAAAGATGTCAATGTGCAAAAACTTGAGTACAGATTTGATGCAACATTACCCCTAATAAGGTGAACCATTTGGCTTACACATACATGTAATGCATGTTAAAACCCTTTATTGATAACCCATCGTAGATCAAGGCTTGGATTTCTTCTCTTTCATTTGTAGGTATTTTTTTTTTGTCTTGGTCATCTCACCTCTTTCAAGCCTTCCACTTTTCATTGCATTTTGATCATTTCCTTGGACATGATTAGGTTAGAGAAACTCCTTATGGTATTCCCTATGAGCTTGTCATAGAAAGGGCCATATAAGGTGTTGACGAATATGATCGTTATTTTTTTGGTCAACCAGGGATGAAATTAGGCAATATTTTCGTCTCCATCTTTTGGCATATTGCTTGAAGCTTTTCATAGCCTTCTTTTCCATGTTTATGAGAGAAAGACGATCCGAGGCCTAGTCAAATACATGTTTGTATTAGTCTAAAAAGCCATGAGCTATATCTGCCCATGTTTGAAATATGACCCAGTCAAGTTTTATGTACCAGTAGGCTGCTACCTCAGTTAAGTTATCTTGAAAGCAATGTATCAACAGTTTCTCATTCTTCTTACACCTAGCCATTTTTGACAGTACATGTAAAGGTGAGCTATTGTATCTGTTGTCTTGTTGTACATTTTAAAATCCGACACCATGCATTTAGGTGAAATGATAAGGCTAGAGACTAGACCTAGAGATTTAGCAGCTTTAATTTCAAATTTATTGCTCTTTTCTATAACCTAAAGATATTTTCTAATAGCTGATATTTGCCGAGGTATTCCATAGCTTTCAAGGTTTTGACACTATTGTTTCCCTCTCTATTAGGTCATCTAAATTGATGAGGAAGATTCTATATTTGCCCCATGAGATCTAGGATGTCTATGCGCTATAGCCAGATTCATGTAGATAATCAGTGCACTGATGGAATTGGTGTTGTGTGGGGTCATGGCTCATGGGTAACTCATTTTGGATAAGTGTAACTCTAGTGACACTAATAGGGTGAGCTTCAAGATTTGCCAACATTTTCCCAATATTAGTTGCACTAATTTGCCCCTTTTTCCTTCTTCGAAACTAACAGTAGTTTTTCTAGCTCAATTATTTGGGCTTGCGATTCGTCACTTTTGCGTAGCATTTGCTTTTGAGACTTTTTCTACATAAGTTCTAGTTTTTCAATCCTAGCTTGATAATTGTTCTTCGTGATCAACAGCTTTAATCAATTCTGATACATTTCAAAAGAACAATAGAGCTTCTTTTAGAGAAATTCTTGCATCGATGAAGATTATCACTCTACCTCCCAGTTTTATGTGTCATGAATGGATGTATGTGTGCATGCATGTAAGTAAATACAATGGGGATGTTAATGTAAGGTATAAAAAGATGATATAAGTGATACATGGAATACATGAAATGTATAGAATATACACAAAAATTTTGTTGCCAAACAAAGCTTTATTCTGACAAGTTCCAAGCTTTAAGGGCAAGAAAAATTATCTCAGTGATGGCAATATCATGCATTTGCATCATCACATCCCTGACACACTAGCCATGGTAGTATAGCTCTTTAAAGGGATCAAATCCATACAAATGGATGAATTATGCCCTAAGCCTTATCAAGGGAACATGACACCAATAGGGTGAAAATCCTTTTTTATTAAGGGCATTATGGTGTTCTTTTAACATTGCCCATGTACCAGTTATTCTTATATTTTTGATGCAAGAAATGATGCATGTGACGTGAACACGATAAACAATATAATAGTAAAGGGTTAAAGAATGTTGGTAAAAATAAAATAAATGAAAGCAACAAAAATAATCACAAAAATTACCCCGATAGTAGGTGTTATTATGCCTTGGGGTGAACATAGAGGACTAAAGAAAGTATCGCTCTTTCTTCATGGTACAAATTGACAGGGACAGCATAAAAATGTGTTCAAGTTGAAATATCAAAATAAGGAGACATTTTCAGGTTAAAACCCATGAGCCATGTGATAGTATTTGTTTGTCATTACCTAAGGTTATCGGTGCCAAGTCATCAACTAGACAACATGATGGCTTAACCAGACCCAATTTCACTCTCTAAAATGCGTAATACCAAGCCTTGAGCAGAATCATGAATGACAACCTTCGCATGCCATTAATTATAAGAGTACAACGGCTGCTAGCCATTGGTCGAACAACATATCAATCTAATTAGGTTAAGCTTGCCTTTGATCAGGTGATGCGAAACCTCTCAAACATAATTGACCAACTAGGTAATGACGTACGTTTATTGTCACTTACCAATAGGCATATGTTAAGCCATTAATCGGATAGCAAAACAAGTCGATTAGGTTAACTTTTTCTTTTAAAAGCAATGTAGGGGCCTTAGAAGGGATTATAGGCAACAACATTCACATGTTTTTCCTAAAGAAATGATGAGTGTTAGCTGTCCGTCAAAGAGCATAATGGTGTGCCCCAAGGGCATATTATGACACATGATGACTTATAGCGAAAAATGTAAACTCCAGCAACAACGTGCATTCATCATCACCCACATAAAATAACAGAACAAAAGAGTAAAAGGTAATAGCTGTTTCCTCGAGTGTTTTATTCTTTGGGTTATTCTAACACCTTGGTATGTCTTAACATGGTTGGGCTTGTAAGCTTACTAAATAGGTTTGAGTTAACATATAAATTGGTGTCCAAATTGCTCATACATCCATAAGGACAGCTGAAGCACCCAGATCCAGGCCCATCATAGTCTTAGTGGAATGGGTTCAATTCAGTGAATGTATTTCCTTATGCAAATATGAAGGATTACTCACAAGAGATAAAGGTAATTTATACTTTTAAAGTTCTTACTATGCCTATGTGGAGGGTTACTCACGAAGGTGGATAGCTCACTTGCTTCTAATATTTGGGACCTTAATCCCACCATGGAGTTTGGTGAGAATCAAATGCAAATGTAAGTGTATAGTGTGTTAGGAAAACAATAATATTTTTTTATTTACCCCTTATTATTATATTTATCAAAACGATATCTATTTTGAAACAAAACAGTCCCTAACAATTATAAAAAAATATATGAAAAGCTAGATATTAGTAAATGAAGATAAAAAAAGATTATAATTATCAAAAATGTTATTAAATCGAGAACCAAGCAAGACATGGCTAGTCATAAGCCTAACTTTCTAAATTGTCTCCAGTGAGTCGCCAACATGTCATGACATGCCCTATCCAGAATCGCTCGGATGGTGATGCACGTGACTTAAGAGCATGTGCCTTTGGGTTATCCTTTGATCTGGATTTGGATTAGGCCTAATGATATGATAGTGAGGGGAAAGACTATCATACGTACTGCTCATCCAATTGGCCTTGGATGGCCACCACAAAGTGGTTGAAGACTTGGAGTCACCATCGATCATTTGGGCTAAGCATGATCGAATGTCTATTGAAAACTTACAAATCTTGAAACATCAATTTTGAGGTTTATGAGGCCCGAAGATTCATCAGTTGGGTTCTAAAGTTGGTTACGCTTGGAGAAGGATTAACACCCAAAATCAAATCCATTAGCCATGTGTCACATTGGTTGCAATTTTGTTGGTTTTGATTTGTCATTATTTTGATGTAATCCCTTTTAATACATGAAGCTTGTATAGAAATTATAAATCGAAGATTTAATGAAAATTGTAAATCATGTATGGGCCTTAGAGATTTAAGGAACATAGGGATCTTTTGATGAAAATGATCTCCAGATTTAATTTTAAAAATCAAATATTTCGTGTCAAGCATTGGAGATACCGATTGCATTATATTTTTCAAAAAATGATTTGAAAATATAAATGTAAAATGGGCATCACAAAGGGAAACATATTAGTAAGACGAAAATAGATGTAACAAATATTGCATGAAATAAACACATAAAAACATGGAAAAAGAAGGACGGTTGGAATGTATCTCGTAACTATCTTTAACTATTGAAGAATAACCGGAATGACAATTTTGATACACGTTTGGACTTGGTGGTTGCTTAAGGTGTGAAAAAGAAAGTGTTGATTAAAAACATAAAGAAATCTAGGAGAGAGAAAAATTGGATTTTTAAGTAAAGTTTGAAAAGCAAGGTTTAAGTATCCCCTCAAAAAAGGGGTTGGAGTACCAACTATGGTGAAAATTTTAGTAATTTTGAAACTTGAATGAAGTTTATAAAAACGACGTTGGAATATCACCTTGAAAGATAGGTTGGAGTATCCTTATGAAAATTTTGAATTTTTTTTTTTAAAAAGGAAATTTTCTTTAATAAGAATAGGTAGTTTAAAATTAAAACTGATAATTTGTATACAAGATAAAATTAATTTTTTTTATTTAGCCTTGATTTGAACCTCGTAAGACTTGTTTTATAACACTCAATTCTATGAGAAATTAATTGGATGCATTTTGAGGCATTTGAATGCCTCAAAAAAATGGTTTGAGAAAATTCATATAATTTTTTAAATTTAAAAATAGAGGACAACATTGCGCTCTTGCCCTTTTCAAATTTATTTTGGTTTCATCTGGGGGCTTTAGGGGAAATAAGATACCATTGGAAAGGCAACTCAACAGGATTAAAATAAAATATCCCAAAAATTCTAACAAATTGCTTCTTAGGTGGGAATAATTTTTGAAATTGAGTTTGCTTTAACGCTAGCAGCATGTGCAGCTAAAAGGGTGTAATAAACTTTGAAAAATCACCCTAGATTTGTTCAAAATCATTAAATTGCAAATGATACATTTCTAGAAATTTTTAGGAAAAATATTTTAAAAATCTAAGAAAATCATCTGGTGGGTCGAAATGACCCAAACATAATGTAAGTCGCTAATTCGAAGGGTTTCAGAAAGCAAAGGTTCAAAAAATCATAGCTCTTTTATCCCAAATTATCCAAGGGAAAACGAAATGCCATTGAAAAGATAATTTAATGCCTTTTATAGGAAAATTATCGAGAATTCCATAAAAATGTTTTATGGCTCGAAAATGATTTTTTAACTTGTGATTATAGTGCCGTCAGGGCAAAATAAAGGAGCTTGTTCGATTTTTTAGTTTTTTTTTGGACATCCGAATGTTTGTAACAAAAAAAGCCAGTGATAATGGTTTCACAAGCTCATTCAGAGAATCCTAGAGTAGTTTAGGATGATTAAACAACCTATTAACCAAGTCACTAGTAAGAGGTATTGGACCTCATAATCAAGGCACAAACATTTTAAAACATGTGAAAAGACTCTTTTATTTTGAAAATCAGAATCTTTAACGACATTTAACCACGAATCCAGACATGAAAGGCTTGATTGGAAGACCAATTAATGAAAACATTAAATCCATGCTAATCTCCATTTATTGGAGGCCAACATAGACTTAACTTGGGAAGGTTTTTTGAAAGTAGGTTTTTAAGCAAACAAATACCAAATAAAGGCATCAAGAAATATAAACATGGAATCTATGACAAACGTAAGATAAAGCAACAATAAGGCAACATTTTTACCACATAAAGCATCCTAAAAATGCAAGGAATGCAAGGAAATACATGAACAATTAAGAACATGCTTATGTTAACACGAAAGATGGCATATACATGTGACATAATACTTCTATGGCATGAAACAAGTGATGGCAAATTTTTACAACATCAAAGACATGGCTTTTGTGTAATCAAGTCATGACTACAGTGTTGCTAGGGCAAAACAAGGGAAAATTTTCAATTATCAGGTTTTCTAGGACTAGGATCAAGTTATGGACATTCGAATGTCCATAATAAAGAAGGTCAATGATAGTGGTTTCATAAGCTCATTCACACAATCCTGAAATAGTTTAAGGATGATGGAATAGCCCATTAACCAAGTCAATAGCAAGGAGCATTAGACCTCACAATCAAGGCACAAACATTTTAAAACGAGTAAAAGGACTATTTTATTTTGAAAATTATCATCTTTAACAATATTTAACCATGAATCCAGAGATGAAAAGCTTGATTTTTCCCCAAAATTAAAGGACCAATTAATGAAAACATTAATCCATGTCTATCTCCATTTATTAGAGGTAACATAGACTTAACTTGGGAGGGTTTTTTGAAAATAGGTTTTTAAGCAAACAAATACCAAATAAAGGCATCAAGGAAGCATTTTTTAATCACGTAAATCATGCAAACATGGCATCTGTGAAAAACATAAGATAGAGCAACAACAAGGCAACATTTTTACCATATAAAGCATACTAAAAATGCAAGAAATATAGGGAAAGGCATAAACAATTAAGAGGAAGCTTATGTTAGCATAAAAGATGGCATGTCATGTGAGATAATGCTTTTATGGCATGAAACAAGTGATGGCAAACTTTTACAGCACCAAAAACATGACTTTTATGTCATCAAGTCTACATAAACTTCATCAAGCTCAATAAAACATCAAAGCATTTTGAAATAACAATGTATCATCAAGTATTATACATGAATTATAGTAGACAATACCAAGAATTAATGAAACAGTAGCTATTCTAAGATGAAATAATAAAATATGATTTTTGAAGCACTTAAGCAACATTAAGGTATCATAAACTCAAAATATTATCAAAGTAAGCTGAAAGATACATGTTTCCTATGAAAGTCATGGTTTCATGAAAATTGGTTAGCTAAGTTGGCATGAGATATATGTATATGCAAAGAAATAAAGAGAAAGGTGTAGAAAATATACAAACAAAGCTGTAAACTCATTTTTTCTCTATCCACTTAAAGCTATAATTTTTATGTTTTTGTGTTTTTTTACGTTTGTGGTTCTTTGGCTCACTTTTCTTTCCTTCACTTGTTATAGATAAGCAAAAAAGAGTAGCAAAGATGAGCTTTCGAGTAGCACTATGGATGGTGAGGAGTTTGGTAATGAAAAAAAAAGTAGGAAATGTGCATTTTAGAGAGGTTTTTGAGGGTTGCTGGAAAAGCTACAAAAATATAAAGTTACTTTTAAGAAATATGATATGTGAATGTGTCTAAAGAGTCCCCTTTGCTAAGCCAAAGTTGGCTTTTTTATAATCAAATTCTCAATCAAAGGTTTTATGAGCCAAAAATGAAGGCATTGTGGGATTTTCCTTGTATACCATGGGGATAGCTCTAGGTACTTTGCTCAGCTATCTTTGTTTCCATTGGTTATGGCAGTCTGCATATGGGGAAAATCCAATCTTGCCCCTAAACAAGCTATGTATTTCATGAAAATGTCTTATTTCCTAGTTGTTTTGGGCCTAAAAAATTAACTAAGTTAAATCCTAAGTCCAATGAAAAGGCCCTGTATGAATTTGGATGATTTGTAGTGCCAAACATGCTGCTAAATCAAAATTTTAACCTAAGGATGAAGAAGTAAAAAATGCCACAAACTGGACAATTTTGCCTAGATACATCAATGCATTGTGTATATTGTATTTATACATCTAGGCAAAAACCTAGAATCTATCGATACAATGAAGATTATATCAATGCATTTCCAGAGCGTATCGCTACAATCACTTATGTATCGATTCATTTTGTCAAAAAATCAAATTTTAGCTACTGTTAAGCTTTGTATCGATACATATGACCAATATATCGATACTTAAGCAAATATATCTATATAAGTCCTATTTAGTATCGATAAACCTATAGAATTTTGAATTTTAATGACGCAGAGGCATTGTATCGATACATAAAGGCTATGTATCGATACATGCAAAAATGTGAAATTTATGAACCTTTAATTCTTTAAACCTTAGCAAAGCGGAGAATGATAGGAAACCAATCCATGCTCATCCGATGGACTCTAATAATGCCTCAACAATAACCTTTAATGCCTTGAATGTTGGCTCGAACAAAATAGGATGTCAACACATGGCATGAAACAAAGATGGAAAATTTTTACAAAACCAAAGATATAAACTTATGTCATCAAAATCAACATAAAATATCATCAAGCTCAAGAGAACATCTCATGGCACAAGAAACATCCATGGAACCTATAAAGGATCATGGTTACTTGTGAAGGTTCACTAACGTGGCATGGAAAATGAAATGAACACCAAAACAAAGAGAAAATATGAGAAAATATATCAATAAAGCTTTAGAATCCTTGTTTTCAAAGTTTCAGCACTTTTCCTATTTTTTCAACTCACTTTTTTTCCCTTTTTTTGTGGATTAGAAAAAAGAGTGATTAAAATTGAGTTTATAGGCTATACTTGTAATAGAAAGGGTTTAATTAAGGAGAAATCCTTGAAAATGAAGGTTTTCAAAGACTATTATAGAGAGCTACATGATGGAGTTTTTTTTGCTTAAAGGGGAAACATGTGAGGTTAATGTTGTGTTTGTGTAATAAGAATGTAGGGATTCCTTCAATTAAAATAAACTTATCATAATGTTGTGTTTGTGTAACGAGAATGTAGAGATTCCTTCAATTAAAATAAACTTATCATATAAAGACAAGTGAACAGTTAAGACAAAATACATAAATAAGGGTAATTTTAACATTGTTGCCTGTACCATCTAATAAGCCAAGGTACAATGCTCAGCATTCTTCATTCGTGTTGGCTTGGTCAACTAAAATAATTGATCAAGGTCACTTTATCCAATTGAAATGTATGAAAAAACCAAAGTGCCGTTCAATAAATTGACCTATGTCATGAATAGAGGTGGCAAAATGAACCCGAACTCGAAAACGCGCCCGAAAAAAAACCCGAGCCCGAACCTGAACCGAACCTGATTTGACCAAAAAGTCAATGGCCCGAACCTGAAAAAACACGAACCTGAATGGCCCGAACCCAAAATTACCTGAACCCAAAAAAACTCGAACCCGAGCCCAACCTGAATCCGAACCCGAATTTAATACTAAAAATAAATAAGAAGAAATTATAATAAATAATTGTTTATAAATCAAAAACTTTAATAATGAATTTTATTTTAATATTCTTTTAATAATTTAATTAAATATTAAAAACTTAA
>JBBYHM010000019.1:10803657-10829639 GCA_038381775.1 Adansonia rubrostipa
ATAATAATAATAATAATAATAATAATAATAATAATAATAATTACTTATTTAGTATAGACATAAAAAGTAGGGACCATTTTAATATTGAAGGAAGAAGTAGACAATAATTATAAATATCGTTTAAAAGATAGTTGTCAATTGTCCAACTTGTTCCTTGCTTTATTATTGGTAGCAGCATTAAAAACAATCCACTCTCCTCCCAGCATTTTCTTGCAAAATTGAAAAACGTGAACATATATAATGTCTTAAAATAATAATAAACATAACAACAATTTCTATTATTTATAAAGTTTTTTAATTTAATATCACAAGTCAAATAATATTAATTTAATTGATATAATTACAATAATATCAAATAAAAATAATTATCTTTCAATAGTTTATATAATATTTCTACTGAAAGCTACCAATTTACTTTTAAAAAAATCTAATCCCTTTTTTAAAAACTAATAGCACAAAAAATTACGCCAAAAAATTCCATTTTTTGCATTTAATTTTTTAAATATTTTTTTTTCAAAATGTTTTCTCACTCATATAATTATTCTTTTCTTTTTTTTATTTGTTTTTGTTGCGAGAGGTTTTAAGTTGGACTTGTCATTCGGATAAATTGGATCAATTGCGGTTTTAAAAACTTTAAGTTAATTTTAAGTTTAAATTATTTTAGGTTTAGGTCAAAACGAGTTATTTTAGGTTTAAATCATTTTGGATTCAAATTATTTTGAATTTAAATAATTTTGATGCTCGATTTATTTAGATTCGGATCATTTCGGGTTCAATTTATTAATTTTTAAAGTCAAATAAAACTAAATTTAAACATATTATTTGGTTGAATCAAAAAGTGGAAGACAATAAATAAATTTATCTTGTATCTAAAATCAAAAATTGGAAGACAACAAAAAAATTTATCATGTATCTAAAATCATTATCTATATTTATTTAGATACTTCGACAAACAATCTTTAGTAATAAGATTTTTGCCAATGACCAATATTAAAGCTTAAATAGATTTGATGATAAAATTATATTATATTTAAGAATTTTACTTAAAAGTTCAATTATCAAGGGTAACAAATATAAATATAATAAATATAATAATAAATGTTTATTCAAAATAAAAGTTTAATAATGAATTAATTATGAAATTACATTAGTTAATTATACCTAATAACTAGGTATTATGTTCATGCATTGCACAGGCTTGTAATGCATTTCATATTTTAAATCATATTATTATTTTTATCAATAATATGTCTTATATTTAAAATCAAAGTAATATAAATAATGCTACCAAATAAATATTCATTTTAAGAAGAAAATCATTTATTTACGCTAAAAGGCTTTAATTTAATAATTTGTCATACTTATTTTTACTACAAATTTATTTAAAATTTGAAAACAAAAATTATTCTATATTAAAAAATATGAAACTTGTTTAAAGTTCTATATTTTGACTAATCTATCGATCTTCATACATAGCAGTATAAGCACCCACAATATATTGCTCTAATAATAGACTTGCAAAGGCAAAAGTGTATCAACTTCACATCTTTGTCATTGAATTTATAGTTATAACACTCTTTCATAGTCAAATTATCTTTTTTTGTCTTCTTTCTTCTTGTATTTTGACAATAAAAAATGTACTGCTCATCACTTATATCATTCTACTGTTAGGAGCATTTTATCCATTGCAAATTAGACTTTTCAAATAGCTGCTTTGGATTGTATGCTAGTAGAGAAAATGTTGAAACGTTGATTATATATAGTACTCAAGAAGAACTCTTTTATCATGAAGTAGTCGTGATTCATGAATGAGAAAAAAGAGTTGTATACATTTAATTTAATAAATTAATTTTATTCACGTATAAAGAGAAGAGATGTATATATATGTATATATTTAATTTAGTAAAGTAATTTTGATTCATGTAGAGAGAAACGAGATAAATACATTTACTAAATTATTTTGGTTCATGTATCAAAAAGAAGAAATGTATAAATTTAATAAATTATTTTAGTAATTATCATAGTATTAAAACATAATTATGACAATACTAAAATTATAAGATGAAAGTTAAACTATCTAAGATATTAGTCATTTCATTTATTAATTCAAATCAATTTTATTATATAAATAGATTTTAATTATGAAATTGAATTAATAAAATTTTTAGAATAAGACAAGGTTCATTTCTTATCACATTGACATAGTAACATACATGAAAATTTTGCATGAAGTATACATTTTATCATATTAATATATTATACATAGTTATATGTGTATGTATCTATCTTTCTAACTCTTTATAAGAGAATAAAAAAATTATATTTTTTTTAATGAGTCAAATGCAAGTATTGGAACAAATATTATGATCATTGGTCAAGTTCATCTAAATCATATGATAAGAGACTAATTAAAAATCTAAAATCTAAAATAAAAAATAACAAATTTATTTTAGATAGATGTATAATGATAATAAAGAGATTTATTTATTATATATCACATAATAAAGTATTGTTGTAATTTAAACAAATCATTATAATAAAATATACGTATTAATGATTTATTTTATATTTTAAAAAAATCACATTATAAGACTTAAATATTATATATTTGAAATTAGAAAACAAATTTATTCCAAAAAGCACATATAATGAAATATAACTTAATTTAAATAACAAGATAAGAGATTATTATAACATAATGTATTAATCATTGAGAGAAACAATATATCATTATTAATAACTTATTTTATGTGTTTTATTTTATACAGCATGAGAGGAGATTATACTTTTAAAATTAAAAATAATACATATACTTTAAATAGCTTGTATAATGATAAAAATTACATAATTTATTATAAATCATATGTAAAGAATTAAATTAAATATATAATTTATATTAAACCGTATTATAAAATTATCATAAGTAATATAACATATATTAATTTGTTTAAAATAGAAGTATACAATAAGATTATCATAAGTATATAACATATAATTTTATAATATTATTGTTAATTATTTGGATATTGAAATAATTAGTATTGATCTTTTTTATTATTTTGTCAATGAAAAGAAAAGAAAATAAAGAATAATATTTATAATATATAATAAAGATAAAAACAAAAATAAAATAAAATAAAAAATTATTATTATTTTTTAATTATGACTAAGAACATACAATTAAAAATATATAAAATTATAATTATAAATATAAAATATAAAATATAATTTAAATAAATTAATAATTTATTTCATATTTATTCATTTTAATGAAATTAATATTTTTTAATAATAATTTCTTAATTTTACATATATTAGGTCACGTTAAGAATGTAGAAGTAACTTGTGAAGAACGAAAAGGACCTTTCAGCTGACATTTGAAACCCTAAAAGTATAACCCTAAATATCATAAGAAACTCATGTTTGATATAAGATCCACTCAACGGGTACTTTTTAAATATTTTTATTTATTATTTTAATGGAGGGATTCTCCAAGTAATTTGGGATTTGAGACCAAAGGAGTGAAAGAAATGAAGAAAAGTAAATAATAAGGCCCATTATACTTTTATAGATAAGAATGTGAAGGCTTTGCCATCTTGGAATAAGTGGAATATGTAAACTTATCACATATGCCATATTTACAAAGCTAATAAACTTAATGAATATTAATAAAATATATAAAATAAAATAATAATTATTAAGTTTTTAATGGTGTTTATTTAATAATAATTTAATCTTTTGTATAATTTTTTTGACATTATTAATAGGATTGTAAATATATTGAGCTTGCATGAACAAATCTCTATTAGTGTTTTTTTTTTTGTGTTCAGTTTGTATTCATTAAGACTTTTTAATTTTATTAGAGATTTTTTTTAAAAATATTGGATGTGTGCAAGCCTGGTTAGTTTAAATGAACTTGTTCTTGAATATTAAATAAACTTATTCATAAATATATAATCGAACATATTTATGAATAATTATAAATATATTTATGAAAAATAAATAAAAATAAAAATATTACATTTAAGTTATTACTAAATAATAAGTAATAAAATATAAATATTATTAAATTTAAGTTCTTATTAAATATAAAATAATTAAACACAAATATAATTAATTATACTATAAATAAATAAAATAAAAATAAAAATTATATTATAATTGAACAATAAACAAGTTTTACTATATAAATTCTAAAGGATTCAGAAATAGAGGTATCAATAGACTCGAGCCATGACCCGATATTTTTTTTGAATTTCTTACTTAGGTTCAAATTTGGCTAAGCCCGCAAGCTCAAGTTATTGTTCAAAAAATATTAAATTATTAAAAATAAAATTTTTATCAATATTTATATATTTAAATTTAAAAAAATATTTTTATTAATTAAATAGTGATTCGAACCAAACCAACCTAAATAAAAAAGTGATACCCAAGCCCAACCCATTTTGGGCCAAGCTGTCAAGTTAGGAGGGGCTGCCCGACTTTTGAATAAACAAGCTTGTTTGTATTTATGAATAAACTGAATATGTCTTATTCAATTTCCATTTGTTCAATAAACGAACCTTAATCTTATTGAACATCATTTATTTAGCTTGATAAATGAATATAAAAGAATATAAATCAAATTATTTATGAATAGTTTACCGAACATTTTGTTCATTTACAACCTTTATTATTAATTATGCATGTAAATTTTTTAAATAATTTGTTTATACATGTTAACTAAGTGTAAATACCAAATAGCAATTCAAGGAGGATGAATTGGATTGATGCCAAAATTTTCAAAATTAAAGTTCATTACATAAACAAGAAAATGAAAAGATAATAATTATACCTGTCAAATTAAGAAAAAAATTAATTTCAAATTAAATTTAAAAAAAGGACTAGAGAAATATAATGATTTATAGTTTTTTTTAAAAGATGTTTGCATTTTTTTTTGGCTTTTGCTTCCTCAAAAATCAAATCAATTATTTTTTTAAACTTACAAATATGTTTTCAAAGTTTAAGTAAAATTTTTATATTCAATACCTCATAAGATTGAATAAACAATATATCCTCCCATGTAGTTTTTTTTTAAGATATTTTTTCACCACCTAACCAATATTGTTAACCTCTTACAGTATGTTTGGTTCGCTTTAATAGCTATTTCATTATGAGATGATTTGGCTTTTTATAGTGACGCGACCATTTGGTTCACTGAATACCCATTCCCTAGAATAGCCATTCAATACTTTCCCTACTGAATGGTTATTCTGACCTTGGGCAGAATATAAAATTTTTTTAAGGGATTCAGATCCCTTTTGTTGAGGATTCACATCTTATAGTGTTCCAAATGTAGATCCCAAAAAGACCATAAATGTAAATTGTAAAACAATTGTACTGGCAAAAACATAATTAATCTACAAACTATTGTTTTTGAGTCTCTTTGGGATTGTACAGGGATATATAAGGTATTTGCAAAGAAGTTTGAAATTTTTTGGTCATTGCATCATTAAATTACTTTTTTTTTTTCAATTTCTTCATCTTCTTCCCCTCTATTTTCAGTTTTGTAACTTTTTTACATTTTTTTTCTTATCTCTCTCTACAATCAAACAAAACCCACCAGCCTTAAACTCAGTTTAGTCAATTGCCGCACTGTTTATTGGTATTCATTGCCAATCATTACTCACCCCAAATCTAATTCGACCAGTCACCACACCGTTGGTCAGAGTCAGTCGTCAGCCGTTCGCGTACTATCGATGAAAAACCACCAAATATCACCATGAACCTATCTTCTTCCTCTCTTTATGTTTTTTACTTTAGTCTTCCCAAAATCTAACCCAAATATCTTAGATCTAATTTTGAAACCCAACCTTCTACCCCAAATTCAGCCATCGTCCATTGCCTCTTGATCGTTTAGTTGTCGAGAAAACAACCCAAAATTTATACCTTTATTATATATTTCTGTATTTTTGTATTTTTATTCTAATTAACGTTAGATGGCTTAGAAGTTGTGCATTTTTTTAATTTTTAGTTTTCAAATATTAGTTTCTTTAGAATATTTGGATAGAAATATTAATTGTTTCTACTAAATCTTTCTTACTAAATCTTTCTTAACAGGTTTTTGTTGTCGAAATTTAGACATGATGCGGATAGCCTAATCCAATAGAGCCGAAGGAACTCACTCTTAGGTATTTCCCATCCATCTTCATCGTATTTCCATAAATTTTAACAATATGAGAAAATGTTGACCATTTCTACTAAGCCAAAGAAAAGGTTGTGAATTGTTAGGGTTACTCTAGCCATTTCATTTTCTATTCACCACAAGATTTTGCATGGTTGGTTTTATCTTTTTTGCCTCATTATTTTCTCTCATTTCTTGCATGGCCTGTTAACTTGATTTAGCTCCACGGTTTTGGGTTTGCTGTCTTGGTTAGTTCGATTTTAGTTCCAAGATGTATTTTTTAAATATTTTTTTACCATTTTAATTTTTATTTATTTTTTGAAACAAAATGAGAATGGCTATGACAGATGATGAGAAAGGGTAGGTGGATGAGTGGTATGGTGAATTTCTTATGGATTTGGTATTGCCATGACAGGAGATGGGAAAGAGTTGGTAGATGGCTGGTGATGGGTGACCTGGTTTGTGCTATCAGATAATTAATATCTTTAGACAGATTTATGTCAGAATCTCTGGCTTGGTAGAAATGGTTAACCTGTTCTCACAATCTTTGCTTAAAAGAAGTGGAAAAGCTTTGAAAGCTAGGATCTGTTGCTCACAAGAAAGCTTTTTTTGAAACTCATTATAAAGGAAGAGCTACAGTGAGAGCAATGACTTTCCTTAAGCAAGCCAATATTGTCACCAATGATGCCTTTCAAATGGGAACTATGAATATGGTTTTCTTGATCTTAGCGTAAATAAAGGTTTAGCTAATTCAAACACATATTTGGCCATGACTCAATGGGGAAAGAGGTCATGTAATGATGAAAGAAGATGTGAATATAGATAAATGTCACCAGGTTGAAAATTCAAAGGCTCTTGAAAATGTTGACATCCATGGCATGATTATGGCAACCCAAGGATTCCCACTATGGTAATGTTTATATAAACAAGTTTCTATTTTATTCTTCCTTTGTCAAGTGTTTTTGTTTATCCTTATTATGGAATACGACAGGAATGTGTTGACCCAAAAAATTCAACTTCATCAAGCAAGAAAAGGCAAAAGAATTCTTTTTCAAAGTTATTAGTTCCCGTAGAGTGTCCAAACTTCCATTACATCCTTCTAAACGAGTGGCTTTAGTATAAGCCAGGAGTGAAGTGATGTTGCTAAGTTCGCCAAATGACAAGAAAAAAATAGTTCCAAACAACTTTGTATGTCAATTAATTTTGCTTTTGGTGCCGGTAAAACTAACAAAACATCACTAAGAATGCCAAGAGACAATTTGACTCCTCTACAAACCACAAGTAGGGCATTGAAGAAAGCTGTTGATTAGGAGAATTTAGCTCAATCAAGTGTAAAAAGATAATCAAATTCCACATTAAAGTTATCCAGTCATGGTGGAGTATTTGAGCAAGCAACTGCCAGGATTGAAAATCTTACTAATAAGAAGTATGCATTAAACTCAAATGAGCAGAGGAAAATAGTTCAAACATCCGGAGAAAGTTCAACTGCACTGCAAACTCAGCTAGAGTATTTTCTCTTTCGCCTTATTTACTTGCTATTTTATTTGCATATAAAGACAATTACATGTGTTGGATATTTTCAAGAGTGGATGACTAAAGAAAACAATACATATGATGTTTTAAAAGGTGTAAATCATAATATTGTTAATTATACATTATATTTAGGTAGTACACAGCAAATGGTTTAGACTATTTAAATAACCAAAATAAGTTTCATTTACAACCTATAGGCATATTTTTATATAGGTTCAAGGCATACTTTCGAAGTTCTTCAATTTACAATGCATTTAATTTATATAAGTTTTTTAGTAGGAGTATTTGTTTCTAAATGATATCAAAGGATGTAAGCAATTAACATGGTTAGTGTTATGTGGATGTTTGATTTCCATGTTTGTTTCTAAACAAATTCCTATGTAGAAACTTTAAGAAACAACTATTATGAGTGAAAGTTTCGCTTTATGTTTTTATATGCTATAATATGAGATGGGTCTAATTAGACTATTAATCATGATAAATATAAAATTAACTACTATTATATTTTACACAGACTAATATGTTAAATTTTTAATTATTTAAGCTCTAAATTGTTGCGTCTAAAAAGAGATGATAGCATTAAAATTGAATGTTTCGTTTGTGATAAGATTTGTTTTTATAAGACTTTTATGATAAAATGATATGGCATGTATGTTCTTCTTTTGAAAATATATACAATTACTTACATTAATATAAATTAGTATATATACTATTAACACCGCAGCATAGCGCGGGCATAATACTAGTTAAATTTATTTTTCAATAGTAGTATAAAATAGAATTTATTAATCATTCTAAGCATTTTTTACCATATAAAAATAAATTTATGTATGCTTTTTGTTGTCCATTAAATTTAAACCTTAACTATAATTCGTCAAAAATGTTTTTTGATTTTATATTCAAAGACCCTTTTGACTTTTTGCTTTTTACTTATGTTAGTATAATAGGAATCAAAAAGTAATATCAAAGAAGAAAATAAATTGAAATATATGCTACTTAGTACTTATTTTATATTTTTTTATAATCCTTCCTATTTCTTAGATTTTAATATTTTATACATAACCATTAACTTAAAAACATTTATATACGATTGGAAAAAAAAATAAAGAACAACCGTCTGCTTTTGGATAATATTCTATAATTTGTTTACTATTGAAAAAGTTACTAATTAAATCTAGCAAGCCAATAATCGAATTAAAATTGTAACAATAAAATGATATTTGATGGATATTATATACTATAAAGAAATAGAATTGGGGGCAAAAAGGGAATTTTGTAGAGAAAACTTACTTCATTGAATGGAATTAGAATATAGAGAGAAACACAGTTGGAAATAGTAAGAAATGAAATTACTGAAAAGGATAAGAATAAAACCCAAATGCATTAAGTATAAATGAAAATAAATTTAAACAAAAACAATAATTAAGACAAAAGTAAGCTTATGGATAATGATCTTCTATTTATTCCAGCTGACTTTATGTTCTATAGTTTTGTATCTTTGCATTTCCATAAGAAAGCATTATATTTATGTTTTAGAAGTCCAGAGGCTTTCTTGGATAGGAGAAAAAGGATTTAGCTTAAACCTTTAGGTAAATCTCTACAACCATAAATATTTATACGCAATAAAAATTGAAATTGACATTCAATAATGTAAATGAGTGTGTGTATATAAAAGAAACTGGCATGTTATAAGTAACGGAAAAAAGAAACTAATGAAAAGAAATTAAAATTTGAAAAAACTGAAATAAGCAAAAAAAGAAAGAGAAGACACTAACATTGTGTTCGGATGAAGAATTTTAAAATTTTGAAGAATTTTAAAATACTAGCATTTCAAAATTTATCAATTTAAAATACTAGCATTTGTAATTGTATTGTTTGGATAAATAATTTTTAAAAAGAAATTTTGAATATTGGATTTTGATAAAATATAAAATAATTATAAATAATCATATAAAAATAAGAAAAATATGCAATATGGATGTCATTAAATTTGTAAAAATGTATAAATATTTCTAATAGCATAAAAATAAAAAATAATTTTAAAATCAGTTTATTTAGTTAAAATTAAAAAAATTAATAATAGCGTTAAAAAATAAAACTTAATAAATATCAATATTTTAGTAAAAAAAATTAAGGAATTTTACAAATTCCACCTTCAAACTTGGAATTTGAAAAGGGAATTTGAGCTATCTACAATTCCTCTTTCAAATTGTAAGAATTTTAAAAAATTTTAATTTTTATTTTACCAAATAAAGAAATTTCATTTTAGAATTTTAAAAATCTATTTACAAATGAATTCCCTCCTTAAAATCTTTTATCCAAACACACCCTAAAGAATATGGTTCAAAGAGAGGAAGAATGATTGAGGAAATAAGAAATTAGAAGGGGTAAGAATAAAAACATGTAAAAGAAAACGTTTTCCAAATGTTTTATGGGATTTTTAAGATTTAATTAATGTTAATAATATGCAAACGAGAGAGAATAAATGAAGATTTATAAGTGTCCTAATAGAGAGCAAATAAATAGCATGCAAAGTAAGAGAGACGTAAGGGTTGGAAAGAAAAAATCCAGATTTAGTAGTGACTAAAAGACTATTATACCCCTAATTACTCTAGATAAGAGTTGAAAATATATAATACTTAGCATGATATAAATTAGCATCATAACTTTTTAATTAGCAATGGAGTGAAGTATAAAAGCAATGAAGGAAACTTTTAATAGCTAATAAAGTAACGCTAGAAATAAAATGCAAATACTTAAATTTAATAGTAAAATAATTAAGATTCATGATTATTGCCTAAATCAATGTAAACTACCTAACAATTTATTATTTTTTGGGTCCCTTTGGGACTGTGAAAGTATTTTTGAAAGGGTTTAAGGACAAAAATACTTTTTTGCATTAAATGACTTAAAAAAAGATAGAGAGAGCCGGTTGTCTCTCATTTGAATTTTTTTTTTGATAAAAGATTACTGGCAGAGCATGAAAAAATTTGGGGAGCCATCCATATTCACCTACTCTTTGACTTTTTCTTTTCTTCTTTCAATCTTTTGCTTGCTTCCATCTTTTTTAGTAATTCATTTTCTTTTCACCCGTCTTTTAACCATTTTATTGTTTTATCCATTTCATCTTTTTCTTTTAAAGTTGATTTTTTTTTCCTTATTTCTGTAGACAATCTTCATTCTTTTAATCTTTCCCTTTTCTTTGTTGATTAAAAATCATAAAACTATAAATCTAAGTAGGAAGAAAATGGGTTGCTAGTAGAAAGATAAATAATAGAGTTTAGAAACAGTAGAAATATTAGACAGGAGAAGAAGGAAATGAGGATACTTGGCCTGATCAACCAATTTCAAATCATTATCAACCATACAAAAGTTGGATTCAGTGATATTTGGCTATGAATTTTTTGGATTTTCTTTTTGTTTTTATTAAATTTCATTACTTTTCTTTTTCATATTTTGTTAAATTTGATTCATTATATAGTTTTTTTTTTTAATCATGAAAAGACCATTTGCAACTAAATGTTAGATCATGATTAATGCTGAAGATACCACACCAAGAGCCATTGTTACGACCTTTAAACATCTAAATATCAAGTAGGTTTCACTTTTCCGTCCTCTTTTATTTTTTTTTTTTGCATTATCTTTAAATTTTGTAGTTATGTCTAAAATTTGCTTTAATGTGTTTATAGAACTACTAAATGTGATACTTGAAAAAAATGATGATGATGGTCATTTATCTAATGATAAAATAGAGCTACTGTTGCAAGATCTATAAATTTTGTTTGCTAAATGTTGGATAAAAGTTAAATTCATTTTTCTATATTTGGAGCCTCATGATTTGATTTAATAGTAATGGCTATAATATTATTTTGCTATTGAATTCGTTGTGTGTGAACAAATGTGGTGATTAATTCTATAAAAATGTTGCTTCTAGATTTCAATCATTTAATAGGGCTTTCATTTATATTATTCAAGAAATTAATATCTTTATTGTCTTATCTTTATATGAACTATTCAAATGTTGTCTTGCAACAGTCTTTTTTTTAATGATTTGAAAATTTGACATTCTATAAGAAGTAGCTAGTAAGGCTAGTGTTTAGATTGCCTAAGATAATTAGAGCAATTATTGATATTAGACTCATAATTTTAGGGAATTTTATTGAAAAGTACAAGAAATTTGCGATGCAGTTGTTGAAATATTTTTATATATTTGTTTGCACAATTTTATTTATTTCTTGACCATCAAAACACTATAGAACTAATATGAATCTCTTGTATTTTTCAAATTATAAATAGCATAAGTAAATAGAGAAAGTTGCTTATGAAAAGTGGAAGTCATATGTATTATCATCTAACAAAAGAAAGCATAAAAAGTAATATTAAAATTCTCCTTTTAATTGTTTTTATTAGTGAATTGATGCATTTAAAGGAAATTAGCATAATAGATTTTTTATGTCATGATACGTATGTTATCTTAAGCATCTCGCAAACAAACTACTCAAATTAGTCTTAACTTATTGAAGAAAGTTTCTGAGACACACGAGTTGTAATCTTACGAATCATAAAATAATATTTTTGTAATTTAATATTCATGTTATTATTTTAAATTTTACAATTGCCATAGCATAGGAAAAAGATGATCTCATAGGACAAAGCTTAGCACTTGCATAAGATCTGATTTTTTTTTACCAATTTTTATTTGATTTTCATTATTTTCCTTTTTATTAATTTTTTTCCAAAGATAGTGGTAATTTTTGCTTCTTGATTCAACTTAGTCTTTCTTTGCCAAATTTATTATAGGTTTTTTTTTTTTGTGTTCATGTGCAAGACTTTCTTTTCTGAGAATATAGAAGTTTTTTTATATTTTATCAGAATATTTAATTTCAAATCATTTCTCATAAGGCAAATAAAGAATAAAAGTATTAGTTGTTGGTATCTTTCTTTTACCAATTTTACATTGGTTTTCATCATGCTTATTTTTTTCTTAATTTCTTTTATAGAGATAATTCTATTTTTTACTTCTAGATTCAACTTAGTCTTTCTTTTTCTAATTTATTTTTTTTAATTTATGTGCAAGGCTTTTTTTTTGTAAGAATACACAACTTTTAAATATCATCATAATATGTACCATACTCATTTTAAAATATAATCTCATCTTATAGTTATAAGTATTATCAACTTAAATATTAATGATTAAAAGGGTTGAAATAACTTTAAGTAGCATTCTTAAGGAGATTAATCCTATTGATGCTTAATGTTTTCATCCTATATATCTTCGGGTAACTTGAAATTAGAGGTAGAATTTAAAATCACAAGTAAAGCTATTTTCGCAGCTATTCTTGTTTTTAGGTTAATGATTTTTACTTTTCTATGTTACTTTTTTTTTTTACTGTTAATGTTGCATATTTATTTTTTATTTTGTTTTGTATGTCATTATGTATTTATATCTTCTTACAATGTTAAAATTGTGGTGTATTTCATCATATATGGCTCAAACATGTCGTATTGATAGTTGTGCCTGAAACAAATACATGTTATGATTAAGTCTCATTGTGTTATGATAGAGCTTCTATTTTGTTGAAAACATAAATTATATATTATGGGCTTTGATTATAAGTTTTTTTTATTTTCTTAACAATTGGAGGGTATATAAAAAAAATCTCATCTATCTAATTTTATATTGCATTGTGATATTTATGTGTATTCCTCCTTCAACTTGATGATTATGTTAGGATTAAGTTAATTTCAATATTAGATACAATGATTCTGTAATATCAATATCAATTGTCATCCATATATTTCTTTTTCTAACTCTTCTTACCTTATCTCACACACATATACACACATACATGTATATCTTTCCTTTTTAATTGTAAAATTTTTAATAATATTCTTTAGCGAAAAAGCCAAAGACTAGGACAAACGTATTACAAAAATAAAAATCTCAAATTAACTTTAAGCTACTTTAAAATGAAGTTAGGAAGATACTACTAATATAGATTTAAAAGATAATTTTGACCTTATTTAATTTAATAAAGAGTTAAAAATATATTATAATATATTGATTGATTTAGATGCTACTTATTAAACTTATGGCGATTATTGCTCATAATTTTATTTTGTATGGTTTGGTTTTGATAATATTTGAATGATATTATCATCCATACTACATTTTAAAGAAAATTTTATTTATAAAATTTGAGTTCTTATTTTTATAAATGAAATAAAACTCATAAAAATTATTATGAATATTAGAATAATAAAATATAATATCAAATTATATATATTGTTTTAAAAGAAATGTGATTTTTGGAAAAAAAAATCACATCTGTGACAATCGCTGTGCACTACATAATGTTTGCAACACTTGTAGTCGTGACACTAAGATCGCTTTTGTGATGAAATCCACGACCATAATTTAATATTATAGCAGTAATATCACCAGTAGCAACATCAGAGGATGCAACAATGGCTACAATCATCAGAACCAATGTTGGTGATGAGATCATCGATGTTCCTAGCATTGAGACTAAAAGTTTATGAATTAAGAATAACTAGAATTTGCAACATTCAAGATGTGGGTTAAAAAATATTTTAGATAAAAAGTTTGTGTTTTAAAAAATAATGATATTTGAAAAATAAGAATAATTTTTTAGAAAAGTGGATTACCTTTTTAAGGCAAAAAAGTTACTCGATAATAATAGATAGTTTATTTAAGAGTTGCATAGTTTTTTAAATAGGTAGTTTTTAATTTTTATAAAAGTGAGTTAAGTGTTTTTAAAAAATAAATATTTTTTATAATCAATGTTATATAAAAATATTAAAAGATACACTTGCCATTAGTTTTTTATTGTCACTAACTTAATTAGTGTTAGTTAACATATGACATTAAACTCAATTAATGACTTTATAGATAGTATAGACAATTGGCATAAGTTAATTTGTGATACCAAATTCTATCAATCACTTTATAAATAGTAGATATGCTATATATAAAACCTTTGATTGAGTTTAGTATTATTGAGAGTCCATTTGGATGAGTAGTGAGATTAATTTTGATGGAATTAAAAACAACGATAGCAATAAGATTAGTTATTGATTTTAGTGAGATTGAAAATAACGTTGATAATAAGATTAGTTATTGATTTTAATGAGATTAAAATCAGCAATGAAATATGTTGTTTGGATGGAAATGCATAGTGGCGATAAAAATGATCATTAAAGACATTAATGTAAGAGTTTTTTTTTTTTTTTGTACAAGAAAGGCAATTACATTATAATGATAAAATTAGAGAAAGGGGAGGAGATGCTTAAACTTGAACTCAAACTTAATATGTCACTTTTTAGCTTCTAGGTCAAGAGAATGTTAGCAAGATTTATTGATAAATTATTTTTATATATTTTAATAATATTTAAATTTTTAATACATATTATTTTATATATTAATTTAAATATTTATATTAATTATTTATTTATAATTTTATAAATTTATTTATTACATTATATTACATTAAATTATATTTAAAAAAATTAAAATTTTAAAATAAAAAATTTAAAAAGAGAGGGTAAAGTAGTCTTTATACCCCTAGCAGGTCTAGTGGAGTCCAATAGACCCGCTAGTGTCATAGGGCCATTACCTTTCTCCCAAAAAACATGCCTGATAGGATGTGTAGTGCACTCGTTTATATGCCCAAAGACCTTCCCTTTCTTATCCGATGTGTGATTAATGCACCCTGCCTACTTCTTTAGAGCACTTGGCGTGATATTCTCCCCCACCCAGTCTCGTGAAGCCCCCGTCACGGGCTTCTTCACCATTTCTATCTACCCTACCCTTAGGGTGTTTAGCGTGGAATCATGGTTGGTCCACCCTGCCTACCCCCCCGTTGGGGTGCTCGACATGAAATCGGATGGTCAAGGGTTGGCTCTGATACCAACTGTCACGGGCTCAAACTTTAGCCTAGCAAACCGCGAGGCCTTAGGCTTAGGATTTGCTTCCTTATATGCCTAAGTCAGCCTAAAAACACGCAAAAGAAGAATCTAAATTCCCCAAAGGCACTGAAGCTAAAAGCTTAAAAGCAGAAAAGAAGAATACAAAGAGAATAGAGAGGAATGCTCAAATGTATTTACCAAGTGTTTGATGATACAAATGAGGCTGGGGAAGTCTCTATTTATATTTGAATTCCCCATACATCAATGGCTCAGATTAAGTCTAATGGACGGCCAGTATTTACACTTATCTATAAAATCTAGAATCCCAGATGAATTTAAACTTTAATAACTTTATCTCTATCTAATTTAAATAAGTTAGAGTAGTTATTTTTAACTATATCTCTAAGCTTTTAGAAACTGAGCCTTCTAAAACTCTCCAAAGATTGGGCTTATTTTAGTGGGCCAAGTTATTCCATGTAACTTATGTCTTTGGGCCTAGACTAATTAGTGCGGCTCGTGACACTAGCATCTTGTGGAAGTATTGATTTGCACCGAAGGCCATCTAATGTTGTTAAAAGTCCATATTATCCTACATTATATATCCAATTGCCCTAAGTAACCTTTTAATCAGATTTTGTGCCACCTTTTAGTTGGCATAAATTCATGCTTGTTAAGTCTCCAATCGAGCAATCGCAATGAACCAGGGACGTTGGTATAGATTTCTAAAATCATGGAATTTAAAAAATCAAGTTTTTTTTTTCTAACTAAACTACCTTTAATAATTAAAATAATTATCGAAATATTTTTTAAATGAATTGGCAAAATATTATTATTTTTATCATATTATTATTTTTTTGGTGTTCTACGTTAAAGATTAGACTTGATAATATTTGACATTTATTATACGAATATGGTACGCATAAAGTTAAAAAAATACGACGACATAAATACAATCTCAAAATCTATCTAATATAAATTATAACCGTATCAAAATTGATATAAATATAAAAAAATTAAATATTACTTTAATATAATAAAATATATAAATATAATATAAAAATATAAATTATCGACTCGATTAAAAATGTGTAAGCGATTGGTGCCTTAAACATGAAGGCAAGCACCAGACCAAAGTTGTTTCCGCCTTCATTTTGAAGGCTGGGCGGGCATTATTATATACTTTTTTTTTGTCTTTTTGATCCATTCTTTCTCTAGTTTTTTATCTGCTAAATTTATCCCATTATCGCGGTTAAAAAAAATTGATTGTGCTGATTGAGTAAATTCAAAATCAATGACATTCTGCAAAATATTTTAAATAATGTTCAAATAATTTTTTGAATTTTTTTTAAAAGTTGAAAAATAAAATTTTGAGTTTTCATGCATGAAAATAAGATTACAAATTTTTTATTTTATTGTTATTATTAGTTTATTTTCAAATTTTAATAAATATTGTTTCTTCATTGTTTTTTTTTCGATAATTTTATCATTTAATAAAAATAAATATATATTTAATTATTTTTTTTACATAATTTAAAATTTTTATGTATTATTTTTATCATTCTCTTCGTAATTTAAAATTATTTTGTGAGTATTATTGTACCAAAGTCATTTTTGATTTTTAAAAAGAAATAAAAAATACCGCTGCCTTTTCCTTTCACAATCGTCGCTCACGACTCAGCAGAAAGCGGAAAGCGAAGGGTGTTGCCCACCAAGTTTTCGATAAAATTCCTTCGCAAATCATTTGATAAATTGAAGAAGAAATCTGTCAATGGTTATCAATGCAGAAAAATAGGGTTGGCCACCGTCTTTTATCTCTAGCTAGACACTACTCCCGAGTAGCTCCTCCTCAACCTGCCTATGCTGAACCTGTCATCCGTGTCTCTAATAACGTGGCTTACTTGGGCAGTCCAAAACAGGGTCCAAAGCCTCGCCAACTCCTTTCCTTGCCCCCTTTCCCTGGTTATCCTTTGCCTGGAAAGAACTCTGCCACTGATCACGTCACTGCTATCAGTTGGCTCAAATATTACTTTGATGAAATTCCAGACTCAGCCATTCAATCCCATTTTAACAAGGGCCTCGTAAGTATGCCAAACTAGCTCTCTCTCTCTCTCTTGTATATAAAGAGACCCATTGCTTTGCTCGATGCTTTAGGCCAAGTATTCCTTTCTGTCGCTTTCCTATCCCAGCATTCAGACTCAAGACCTCCCACTGAAATTTGAGTCATAATTCTGACTTTTTGCTTCAGTTATGTGGGCTTATTCCGCAAACGTTGTAACTGCTACTTATCTCTAACGTATGTATATCTGCCCTTCTTGTTGCAGGTTCAGATGGAATCCTCAAATCCTAATGCAGATGATTCTTTCATGGAAAGGGATGGGCAAATGAAATCCTTGAGAAAGGTACTGATGCTTCTTGATATAGCATGTTAACCTTTAATCTCAGAGTTTTATTTCAAAAGAAAAAGAAACTGTTCTCCGCGGCCCTTGTTAATAGTATGCCCTTCTGTATGGGTATAATTACTGTGCACTTATAAAGCTTACCTACAGATCAAGCATAATGAGGTGATGGAAGTAGGGGCAAGAGTTTGGGTACCTGTATCAATTGCAGAGACTCGAGTCTCCAAGAGATTTGACTGTATACCAAGTGGGACTCTTTATCCAAATGCTGATGAGATTGACTATTTGCGAAGGCTTGTCAAGTACAAGGCATGTATTGAGTTTAATCTCTTATCGTATTTTTATCAACCTGTATATTTTTAAATGTCATATTATATATGTATGTCCTTGTGTGCACTCGTCTAAATTGATAAGTGTCCATCTTAACTCTTATTTACTATGTCAGTTTTCTTCCATAACCTTTTATCATTCTCGTCGGTTGTAATTTATATTTGTAATTCCATAATTATTTTGATTTCACCTTCATGGATCATGCATGCTTTAGGTTCTTTGTTTCAGTTTGAAGTTTTATTTACCAAGTTGTTGCTATTAATTACTGCTGTTTACTGTTTCAGGACTATGCTATACTTGTACTAAATAAGCCCCCCAAGCTGCCAGTAAAGGTTCGTTTACTTTATTTAAGGTATTTGAGCTGTTTTCTCAGCATTTTGTGTTTCCTCTTACTTTGTTCCATCACATCTTTAGGGAAGTCTGCCTATACATAACAGCATGGATGCATTGGCAGCGGCGGCTCTGTCTTATGATAATGACGAAGGTCCTAAACTGGTATGCTCATTTTTTTGTAGATTATACGGTGAATGCCTTTACAATACAAGTTTTTTATTTGTTATTATATTGGCATATATCAAGAGTAATAGTTAAAACGTCATACTTCTCATGATTTAGTGATATATAGTCCAACATATGTTAAAAAAAAGTGTTGCATGGCCGGACAAACTTTGGACTTAAGTGAGGACAAGCTTACTTCTCATGATTTAGTGATATATAGTCCAACATGTGATAAAAAAGAAATGTTGCATGACTGGATGAACTTTGGACTTAACTGAGGACAAGCTTCCTCGTTTGAGAGCAGAGTTAGCATCATGGTGAAATTTATGGGATGAACAATAGCCTGACATCATACATGTAACTATGACTTCAGAGTTCAAGGTATATAGGTTATAACATATGCACTTTTTTGTTTGAGTTTTATAATTCTTTCTCAAAACGGTTCTTAAATTCTGGTTAGAGATCTATAACATGGTTCTGATTTTTTTTCTTCAGTAATGCCAATAAACCATATGTCTCATTACTTCATGGGAGAAATATATATTTTTCTGCTTAGGTGGTAAAAACTATATTAACCTCAAATTTGGGGATAGGATTAATAAAAGAATAAAAAAATTTATATCCTCTTTCCTTTTTCATTAAAAAAAGAATAAAAAAAATTTATATCCTCTTTCCTTCATTGAAGTTTTAGTTGGACCTCCTCTTCTTTTTTTTAACATGTTGAAGTTTAATTTTATTTTATTTCATTGATTCATAAACATTAAACTGTATATCTTGAGAGTAATGGAGATTAAGACGATAATAACTTTTTGAGGGTTGATGGTGCTTCTGGTGCAGTAATTGCTGGAAAAGAATGCATGAGGTATGTTGAATTTTTATGTTCTAGGGATACGGCTTAGTGGAGTTAAGTTTATGTTAAAAGGACTGCTTGTAGGTGTAAGTGGCATGTATTTTGTAGCTGTCAATGAGTTGTGGTTTAATTTTAGAGTGTGCCGTGCTAGTGAGCCATTTTTAATAAGAACTTGAATTTGACCTGTTTGTTTCGATACGTTCTTTTTTCTATCTACGAAACTTTAAGCATGCTGTGGGGAGGTCATGACTCATGATTCAACACTTTCATTTTGTTTATTATTCAAGTGCTTTAATTTAGTTTTTCCTGATCCATTTTTCTATGACCTTTCATTTCTGCTGCTTTTATTGTCAACTTTGGTCAGGTGCACCGGCTTGATAGAGAGAGCAGTGGCCTCCTATTAATGGGAAGAACTAAAGAAAGCATAGCTCATCTTCATTGGCTGTTCAATGACTTAAACGCAGCAAATTCCTCATGTAAGGTACATGTAGCCTACCTAAAGAAAGCAAATTGTCAAATGCAAACTTCCTACATCCCATCTTGCAGTTATTATGCCTTTCTTTTTTTTTTTTTTTTAATTAGCGTGATGGGCTGCCAACTTTTATAGTGTTATTTACTGCTTCCATTCTTTTAGTTTACAAAATATTCTGTTGCCCAATTTAGGCCTGGAATGATGCATGTGATGCAAAGTTTCAGCGGTATTGGGCATTGGTGATAGGCACTCCAAAGGAGAATGAAGGCTTAATTTGTGCTCCTCTTTCCAAGGTTATCTTGTGCCAATGTATTCTCTCCTTGCCTCTACCTTAACCAGCTTTTTAATCATGTATCTTTTTTTCTTTATTTTTAGATTCTTCTTGATGATGGTAAGACTGAGAGGGTCATCTTGGCTCAGAATGTGGGTTTGGAAGCTTCTCAAGAGGCTATGACTGAATATCGGGTACTAGGTCCTACGATAAATGGGTGCTCATGGATTGAATTGCGCCCACTTACTAGCAGGAAGCACCAGGTACCATATTTTATCCCTCTGTTTCTTTTTCTGCCTATCTATTTATCTCTCTGGACAAACCATATATCTTATTCAAGTGATGTATGAAGGCATTTTGTAGTTCTAGAATCCTAGTAAGAAGGTGACAACTATGGTCTAGGAATAATGTGTTTATAGGCCAAGGGATAACCTTTGTGCATAGGCTCTGTGTCATGGTCCTATAAAGGAGCCATGAATCCCATGTCAGTTGTGTACTAGAGTTCAATTAGGTATGTTAATTGTTCACACCCTTTTCAATCTGTGAGGTGCCTTTTGTGGATAAAACTATGTAAGAAATGTGTCACTGAGGACACTGGGCCCTTGTTGGAATGAGGGAGGATGTCATAATCCTAAAGAGGAGCCATGAATCCCTATGTGTTAGAGCTCAAGTAGGCATATAAGTGATCACACCATCTTCAACATAAGAGGCGCCTTTTGTGGACAAAACCATGAGATATAATGGGCTGAAGTGGATAATGCTAGAGGTGGCGTTCAGGTTGGGTCATTTCTGGTTCAGGTTTTTTGGAGTTCGGGCCTATTCGTGTTCGGATTTTTTCGGATTTGAGACAATTCGGGTTTGGGTCTATTCGGATTCGAGCTTATTCAGGTTCGGGTCTATTCTGGTTTGGGTTCGGGTATGTTTTACATCATTTTTTATTTTATGTTAAATGTAATAACTTTGACATAATTCTGAATTCTAAGCCCAGGCTTGAATTTGGCTCGGTTCAGCCGAAAAAAATATTAGTTCAATTCCATGAGCCTAGCCGTGGCCTGAAAAAAATTGTACTCTAAGTTTAGGGCCGAATTTAGCCTGGCCTGCCCATTTAAGTTAAAATCACTGCTCATAATATTAAAAAATTATTTTTATATTAATATGTATATATTTTATAATTAAATTTAAATAAAAATATATTATTTTATTTAAAAAAACTGTTTTGAGTCGAGCTTGCCTGCAACTTAAAATTTGAGACCCGGGCCTGATTGTGCCGAGCCTATTGGGCTAGGCGGGCTGTCTGGCACGTGGGCAGTTCTAATTGCTAGTCCAATATCTGATTTTTTTAATTTTTGATGTGGTATTATCTATTATGGCTTTCATATTTTTTTAATTTACTTTATTACTCTGTTATACTATTATCATATTCTAATTATCATTTCCTATAATAATAATAATAATAATAATATATTCAAAGAAGTGTTTAAAAGTTTACAACTAACATACGTAAACTCTTAATATTTAATGAGTTTAACTAATTAAATTAAAAAAAATGATAAATGGATGTATACTTAATTAATAATATTTTCAAAACTCACGATATGATTTACTTTTTGGTAAATTATTATTTTATCATATATAGACTTGTTTAAGGGTTGAGCTATCCATTCAGCTCAATTGGACTCAGACCCAAGCTCTCATATTTTATTTTAGATTAGTTCGACCTGCCTTGAAATAATATTTTTAAATTAAAATAACATATATTTTATTTAAAATTAATTATAAAATATATAAATATTAATAAAAATATTTTTTAATGTGATGAACATTAATACTAACTTCGATGGGCAGGTCTGGGCATGTTTAATAAGTGTTTGGACTTAGGATTTTAAAAAAATTTAGGCCGCGGCCCGGCCCAACTTATTAGTAGGTTTAATCATACATAAAATATAAATCAAGTTTTTAATATTTAATTAAAGTATTAAAAGAATATTAAAATAAAATTGATAATTAACATTTTTCTTTATAAAAAATTATTTAATTATAATTTCATCATATTTATTTTTAATATTAAATTCGAGTTTGGGTTCAGGTTGGGCTGGGGTTCGAGTTCTTTCGGATTAGGGTTTTTTTGGGCGGGTTCAAGTTTTTTTGAGTTTGGGCCATTGACTTTTGTCAAATTGGGTTATGTTCGGGTTCGAGTTCAAGTTTTTTTCAAGCGAGTTTTTAGGTTCGGGTTCATTTTGTCACCTCTAGATAATACCTTACAGGTTGGTATGAACTCTGACACTCGAGATGATAAAGAGAAAGGGAACGAGAATTGGGGGAGGGGGGGTCCTCTAACTTTGTTGTCTGGAAGGTGGCAAATCCCTAGAATTAATCTATGTGTCTACCTTGATTGAGATTTTACTTCTCATATCATCGTTAATTATAATTAGTCCTTTATTAGTATATATTTGTGTCCCGAGTCACACCGAAGTTCTGGTCCTTCCAATTTCTTGCAGCTCCGCGTTCACTGTGCAGAAGCTCTTGGGACTCCTATAGTTGGTGACTATAAGTATGGCTGGTTTGTTCACCAGAAATGGAAGCAGATGCCACGAGTAGATATCGAGCCAAGTACGGGAAAACCATACAAGTTACGAAGGCCAGAAGGTCTGGATGTTCAGAAGGGAAGCGTATTGTCCAAGGTTCCATTGTTACATCTGCATTGCAGAGAGCTTGTACTTCCAAACATTGCAAAGTTCCTTCCAGTGTTGAGTAAGAATGCAGAAAAACTGCCTCCTGCACTTAGTGCGAAGCCAGATCTCCTGCGCTTTGTAGCATCAATGCCTAAACACATGAAGATCAGTTGGAACCTGATGTCATCCTATTTAGTGTAAATATCAAAGAGGGCACATGGCTGGTGAATGGTGATACTACAACTTTTGACTTTGATTTGATGATCTGATCTTACTTTCATTAGCCATAAATATTCTTACTAAGTTGTCAACATTTTTATCTTTCTTGAAAATTTTTTTTTTTTTTTGCTGCAAGTCCTTTTTTGTTAAGGCCATACCATATTTATTTCGAGCTGTCTCGATGTAGCTAGGATTATTATTTATTTAATAAAAAATTATTTTTATTTAAATTTAATTATAAAAAATATATAAATATTAATATAAAATTTTTTTTAATATTTTTTGAATAATAAAATAAGCTTTTTGAGTTTGGTCTAACCTGGGTCAAGTTTGGATCTTTGGACGCCTTTATTTTGATGATTCTAAATTATGGAATTTGTTCCTCTATTTTGATCCATATATAATAATGGAATTGGTTTATGAAATAATTGTTGTACAATCGAACAACAATGGAAGATAAAAACATCAGACGTATGAAAATCTTTAGTTTTGTTTTAGATAAACTGATAAAACTACAGAAAGTTCATTATTTTTTTCTTTTTGGGTACTAAAAAACATGATATCTAATTAAATAGAAAGTGAACAAATTGAGTTTATTTTAATGTTGTTTGATAGATTAAAAAAAATTAATAAAGAAAAATTAAGTATTGAATTGCTGATGTAAACAATCATATTATTAAACTAGAATGGTGGTCACGCTCATGCCTTGCATGGGTCACTATTTTAAATAAAATTATATAATGATGATGATGATAATAATAATAATAATAGATGGAGTAATTGTAAAGTTTAACAATATGTTATATATAGTATTATATAAATCAAAATTAGTAAAAATATTTATTGTACAGAATTGAAAATTTTAAAAATTTTTTAAAATAATAATGGAAAGAACATGAAAGAATGGATCATTTTATTTTTACAATCTATGGTTACAATTAATTATAATTAGTATTAATTTTAAAATCATCATTATTTCCTTCATAAAAATCATGGGAAATACTAAATTTTTTTAATAACAAAATCTCGCTTTATGAGGCACTAATATTTTTTATTTAAAAATTAATTGACTAAAATATTTTATTTTTTATTACTTCAAATTATTAGAAAAATTTAAAAATATTGAAATATTAATTTTTTTTAAAAAATAGTTTTAATTATCCTTTTACTAAAATGAGTATTTATCTTTAATTATTTTTAAATTGATTGATCAAAATGCTTCTACTTGATAAAATTTTAAGTCAAAATGCATTTCTCTCATAAAGACATGCATAATTGTATAATAAAATATAAACTAATAACTATCATATAATAACTCGTAATCTATAATATCGTATAGCATATTTTTTTAACCTTCATAATATTTTTTTTTGATTCAATATCTAGAATTTGAAAAACAAATTCCACTTAAATTTACCTATCTTATATTATTATTCAATATTTTCCTTTTTTCGATCATTCATCAATAAGTGATTAAGTAGTTTTTTGCTTAAAAACTTAAACATTAACTTTTTAACATCGATTATTATATACTACAATATAAATTATACTATACTTAACTATAATATTTAACAATTAATTATTTCTCATTTTATAAAAATAATTAAGAATCAAAATTTAAAACAAAAAACTACAAATTTTACATAAATAACTATAAACAAATAAACAATAATCGAATTTTTTTCACCAATTAGTAACCTTTTCAATTGACATTTCATAATCAATTTTAAAATTGCCCTATAAAATCGTTTATACATGTACTCTAATTTTTGGTTGATTATCTTCAATGAAAAATTTAAATATATTAAATGATGAATCAACTATACCCAATTCAATAATCAACTATATCATGACAATATTACTTACTATTTTGAGCTTGATAAAAATTTATAATTTATACCCAATTGAATATGATTTGCAAAGGGAATTTTCAAAGATAATTCAATGCATTCCATTTAAAATTTGATTGAATTACCATTTATTTAAAAATATAAATTACAATGTTTTTAAATTAATCAGAATTTCCATTATTACCATTAATTTCAAATTTAATTGATAAAATTTTACTATTTAATAAAATTTCAATTATAATTTTTAAATTATTATATAGGATATAGAAATAATGACGATTTTAAAATATTCGAAAATTGACCAACAAAGAAGAACTAAAAAGATAAATAATTTACCAGAACAATATCTTGCATAAAATAATAAAAATTTCACCATCGTGCCCAATAAGATAAAAAAAATATATAAATACATATAAACCTACAAACTTATTTATCTTTGCCGGTTAAATGGGTAAAAGAAAGCATAAACAGCAACAATAATATTTCCTTTGCATAAGGAATAAAATCAAAGCAATAAAAGGAATTTTTTTTGCATATTCAATAATAGCAAGAAATTTTGCTAAAAAATATAGATATGTAAAAAGAATCTCTATTATTACGTGAATAAATAAAGTATTACATTAAACACAGAACCATACATTTATTTGACCACCATTTACTCTCAACATTTATTATTTTAATTATTCTTTTTCAATATTTATTCAACATTAATAATAGCATTATTCACTTTCATCATTACCAATATTTTCATATTAATTAGCCTATAACCTATTTTTCGCATATATATATATATATATAT
>JBBYHM010000019.1:10832593-10845592 GCA_038381775.1 Adansonia rubrostipa
CTTAATGACAAAATTAGCTATCAATTAGCTATAATTAGGTTTCATTATGCTAGGACAGTTATTTGTCAGGATCCTAATTTAGGTGTAGTAATGAGATAGTTGAGGATTTTACCTTTGATCTTGATAAGTTGAGTTATTTTGAATTATTAGACATTTACAAAGATACTGTTTATTATAATATCAATAATATATTTTATTCAACACTTGGCAAAAACCTTGGTGAAGGGCTTAAGGTAGTTTGTGGCGATAAAAGCACTTTGGATATGACTAGATATATGGTAGATAATGGTGTGATTCATGACTATATAGAGCATGGCATAGATGAAGCCGAATTAGTTGTAAAATCAATAATTCAAAGGGCCTTGGTAGTAAGACCTAAAATAGTAAGGGTTGAGGCAAATGGGGTTAAGATGTAGAGGTTAAGGCATAGAGGCTAAGGCTGTGGGCAATGTGGTAGTAAGGGATGGGGAACTAGGGAATGAGGCAATGGGAACTAAGGAGGTTGTAAGTGAAGCAATGGGAAGTGAAAAGGTAGTAAATCATCCTAAAGTGAATGATTCTATTGAGCAAGAGATTGAATAGGTTATTTGATGTAGATAATAGTGTGTGAGTTGAAAGAAAATAGTACGAAAAAGAGATTGAGGAAGGCTCAAGATGAGCCATAGTCAACTTTATTTACTAAAGAATAAACTAATGAGGAGCAAAATGGAATTGACAATGAGTATTACAAGTCTAATGAGTATAAGGGTCTTATTAGCAATGAGAAATACAAGGTAGAGTATGATACTAGGTGGAAAAGTAGTAACCGTCTTATGATACAACTGCAAATAGCCCCTATATTAAACTAAGGATGCTAGTTGAGAACTCAAAACAATTTAAACATTTTATGGCATTAGTATACCTTAAAATCAATAGGGCATCATTAGGGCTAAAAATAATTCAAAATTTGTGAAAGGACAGTGTCGAGCAAAAAATTAAGTTATTTATATGGCATATGATAAAAGGTTTCAATTGTTTCAAGTGAAGACTTTCAATAATATTCATGATTGCAACAAAATATTTGAAAACCCAAGGTTGACACAATCTATTTTGCCAAAACTATACACAAAAAATTTAAAAAGAATTTTTTTCATTAAAAATGTTGAGATCCAAGATATTGTAAGGAACGATTTTGGGGTTAGAGTGAATATAAGTATGATAAAGGGTTAAGAAACTGATGGTTGATAAAGTTAATAGAACCTACACAGAAGAGTTTGGTTAGTTGAGGAATTATGCTAAAATAATTGTAAAGAGTAATCTTAGAAGCACAATGATGATACAAATTCGTAGACAGATGCCAACATCTCCACCTATTTTTGAGAGGTATTATATATGCTTCGAAACACTTAAGGTTGGCTTCGAAAATGGTTGTAGGCCTTTTCTGGGGCTTGATGGTTGTTGGTTGAAATGTTCGACAAAAGGTTCATTTTGTTTCATTTCGCCCATTGTGAGATAGAATATTAGGGGTATATTCCCCTTGGTTGGTCAGTGTATTTCGTTTAGAATACATGCCAAATGGCACAGTGGAGCAATTCCACCGCGTTGCCCTGTCATTTTCTTTAGTGGTTGAGGGCCTTTTTACTTTTTTAACCCAACTTTCAGGTTTTTTTTTTTTTAAATTTGAAAATCATTATATAATAAATTTTATTTTATATGATGATATATAATTTTTATTTTTATATAAAAATTTAATAAATATATAAAGTTTAATATTATTATAAAATTAATATGAATTAATCAAAAATAAATAGTTACATAAAAAAATATACAAATATCATTTGATAAAATTTTTATTAATTTTAAATATTTATTAATAAAATTATTATTTGACATATATATAATTTTAATTAATTTGATTATTTATTTTCATAAAAATCAAATAAACTAAAATTCTCATGATACGTATTTTAATCTAATATCTTTAATAGTCATATTCCTTTCTCACTATAATTTACTTTATCTCTATGTTTGAATTCAAACATATATCTATCACTAATTTTAATCTAACTGCAACAATATTTAATCTCATCATTGAAGTAACTAATCTAATCGTCATCACTGTTTTAAATCTCATTAGAACCAATTTCATCATGCATCTAAATGGAGCTAAATGTGAATTGCTCTGTGCTATCAACATAGATAGAAAAAAATCAAATATTTCCACTAGCTTAGGCTTTAGTGGAAATAAAATACACTTCTTCTTGAAAATGGTTTCTTGAACTATTGAAGTCAAATATCAAAATTAGAAGTGAAATTGGGTGACACTAATATCGAACCAACAATAGGTCAATTAAGAATTATTTAATATTTGATATAATATTATTTTTTGTTATATTCAAGCACAAATTATAGTTTCTCTCACTATTGTGCTTTTCATTTTATATAGGGCCTTGACAATGCAATAGAATGCCTATTTCCTGATGCAGAGTCCAGATATTGTGCTAGGCATATTTTATGTTAATTGGTGCAAAAGAAGACATAAAAGTCAAGTGATGAAACAATGCTTTTGAAAGATTGCTAAATCTTCCACATCTAGGGAATTTGAAGAAAATTTAAGAAAGTTGTAAGAGAAGTATTAAGCAACAACTATAAATATTATTAAAGTCCCTTTATATAGATAGTAGAAAGCACTCTTTAATGTCAATTCCAAGAGTAAATTGACTGACAACAACTTGTTTGAAGCATTCAATGGGGCTTTATCAGAGTCAAGAAAGAAACTTATAATTTGATTATTCGAAGACATTAAAAAAATATGATGTTAAAAATTGCGAGGAAAAGAAGAGACTATTATAAGTAGAGAGGTAGTCTTGGATATAATATGTGAAAGATTATTGAGAAAAATGCATCCATTGCTCCGCATTGTATAGTTTGTAATAGAGATAGAGGGTATGAAATGGATTTAAGTAAAGACAGGTTGATGGTTAATTTGGGTAACAAGACTTGTACTTGCAGGATGTATATCTTGTATGGTATTCCATATGCTCATGCTATTTGTGCAATCAGAGATCTAAAGGGAAATGTTGAAGACTTTTTCTTTGATTTATACCATAATGATATATAAATATGAGTTAGCTTATGGTAATGCATTGCAGCCCATGCTTGGTATGAAATATTGGCCAATATCAGTTAGTGAAAACCTAGTTCTGCCATCGGACTTTAGGAAAATGCCAAGAAGGCCTAAAACAAATAGGAAAAAAAACTTGAGGAGCCCAAAAAAAAAAAAAAATAATACAAGCAAGCTAAGAAAGGCAAGATTATGACTTATCAGTTTGTCATAAAAAAGCTCCAAGAAAAACATGCTATCCATTTAAGGGTATTGAAGTAATTTTTATTTTTTTCTTATTCATTTTACTTTATTATATATTTTGGTGCTTATGATTGAAACCCTAAGCATTATTCTATTATTTTATATTTATGTCAACAACAATCTTAAGTGCTAATGTTTGGAACCTTAAGTTAGAATCCAATTGAGGTTATAAACCTAAACCCTAAAAAAAAAAACAAAAAAAGGAGAAGTCTTTATAGCTGTTTCTGCTATTGTTGGATTTGCATATGCATCTGCATGTATTTTGGGTTTAGCTCCTGTATCTGCTTCAACATAAGGATTTGTCTTGGCCTCACCCTCAACCTCTATTTTATTCTTTACCTTTACCTTTAGACAACTGAATACCCTAACCAATAGAAAAGCAACTGACATTATTAAGAGATGTTTTGCTATTAAAGGCAACTTCTACTTCAACCACAAGTAAGAAAAAATATTTTTCAACCTACAATCATAGAAGCTACTCTAAAGCCAAGAAAGTAGACAATGTGGTTGAAAGCAGAAAAGTCAAGAATGTTTCTAAAACTGAAAATTGAAGCAAGAAAAATAATGTTTAATAATTGCTATTTTTTTATATGGCATTATTCTATTGAAATTATTATTGGCATTATTGTTATTTTTTGGTATTTTGTTGAAGCAAGCAATATTGTTGTTTCAAATTGCTTGTTGAAGGGGATTAAATTTATCAATGAAAATAGTGTTTGATGACACAAATTGTGCAATTTTTTTGTTTAGGAAAAATGTTGTGTTAAAGATGATACTATTATTTTCTTTTACTGATGAGAATCATAGTACTTAAAATCAATCACCCTACCCTAAGGCAAAGCATAAAGGCTAAATTTTTTTGAGCCATTCAAACTAAACAAATAAAACATTATTACAGCAAACCTTGAGATGACCAAAATCCATTTCCAACTGATTCTATCATCTTTACCTTTTTTATAATCATTAACTTCTTCTAGTTTTAATCTTAAATAAAAAACTTTATTCTTTTGCTATAAATTTGCTTTAATAATTGTTACCTTAACACAATCTATTCCATTATCCTTTAAATATAACACCTTATGCTTTAATTTCTTAACTTCATGATATAATAACCTTTTTCTTCTTTTAAGTTCTAAAATAATTGCTTTTGCTCTATTACAAAATCTTAGGTCATGCAATGCATGAATCCACAAATAAGGTACAAAGACAATAAATTTAATAATTATTAGTTAAATAACATAAACATGCTTTAATCAGAATTTAAATAATAAAATTATCATTTTATAAGGGTATTTTGAACATCCATAAAATCTTTTCCTTAAATTTATGATTGTCTAAAAAGTCTATCTCAGTGCTTTTGATTGCAAGCACAATAAATAGTTTTTCCTTCATAATCCCATTTCATAGGGTATCTTGATGTTATGAGCCTATGCTTATCCTTGATTTTACTGCAAAGTGTAAAACAATGAACAAATTCTAACAACCAATCAAGTTTCCCTATTAATACAACTTCCATTATACAACAATCAATATTGCAATTTACAATAAGGACTCAAAAATGATTATTGTAAAATAAATTAATAAACTTTAAATATAACTTTCATTATGCAATAAATTCTCTGTAATTTTTTTAACAAAGGATAAAACCAAACCTTGAAAAAATAAATGAAAAGCAATTTTCAGAAGAGTTCTGAGAAATTAACAACTCTAGGTTCGGTGTCAACCTTCATTAGTGGCCAAAATTGAATCTTTAAGAGTGAGTTTGACAGATCGATTAATGGTAGCCTTGCTTGGTTGAATCTCTCGATTTAGCAGATAAGAAGGAAACAAAATAAATCTTTTAGGTGAATATCTTAGTTCAGTTGAGGAACAGGTTTCAAAATGATTTTAGGGTTTTTTCTTCAACTTAGGTTATTGATTTTGGAGGATTTTATCTTGCAGGGTTAGTATTTTTTTTAAGGAAAAAGAAGTTGAAAATGATTTTTTTTCCATTTTAATTTTAGATTTTTTTTCACCTTTAATTACCAAATGTGAAAAATAAAATGTTGCTATCTATTCCTATCCTCACTATTGGGTATGGTGTGTGCAATACAAATAGTGCAAAAGGTTTTTAATTGACAAATTCGAAAATATTACACCCTAAATAGGATGAAATAAAATATTTAGTTCTGATTTAATCAAACACAAATAGATTTAGTTTTAAATTGAGCATTTCACAATTAGTTTTTTTATGAACATTATGTTGATTTACTTAATAACACTATTTGTACTATCTTTTGGATTTTTTTTTCTTTTTCAAATATTATTTAACATTTCTTCTGAATTTTTATGAAATTTGTTTAATTAAAAACATATTATAATTTAATATCTTTATTTTATTATATGTATTATGGATATCTTTAATATGTAAATAGTTACATAAATTTATTACATATATTTATACAAATAAATAAAATTAATTCTCACATCGAAAGTGTCACAAATTAGTTTAATCTACTTCTTCCAATTTTTTATTATGTAAATGTATAATGTTTTAGTAAAAAAACAATTTCACATTTTTCTAACTTTTACAATTTAAAATAACTATATGTTTAAAATTTTTATTCAAATATTAGTGTTACCCATTAGTCTATAATCTATAATATATAAAAGTACGAATATAAGAAATCTTTTGAAGTACCAAAATACTAATAATTTTGTTTTTATAAATATTTTTTATTATTACTAAAATTTATCGTATTATAAATAAAAATTCTAATTATATTGAAGATTTTGGTTTTATAAATTTATTGAATATTATGATTATAATATTTGTAAATAAAAATTCTAATTCTATTGAAAAACTTTCGCTAAATGAAATTCATTTGATAATAAATAAAAAGAATTAAAATTTATATTAAACTAATTTATCTTCAAAGCTATAATTTTTTTAATTAAATATGACAAAAGTAAAAAGAAAATTTATATTAATTTTAAATAATGCAAATTCTAATTATTTACATAACTTGTAACTTTACGTGCAACATATAAAATTTTATAAATCAATAAAATTTCTAAAATATAAATATTTTATATTATATTATCAGTAGCAATAAGATTCATTTCATTCTTATTTATGATTTCGTGTTATATAAATTGATAGAATTTGTCATTGAAATTTTAATATCATAATAATTTTTTAGAAAAAAAAGTAATTATTAAAATATTTTAGATAATATTTTTAACAATTAATTATAACTCTTAAGTAATTAAATTTTATCAAATAACACAACAATTATAACTTAGACTTTACAAGTAACTAAATCTCATGTCGATATAATATTACGGTAACTTTTGATTTTAGTTTATATATCATATAAGCTGTGTAAAAAGTTCGAAGTCTCTATTTTTTTAAGAATGTATGACGGCTTAGGGTTTTTTTTTTTTCTTTAATTTGGTTAGTGAGGTAATAGATTTTAATGAACTTAAGTTTTGGTCAAATTATTTAAAATGATTTTGTGATTTTTTTCTTTTTAAATATTTTATAATAAAATATTATATTTTATTATGAATATTTTTAATTAGATTTTATATTTTAAAATGGATATAGTGGTTTTTTATTTAATATATTTTTATGTAATATGATATTTATTCCTATGGTATTTTTATTTTTTAATATATATATATTTTTACAAATATAAGATAATCAATGCCCCAAATCATGTACAATTAATGTGACACAATTGCTAGTATATATAAAAATAAGAAGGTGGATAATCTTTTAAACGGATAAAAATACGATCATTGTTATCCACTAAATTTTTAAAATGCTATTGTAAAATTTTTTACAATTAATAAGATTTATTTAATTTTTAAGTAAAAATTTTAATTTCATTAAAAAAATTTTGTTAATAGCTTTATTTTATAATCATCGAGGAGTTAAAGTTTACATTAAATTAATTTATTTATAAACATTTAATTTTTGATTAACTTTAAAATGTAAATAAATTTATTACTAAATTTTTTATGAATAAAATTTTTAGTTTTGTTAAAAATATTTATTAAATAAAATTTTTTACAATATTAAATTTATTAAAATTTTACATTAAACAAATTTTATTTTATACTTTTAATTTTAAAATAATGGTATTAAAACAATAAATTTATCTTAATTGGATACAATTCGCACATGCAGTGGACATACAAAATTGGCAACCTGAAATTTTAAATAATGGATACTCATCCAACGGTCCGCGTTTTAATGCCGCTGAATCGAAGGGATGGAATTCACTTGCACTTCGCTAAAAGCCGTCCGAGCTCTGATGCTAGGGCTTACCAAAATTTTAGCCAAGCTTCTATCGTAAAGCCTCCGCTCACGTCGTCGCAATATTAACTTTCAACCGATGGCGGATCAATCGCCTGCCGATCAGACCCCACCGTCCTCTGACATGCAATCGCTCTCTATCAACCCCCAACCTTCCTCATCTTCTTCTTCTTCAACTCCACAGTAAGCCATTTCCCTTGGAATTTCAGGTTTTTTAAGATGGAAATCGGGTAAATTTATTTATTAATTTTGGAATTATGGTTTCAGGTTGAGTTTAGAAGAAAGGTTTAGGATTATAAGAAGTGTTGGGGAAGAATGTATTCAAGAGGATGAACTGTTAAACCTTCTCACTCACAAACCTGAACCCATTTGCTATGATGGCTTCGAGCCTTCTGGCAGAATGCACATTGCTCAGGTATTCTTCTACTTTGTTTTTTGGAGAGTCTATTAAGTGTTTTTTTCTCAAAGTTTTCTACTCTTCTTTGGTCGAGTTCTCTTTAAATGTAGAAATTGAATCTCAGAATTGAAATCAATGCTTTTTGATTTAATTTATACATGAAATATAATTATGGTTTGTTTAGTTATTCCTACCACATTGTATCAAATTGAAATACGTCAATTTCTACTTTTCTCTCATGATTTTACTTCAAAATTTTGGCTTCTTCTTAGTATTTAACTGATTTAATTGGTTTTTAACTATATATATATATATATATATATATATATATATATATATATATTCTTTTTCAATTAATTTATGCTGCTTGCCGGACTTGGCAGATTTTCATCATTTTCAGGTCTAACATGATTCTGCCATGCACTAGGTTTATTCATATACTGTATCCCAACAAGATGGTAGCAACTTTTCCTCCAACATCATATGTTGGTGTAGAATACAATTAGATTTTTGGTGTTCCTTTTTAAATGTTTTGTCCTCCTTCCACTAAAATTATTTTTGTTATTTGTCTGTAAACAGGGAGTTATGAAGACGATAAATGTTAACAAACTGACCTCTGCTGGGTGTAGAGTAAAAATCTGGATTGCAGATTGGTTTGCACAGCTAAACAATAAAATGGGTGGTGACTTGAAGAAAATCAAAATAGTTGGACAGTATTTGATTGAAATCTGGAAAGCAGTCGGCATGGATGTGAATGGAAAGGTTGAATTCTTGTGGTCTTCAGATGAAATTAACTCCAGGGCATCAGAGTATTGGCCACTTGTGATGGATATAGCTCGCAGAAACAAGCTTCCTAGGATAATGAGGTTGGGGCCTAGTAAAATATTTTTTTCTCTGTTCTTTTCTTAATATTAGTAGTAATTCTTTCGTTGATTCTAAACACAAATTTTGTTTTCTTTTTCTAGGTGTTGTCAAATTATGGGCCGTAGTGAGCAAGATGAGTTGTCAGCTGCCCAAATTCTTTACCCATGTATGCAGTGTGCTGACATATTTTTCCTTAAGGTGCTTCTGCTTTGAATTTTATGTTTTGCTGATCCTCTGCCTTTTATTGAGGAACTTTAGACAGATTTATATGTAAAACACAATAAAAGTGCGGTTTCATTCAGTGTCCTGAGTTATTTCTAGAAATTACTCAATATTACACTTGCATACAGACTAAAATGTTTGCATAAAATTTTACTTTGTCAGTGACTTATCTGTTAGTTTTTGTAGTAGTATTCTCGTCTCATCCATTCACGTTTGACATGCTATAAAGTGATCCTCTTTTGGTGGGAGCAAGAGAGAAAAAAAAGTTCAACGGGAAATTTTTGTTTGTCTGCTCTTCATAGTATTGCTTTTGGTACCTGCATTTGTTTCTTTTTGTTGTCTTTTTAGTATTTAATATTCTTCACTAGATCAACAAGGATGACTTCTTATTTTTCTTTTGTTCATCCAACACCCTCTAATTGTTACACTGGCACCAGTTGGCACATACTATAAGAAATTTTTAAGCTAGTTGTTTTTTAATCCTTTGATGAAATTAAGATGGATCGGTTTCAGAATGAATAAAACATTAGCTTGATTTGAATCTGCTGAAAAACAGTATTTTATATGTTAAAAAGTCTCTAGCATGGCCTTGTCGTCAATTGCACATTATAGATTGAAATTTCCCCCCTAAAATTTGGAAAAAGTATCCAAATTTGCATGTTGGTACTGGATATATACTGTATAGGGTGAATATCTTGGCATCAACCCTATAAATGCTTAGCAATTGTATTTCCTATGGGGCGTCAACTGTTTTTTTTTTTTTCTTTCTAATTGAGAAATTTCACTAGGACATCATTTGGTATCCTTTCATTTGAGGATTTTATATGTACCATCGTTGGATTTTTTTCCCTCGATGTTATTCTTTTATTCTTGTAGTTTCAATCATGTCAAAATAAAGAAAAGTTTCAAATTCTGATTGAAGTTCCAAATATGCCATAAATGTTCAGCTACAAAACCATTTTGACAGTCTAAGTAGAGGTCAACTGTTGAGGATCTCTAGCATGGCTGCTATGGATCTCCTTACATTTTTCCATAGTGCAATTCTGGACTATTTTTTACAAGCTGTACCTTTGCTACATTGTATGTTTACTTATAGGTTGTAATGTTAATTCGAACTTTCATTTATCTAAAAAGCAACTGAAATTACTTTATGTGAACAGGCGGACATTTGCCAGTTAGGCATGGATCAACGGAAAGTTAATGTGCTTGCAAGAGAGTACTGTGATGACATAAAGAGGAAAAACAAACCAATCATTTTGTCTCATCGTATTGTCCTACTTCAATGTCAAATTTGCTTCCTTTTCTCGTTTCTTTTACCTTTTATCTTAGTTGCTCTTGGTTTTCATGACATGCAGATATGCTTCCTGGTCTACAGCAAGGACAAGAGAAAATGTCCAAGAGTGATCCATCATCGTCGATCTTCATGGAAGATGAGGAGGTAGTTACTCTGTCTTTGACCTTGGGGATTAATAACTGGGTTGTCTTTTTAGCAAAGTACTCAGAAAGAGTGTAATGATGGCCTGAATCTGGGGTTATGTGCTGATATTTTCTTATGATTCATGTCACAGGCAGAAGTGAATGTGAAAATAAAGAAGGCATACTGCCCCCCTAAAATTGTTGAGGGGAATCCATGTTTGGAATACATCAAGTACATCATCTTCCCATGGTTCAATGAGTTCACAGTGGAGCGCAGCGCAGACAATGGTGGTGACAAGTTAGCGGTTCCATACCTTCTTCATTTTTATTCCAGCATAAGAATGGATGGGCCACTTTAGAAATTAATGTTTATGCTTTCACACTGGCAGTTTCGAAACTCTTTTAGGCTTTAACTCACTTTAATTGTTTAACCGGCCATTTTGTTATTTGTCATATCATACTATTTTAGAGGTGGCATTGCATTAATGTATTATCACTTAATTCAGGACTTTTAAAGATTTTGAGGAGCTTGTTTCTGACTATGAGGGTGGGGAGTTGCATCCTGGTGATTTGAAGCCTGCTCTTTCTGGAGCTTTAAACAAGATACTACAGGTGAGCACGTGTTACCTTTTTCTAATTTTTTTTTTTTCCTGTTAATAACTAGGTAATGCTTGGAAAAAACACCTAAATCCCTCTGTCAATGCTATCCTGTTGCAACTGAGTCAGGTCCCTGGAAAACAATCTCAGTCTTTTGGTTAAGCTCAACAAATTTTAATGATAGACCAACTCTGCCTGATTAGCTGCACCAGGCTTTGTATGAGCTTTTATGACCTTAAAAAATGCATTCCTAGGAGCACCAGTTATGCGCCTGATGAAATATGCCTTGCTTGAAAGGGATTGAGGCGTTTTTATTGTTTGGTACTAAGGTGCAGTGCCTAGGCATATGCTTTAACAACACTGTATTTAGTATTAGTATTTGGATTTGAATTTTCATTTTTATTTTAGGGTTTATATAACGGGCAGACATACGTTGCACTGCATTGATTAAATGCTATAATCCTGCATCAATGGCAGCTCAAAGAGTTGCACAGGACTGTTAGTATAAAGCTAGTTAAATATGTCAAAAGATTTTACTATCATATGCCAAAATGAGGATTATTGCACAAAGTAATGGCTTGACAAACCTTGCATAGTCACGTAAATTTACAGTTTATTCCTTCTTTTTCTTTTAAATTTTGTAGTGAAAGTTTTTTTTTTTCTTTTTCTTGGAAGTTGTATATTTCATGGTAAATGAAGTTGATTTACTTAGGTAACGGACTTTAGTTTGTTTTATTTGTCTTTTACCATTACTTTTTCCTTAAAGACTTGTACAGAATGAACAGAATAATTTGAGTTAATTATGAAATAAATCAGTATAAAAAAGTATTAAATATAATCAAGTGTGGGTTTATTTGCGTGTAATGTTAGGTTTGATAATATATATTGCCAGTGTCAAATAGCATGTCATTATCACAAATTTGTGAAAAATTGCTTACTAATGAGAATGGGAAATTCTTGAATGAATGATTGTTCAACTACATGCTTCACTCCCTGATATTGCTGTTTTTATTTTTCCCATTCTTAGCAAAACGTTGGCAACTTACTTGCAAATGAGTATATGAGGACGGCTCTTTTTTGGCTTGTTCTCATTGTTGCTCTGTTTTATGCTTTCGTGTTGGTATTCATGTGTTGTAACTAATTTGAAAAGTAAAGTGAGAACTCGCAGCTTCTCATATGGTGTATCTGAGATGTTGTCATTAGGAAGCATAATGCCAATGAGCTTGTCAAATATTGAACTGCTGTTCAACTTATGAAATACCCTGCCATGGTACTACGATGCCGTGGGCTAAAACATGTACAAAATGAGGTTTCTCGTGTTAGGTTGATGATCCCTGAACTGCAACTTACGTACAACCCGTCTTCGAACACCTTATTTTGTTTACTTGCCTCTGAACTAATTTTTATGGTTTTTATCTACAGCCTGTACGTGATCACTTTAACAACGATGCTAAGGCCAAGGACCTGCTGAAACGGGTTAAGGTATTGATGCTTTTTCTTCTTCATTCCCTGCATCGTAGTCATGATCTTTTCGACTAACCGGCTGTACCGGTTTTCAGTTTTTCAGACATCTTTCTTCATCTCTTAAGGGATGAAAACTAAACTTAATTTTCCAAATCATTGCAGAGCTACCGTGTCACCAAGTGATATCGAGGAAGATGCATATCTACATCTATTCATCAGTATTAATTAACATTTTGTGTTGTTTTTATTACATCCAAATGAAAACTTTCCCCAAGTCTGTCATTATATACTTGTTAATAGGTATGCACCAGTCAAAAGTTTGATTTTAGATATTACTACTATACTTTTTAGCTCAAGATTGTTGAACTCCGGTCATGATTTTTAAGAGGC
>JBBYHM010000019.1:10863273-10882252 GCA_038381775.1 Adansonia rubrostipa
ACTAACTCAATCGCTCTTTTAATATTAGTATAGATAATAATTGATTTGATGGTTAGATAAGAGTACAATTTCTTAGGCTAATTAAAAAAAAATCTAATTATTTTGTTTTTAAGGTAAATTTTGTATATTTTAGAGTAGTTAAATATAAATTTTGCATATTTTTATTGTACTTAATAAGTTTTTATCACTTGATGTGTTCTTAAATAAAATTTTTATTTTGAATAAAAAATTAATTTTGTTAATAACTTATTTGAATATAAATTAAAATTGTATTTGATATGAATTAAAGTCAAAAATTATTTAAATATAAATTAAAGAAATTATTTGATTGCAATAAAAATAAAAAGATTTATTGTAAAATTTTAATTTTTTGTTATTTTAATCAATTTTATTATTTCACTTCCAATTTTTGAAAGGTTCAAAATTTGAGTATATCATTATTATCAGCACTAAAATTTGACCTTGGACTCAAGGTCGAAAATTCTCGTGTGAAGTTTTTGCACATTAACTTTATTTATTTAACATAAAAGTTTACGAAAAGATTTTAATTTACGTGCTAAATGTTATTTCATTAATTTTAACATAAAGTAATAAAAATAGTTTTAATTGACGTGTCAAATATAATGAAATTAATAATGAAATATAAATTTTCTGAAAAGAATAAGATTTAGACCTTATACTTAATATATTGAAATAAGGTTTTTTTTAAGCTTATCTTATACTTAAGATATTGCAATTAGGTTTTCTAGTGCTACGTAATGAGTGTTGTAATTTTTTCATGTCTATTATCATTCAAGTCTTTTTATATTAATTATGATATTGATTATGTGGAGAAATTTTTTTTGTCACCATTTTCCTATTTTTTCTTTTGTTTTCCTTTATTTCTTTTGTCTTTTCTTATTTTTATCATTGTTAAGTTAAGTTGGTTTTTTATTTGATGATTTAAATTAATTCCAACTAAAAAAGAACAAAATATGTTAAATAAAATACTAGTCATGACGCTATGCAGGAGGAAATCAAATTATAATCCAACTCATATATTTCGCTAATCATATTGGCTTAATTTATAAGTTGATGCTCATATGTAGGTTATATAAATGATAATGCTAGAGTAAATACAGGGGTTTATAGAGTTATGACATTCATTCATAACACTCCCGTTAGATATTATATATAGAATATGCCACATTAAAACTTTACTAGGAAAATCCAGTGGGATAAAACCATATAGTGAAGGAAAAAGAGTGCAATATTCGTATGTATGATGACATATATGCTTATACTACTTTTTTAAAACCTTGTTTCAAAAATCTAGTAGGACAAAACCTTAGCTAAGAAAAAAGGGTACAGTTACTGCATATACTACCCCTAATGTTGACATCAATTAGCTGAACAATCTTTGTGTACACACAATCTAATTTTGTGCACCATTTTTTTAAATATTGAAGTAGAAAATGCTTTAATGAACATGTCTAATAGATTATTAATTAATTGAATTCTTTAAACATTTATTTCATTATTTCATTCCATCTTATGAATGGATAATATTTTAGGAGAAATGTGCTACGTTAATGTTTTGAATCTCTGGGAAAGTCCGGCTTCATGTTGTTATCAAATAATAATAGAATAATAATTAACAACATAGCGAAATTTAAATCAAAGAAACAGCTAGACTTTCTTATGGATTTTTAGGGAGGGATATGCATGTAGTATTGATATTTAAAATCTTGTAAATCCAATCATGCATCTTGATTAGAGATTACTCGACTCATAGGTCTTGTAATATGGAGTAATCTGAACTGAAAAATATGCCTGCAGATCTATGATTGGGCTCTCTAAGAAGATCTTCTAAAATCGAGAGTAGTAGACATGTCTTACCTCTAATGGTGATTTACACATATATTTATTAAAGCCTTTATGAGGTCAAGTGGTTTTTTAGTAGAAAGCTTTTCAAGCCTTAATTAAAAGGTAGATGCAACAACTTTCTCTCGCACACAACCAAGTATAGCTTAAGGAAGTCATGGGAAGGTGAGATAGCACTATAGAAAGGCTGTAGGGAAGTAGTAATGATAGATTCTTTCTTGCTTCCTATGGTTGGTGGCTACTCTCTCAAATACTAGAAAACTATTTTCTCACTTTTTTTATCCAAGAAAAATTCCCAATCACTCAGCAAATGGTAATGTAAAAGAAAGTGAGGGAAAGCTTAAGGTTTGACCTAACCTTAGTAGGGATCTTAGGATTTTATGTATAGGGTTTCTTTTGTAGCCATACTTAGCCAAAAACCTTTAACAATGTATTTTTATACTTTTAAGACTAGATCAGGCTTAACTAATGGGTCAATCATGACCATATAAAACAAGCTCATGGGTGGCACAATTTTGGTTGTTTCCAAAAGCCTAATTAAAACAGTTTTAACCAATCCATGCAAAATTAGGCTCAATTATTAACTAATAAAATTCTTGGCCTAATTTCACACCAATGTGGGCTACACTCAAGCATCCAAATATATATCAAGTCCTAATATGATCAGTTCAAAACTAAGCCCATTACACATAATAATTAAAGCTTTTGGCTAGCTCCTATTTACATGCAAGAATATCTAATTCTCAATTAAATTTTCAACTCAAGTGAAACAATTTTCCTTCATATAAATATAATTAAATAATTATCAACTAATTATTTAATTTACTATAAATAAATTTTTTAGCCAAAACTAAGACATCTCTATTGCTGTGTTTACAATTAGACATTATCTCAATAAAATAATCTTATTTTTTTAGCCACATTAAGATATCCCTAGCTAAATTTCATAAATCTAATTTATTTCTTAAATAATTCTTAATTGAACTAATTCAATTAAGCCCACCTTATTATACTTTTTATTTAATTAAGTCACACTTACTTAAATCCTTGATTTAACCCAACAAATACATCTTATTGTGTGTGACCTATACGGTTCCCAACATGTTGGTAATGAATATAATTAATCTCATTAAGTACATTCATAGATCAACAGTGGATCTAGCGACCTATTGTGGCTACCTAAATGTTGAAGTTTCAATCTGACCTTATGAAAACCTTTCAATAACCAACCTATCAATATAATGTGGTTCTTTCACCAATATCCCAAAATAACCGTAAGCATGGTACAATGTCTACTCATGCTTTAATCCATGTTGGTTCTTACAATCCATGGTTAATGATCATAAATCTATGAGGAACAATTCCTCATAATTCTTTAGACTTTAATCCAATTAACCATAGCTAAGAACAATCAAGATACATCTTTGATGTCACTGGGAGTGATGAATCCTTTCTAGATTAGTCATCCATCTTTCTATGCCTTGTGCCATACCCAAAATTACTCTACCTTTAACATCCATTAAAATAGGCCACTTCGTGATGAAATCAAAGTATGAAACTTCCCATACAAGATGACTTAGTATCACACTTCTAAGGACTATTTAGATGAGTGGCACATAAGAACATATATTAATTAGAGTTTTCATATGGGCTAGGTTTAATGAACATGTTTCCACAAAACAAACACCACATGCGATCCCAAGTATCTCATATACTTCAAACTATGAGATAAGTTGCTTACTTCATAAGTCAAAAAGCATAAGATATGTTGGACTCTGAGCATTTCCAATGCCTCATCTTGACTAGGAATGTTTTGAGTAAATTGGATTTGATGCATAAAGATCTCATAATTGCAACCCCTTGTAATTCCTATGCAAGGCCTTTTAAGTTTCATAGGCTTCATCCAATTAATGGTTTCACATAGTTAATCATGCCACTAATATGAAAGAAAACTTTTATGTTACTAGCGTTAGTATTGATTGTAAATATCTCAAGTCCTAATATGATTGGTTCAAAGGCATATATACTAACAATTAAATCACTTTTCATGTAGTATCTTTTGATTTGTGCTATGCATGCAACATTATCTTTATCTATTATCATCAGGCTACAATTGATCGAAGATAGGTTACATGTCTTTTCCATATATCGAATCATTGTTCTCAACCATATACATTCACAACTTGCTTCATGAATTGTAATTTATTCTAGCAATTATTGTTTATTTCTAGGATCTCTATGATATTGCAAAGCTTCCACATGTAAATACATATCCTATCTAAGACTTTACATATATGGATCAGAAAGATATTCAACATCTGTATATCCAACTAGTTACGATTTTGATCTCTTTGTATAAAATAATCCTATATCAGATGATCCACAAAGATAACAAAAAGTATGTTTGATACTATTCTAATGTCTTTTAGTTAGTGTAAAACTATATCTAGCTAATAAGTTTACTACAAATGATGTATTAGGATGTTTGTAATTTGTAAGATACATAGGTGCTCTAATTACACTAAGATGTGGTACTTTAGAACAAATAAGCATTTCATTATCTTAACACAAGTGAAAAAAGATCTTTTTTTACATTAAGTGATTGAACAACCATATGAGAGCTTAATGGATAAGCTCTATCCATATAAAAACCTTTTCAAGATTTTCTCTATATATTTTGATTGATGAATTAAAATTATATTTTGGTAAATGTTCAATTTGTAAACCAAGACAAACTTTTTATGTATCCTAAATCTTTCATTTCAAATTCTTTCGTCAAATAACTAGCTTTTCTTAATTCTTCTATCATAAACATATACGATAATAATAAACTTTGATGTTTTGATAAAATACATTATTGGATTGTTTAAGTAACCTTCGTTCTGAAGGTGCTCACTGAGATGGTTACACCACATGCGTCTAAATTATTTTAACCTATATAAAGATCTTTGTAGTTTAGTTGAAGACATGTGACTTGGTTTTTCTTTAAGTATTTTCAAACCTTCAAGGACTTTCTCATATATATATCACCATCAAATGCTTCACATGAATATATTATAGACACATCCATTAAATTCATATCTAGCCTTTCTTTAACTATGAGGCTTATTAAGAAATGAAAAGTAATCATGTCTATTACAAGAGAATATGTCTATTCATAATCAATCCTTGGTGTTGGTGTGAAACCTTGTGCAAAAGGTCATGTTTTGTATCCTAAGACTTCATTTTTCTCATTTTGTTTTCTTACAAAAATCCAAATATATCTTACAAATTTTACATCATTAGGATTTAGACAATAAGTCCAAAAACTTTACATTTTATAAGAGAATGTGACTCAGCTTGAATTACTTTCTTTATTTGGGCCAATCTTTCTTCCTTTGATGTTCCATAATGGACTTTGGCTCAAGATTCCCCAATATCTCTTGTTATTTCAAAAGTTACAACAAATGCAAATCTATTATCGAGAATAATTTTATTTCGGTCAAATTCCTCCTAATTGGGCATAATTTATCAAAAATCTCTTTGTGATCAAATAATTAAACATTTTCAGGAGTTAATGAATCTATGTTAGTTATCAAATGATATTTTTCATTGCATGGTCATTAATTGTACTCTTTTTTAAAATTCTTATCTCCTCTTGAGACTTAATTAACTTTCACCTTTTTTTTTTTTGTGAAACTTTATATTTTGAACTTGCAAGTCCACGATGCTTTGGGCATGCTCTAGTCTCATTTGCATTTTTAGATTGCTCAACATGAACATTTATCCTTGTTAGAATGTTTACAGCTAATATATGTGATTTTTTCACTTTTCTTTATATCAATAAATGCAACCGACAAACTGATTTACAATATTTTGCAAATGAATAATTCTATAAACCTCATGTTCACTCTGATTTGTACAATAATCTAAATAAGACAATATAAAACTTTTCCAAAAAATGTCATGTTCTCTAAAAGTTAGCTTTCTTTCCCTTAAAGGTGGGAATATTGTCTCATAAAAGTGACAATATGTAAAATATGCTGTAAACATATCTTTCATTTTGGGTTCAAGATATCTAATGATAGACGTGATTTAAAACCAAAACAAATACAAGCTATCTTTAAGGTCCCATTTTTGGTGCATTGTGGAGGTGCTATTAGTATGTATATAGCACAACAAAAAATTTGCAAAATAAGAAATATTTGGTTCATGATCAAAATCAAGTTGCATTGGAGAATATTACTAATAAGCTATAGGTCTAATGCGAATCAAATATGCAGCATATAATATTGTATATCCCTAAACTGAAATTGGTAACTCTATTTGCCTAATTAATGACCAAACAATTAGTTGCAATCTTTCAATAAAAGATTCAACCACACTATTTTGGGTATTTACGTGGGCCATAAGGTGTTCAACTTCTATTCCACTTGACGTGCAATAATCATCAAATTCTTGGGTTGTCAGAATGAATTTTTTTAATTGGATATTCTAGAAACTGTGCTTGTAATTTAATTATTTGAGTTACTAACTTAGCAAATGCTAGATTATGAGTAGATAGCCAGTTTACTTATGACTAATGACTTGATGCATCAATCAATACCATGCAAATATTGAAATGGTCTACATGAAGGATGGATAAGCCTCCAAATATCTCTATTAATTTTTTAAAAAATGTAAGAGATTTAACAACCACTTTTGTTGAAGATAGTTTAGTAATTAACTTCCCTTTAGTACATGCACCATATGAGTAATCATTAGGCAATAAAATCTTTTGATTCTTTGATGGAAGCTCATTTGAAATTTTTATGATTCGGTGCATTATAGTTCATCCAAATGTCTTAATTTATCATGCCAAAGTATAAAAATCTTGGGATCATTGAAATTTTGGTTTATGATAGCATATGCCTTAATTGTACTTTTAAAAGTATAATATAATCTAGATGCTTAAGCATGAAGTTTTTCTAAAATTCACTTTTTGCTTGAGACTAGAGATGTTATACAAAGATATTCTACGCCAAATTTGTTTATACGCTCAATAGAGTAGCCATTTTGATTTATATATTTAAAACTCAATTAATTCCTTTTAGACTTTGTTGAGACTAAGAATCAAGGAATCACAAAAACACAAAGAAAAGAGAAGAGAAAATCAACACAGAGATTTAACAAGGTTCGACAATATGCCTATGTCCTTGAGAGCGACGGCTGTTGTTTTATTCACTACTTAATTTAGGGTTACATCAACTATATATTTATACTAACCCTACCCAGTATAATTTTACAAAATCTGCCCACTTACCTTTGTATATAAAATTATATGAGCCATAGACAACAATCTCCACCTTGGCGAATATACCCCATAAAGATAAAAGGTAAGAACTAGAACCCCTCATACTTCAAATAGGTTGGGTGACTTGCTTGTTTAGAATTTGGAAACATTGATAAAGTCCAAGCAATACTTGAACTTGTCTGTAGTAACTAGCTTTGTAAACATATTAGCTGCATTTTCAAATGTATGAATCTTTTCTAACAATATCTGAACAGATCCCAATTCCCTTATCTTGTGGCACCTTACATCAATATATTTGGTTCTAGCATGATAAACCTGGTTCTTTGCCAAGTAAATAGCACTTTGACTATCATAATGCAATTTAACTCCACCTTGCTCAATACCCAATTCTTTCACTAGCCCTGTAAGCCATAAAGCTTCCTTGGCAGCCTCAACAATTGCCATGTACTCTGCTTCAGTTGTAGACAATGCAACAATGGACTGAATAGTTGATTTCCAGCAAATTGGTCCTCTTGCAAGAGTAAAGACATATCCTGTTGTAAACCTTCTATCATCCAAGTTACCTGCATAGTCAGAATCCACATATCCCACAACTAAAGGATCATTCTTTTTACTGCCAAACATAAGGCCATACTCTATAGTGCCCCTCAGATACCAAAAAATCCACTTAACTGCTTCCCAATGCTGTTTACGAGGCTTTGACATGAACTTGCTAACCTGACTAATAGCATGAGCCAAATTTGGTCTTGTACAAACCATGGCATACATCAGACAACCAATAGCATTAGCATAAAGAATTGAAACCACACCTTCAATTTCACTATCTGACTTTGGGCATTGATCCAGGGAAAGTTTAAAATGATTTGCCAAAGGAGTACTGACAGGTTTAGCCTTGCTCATACCAAATCTATCCAATACCTTCTCAATATAGTTATGCTGAGATAACCACAGTTTTCTTGAGCTCCTATCCCTGTAAATCTCCATCCCAAGAATCTTCTTGGCAACACCTAAATCCTTCATATCAAATTCTTTTCCTAACAAGGTTTTCAACTCAATCATATCATGCATATTCTTAGCATCAATCAACATATCATCCATATACAATAGCAGAAAAATAAAAGAACCATCATCAAGTGTCCTAACATAAACGCAGCAATCATCTCACATCATCTGTAGCCAATTTTGATCATGTAGGCATCAAATTGTTTGTACCATTGCCGTGGAGACTGCTTCAACCCATAGAGTGATTTCTTCAAGCTACTAACTAAATATTCTTGTCCAGGTTGAATAAAGCCCTATGGCTGTTCCATGTAAATCTACTCCTCCAAATTGCCATGAAGGAAAGCTGTTTTCTCATCCATCTGCTCTAAATGTATGTCCCAGCTAGCTACTTATGCCAACACCACCCTAATGGAAGTGTGTCTAACCACAGGAGAAAACATCTCATCATAATCAACTTCTTTGTGAGTATCTTTTGCCACTAGACAAGCTTTAAATTTTTTCCCCTCTTTTTTTGATACTGTTGACTTTTTCTTGTACACCTACTTGTAACCTATAGCTCGTTTTCCCTTAGGAAGTTCAACCAGCTCATAAGTTTTGTTCTTGTGTAAAGCCTCTATTTCTTCTACCATGGCACCTAGCAATTTATCTTTATCCTCATTGTTTATAGCCTCTTGAAAAGTGACAGGATCTCCATAACTAACAGCAAGTGCAAAGGGGGCTAAATCTTCAAAACTATACCTGGTTGGAGGTTTAACCGTGTGTTTAGGTTTATCTGTGGCCATACTATAATGTTGCTCTGCATTTGATGAGGATCTCTTATCCTTTGAACTTGAACTTCTAACTTTTTTAACATTTTTTGCATGTTGTTCTAGCTCTAGCTCTATCACCTTTTTACTGCTCTCGTCTGAAATTGGCACATTCTCACTATTGTTCTACTGTAACATGGATTTTTCATCAAATACTGCATCTCTGCTGATCACCACTTTTTTTTCTCTGGATCTCAGAACTTGTATCCCTTGACCCCCTTCATGTATCCCAAGAAAATGCACTTCTTTAACTTCGGATCAAGTTTAAACCTTTCATTACTAGGAACATGCACATAAGTTGGGCAACCAAAAATTCTTAGTTTAAAAAGATCTACATCATTACCTGCCCACACTTCCTCTACAACTTTTCCACCCAAAGAGACTCATGGTGATCTGTTCATGAGATAACATGCCATGCTCATCGCTTCTACCCGAAAACATTTAGGAAGTCCTATATTCAGTCTCAAACACCTAGCTCTTTCAGCTAAAAACTTGTTCATCCTTTCTGAAATTCCATTCTACCCTAGTGTTTTGCAGACTGTGAAGTGCCTCTGAATGCCATGCTCCTTACAAAATTTTTGAAACTGTGAGCCTGTGTACTCGGTGCCATTGTTTGATCTTAAATACTTGATCTTTCTACCCGTCTGGTTTTCAACCTCTATTTTCCATATCTTAAACTTGGAAAAAACTTTAGATTTCTATTTTATGAAGTATAACCAGACCTTCCTAGAAAAATCATCAATAAAAGTAACAAAATATTATGAACCACCCAATGACAACTCCCTTGTAGGACCTCATACATCAGAGTGCACATAATCAAGAATTCCTCTAGTTTTGTGTTTACCCGTCTTGAATTTCACTCTATACTATTTCCCAAGCACAAAAAACTTATAAAAATCCAATCTACAGCATTTAATTCCCTTTAATAAACCCCTTTTATGAAGTTCAGCCATCCCACTTTCACCTAGATGACCTAGTCTTATGTGCCACAGAGCTGTACTATCATGATCAGATTCTGCAACAGTAGCTCCAACTAGAACTGTATCTCCTACCAACCTGTAAATGTTCCCTACAGTCCTCTTCCCTTTCATTACTATCAACACACCCTTATTTACCTTGATGCAATCCTCATGAATTTGAAAGCCAAAATTGTTAGCATGCAAGGCACCCAAAGAAATCAAATTCTTTTTCAATTATAGTACATGTTTAACATCACACAACGTCCTACCAACACCGTCATGCATCCTAATTTTGATTTGTCCCTTTCCAGTAAGAGCACAAGCTTTATCATTACCTAAATATACGAAACCAAAATTACTTGAGCCGTATGAATTGAACCAGTCCTTGTTAGGAGTCATGTGAAACGAACACCCTGTATCTAGAATCCATGAATCCGTGAGTTGACCTAGAGAGACTGAAAGCAAATCCCATCACTGCCATCTGAATCATCATTCTACACCATATTAGCAGTTTTTAATGAATCGCCATTCCTTTCATTATTCTGTTTCTTTTTATTTGGACAGTCCCTTTTAACATGCCCTATCTGTTGACACTTATAACACAGACATTCTTTCTGCCCTTGGATTTTGACCGGGAGTTTTTTTTACTTGCAATATCTTTATTCTGCCTTCTTTCACATTTCTGGTTCCCTTTCACATACAGCCCTTTGTTTTAGGTGCTATTAGCAAAATTCTGCCTGCGTTGGTTATGGGCTAACAGTGCTACAGTAATCTCTTCCACACTGATTGTATCCTTTCCCCATATGAGTGTAGTAACTAGGTGTTCATACGAAGAAGGTAATGAACACAGCAAAATCATAGCCTTGTCTTCTTCTTCAATCTTAACTTCAATTCTCAATAGATCACTAATAATGTGATTGAAGAAATTAATGTATTGTGCCAGGTCTGTACCCTCTTGCATCTTCAGGCCATATAATTTATGCTTTAGATACAATTTATTTGTCAGGGACTTTGACATATACTGATTCTCCAATTTCTTTCAGACCTTTACTGGGGACGTGAGATCTATAATGTGGCATAAAACACCATCTAACAGACATAGCCGAATCGTTCCCGCTGCTCGCGCCTGTAATTCCTCCCATTCAGAATCTTCTACAGTCTGTGGTTTATTTTCATTCGACGCTCTCAACATCCCTTGCTGTGCCAACAAGTATTTCACCCTTCGTTGCCATAATCTAAAATTTCCTATTCCGTCAAATTTTCCCACATCAAATTTTGCGACAGAGTTCATTATCTTAACCCAGCTCTGATGCCAGTTGTTGAGACCAAGAATTAAGGAATCAAGAAAACACAAAGAAAAGAAAAGAGAAAATCAACACAGAGATTTAACGAAGTTTCGTAATGTGCCCACTTACCTCTGTATATAAAATTATATAAGCCATATACAACAGACTTAGAGAAATATAAGGCATTTTAATGCAATTTTTTTTCTATTTGTTAACATAATATTAGCTTTTCCAAAGCCTTTAGTCAAAGTGCACAACAAGTATGAGACGAATGACCTTTCATTCCACATCTATAGCAAACATCTTATTCCTTTTTATATTGACCATTTTCTCTTGCATCATTATTCCTCCACTTCTGATGGTTAGATATCACTTTCTTATTTTGATAATTATTCACATGTTGACCATGTTGCATAAAATGACTATGTCCAAGACTACACCCATGTCCATAACCACGACCATGCTGACGTCCATACTTATTTTGACACCCTCGACGACCATTAGAATAAACAACATTCACTTCAGGGAATGTTACTGAGCTAGTTAGATGAGTTTGATGATTTTTCATCAAAAGTTCATTATTTTGTTCAACAATAAGAAGACAAGAAATCAATCCAAAATATTTTTGAAATCTACACTCTCGATATGGTTACTGCAGAAGCACATTCGAGGCATGAAATGTAGATACCATTTTCTCTAGCATGTCTTCTTCAGTGACCTTTCACCACATAATTGTAATTGGAAACTAATTTTAAATAGTGCTGAATTATAATCTCCCATAGTTTTATAATCTTGAAAACACAAGTGCACCCAATCATACAAAGCTTTTGACAAATTTATAGTTCTCCGGTAATCATATCTTCATTTAACTTTTTCCAATGATCAAGAGGATCTTTCACTATAAGGTATGTTGTTTTCAATCCCTCATCGATATGATTACATCAGAAAATATGTTCTTGTGCAAATGCTTTCTTTCCTTCTTTTATAGTATGCACAAGGTTCATAGCATCCAAATGGATTTCAACATTCTTGCGCGAAAAGTCAAAAGTAGCAAACTCAAGCTTCGTGAGGTTTACATAACTAATAATATAATCAAATTAGTAAATATATTATGTCTTTATAAAAGAAACATAAATTAAGACAACATATATGATAAAAAATAATGATTATCTCAAAAGAAATAAATAAATAAAGTGAATATATAAATATATGAAAAACTAAAACTATACTATATTCCAAGATAATTTTAATTATAACAGTTATAAACAAACATTATAAACATAGCAAGGCTATACGTTAGGAATATATATACTTATAATGGATTATAAGTTAGGGAGAGTTTTCTTAAAGATATTCATTTCTATGTACTTTATTATGCACGGTTTATATTAAAAGAGTTATTCTCTCTCAACCCTACTTTCAGTTATTCCTAAATCATGCATAAAAAAAATTAATACTGTATTTATAAATCAATGCATGAGATATATGCTTCTTGCTTGCTTTCCGAAACATAGTTTGCTTAATTTTTTCTAGCTTCCAGTTATTATGGCATATTTATGCATGCATGAATATTCTCATACATTGAATGATGCTACTTTTGTTTGGATATATGAGAGCAATTAAATGTTCTTCATATGTTGCTTTAGAAGAGAACTTGATTTCATGCATTCTTTTGTTCCTACTATGGGAGTATGCATTCTGTAATAAAATCAATAATATTTCTATGAATATTCACGGTAAGTTAAAGGATGGTTTTCATAAAAAATTATATCTGCATCTTAAAAATTTAATTTAATATACCATGTTTTCTTTAAGTCGAAAGAGAGTTTGACAATTTCTATTCTAGCCTCAAGATCCATGGAGTGTCGTGCTAATAACAAGTTAAAAATCAAGAAAAAAAAATGCTAAACTAGAATACTAATCAGAACACAAAATGAGAGAAGAAAAATTTAAATTTTCCCCAATCACATTGGCTCTATTTATAGGTTGATACCAACATGTAGGTTATTCAGTTGATAAATGCTATGAGTAAATATGGGGGGTTGACATAAAATTACTATGTACTTGAGTAAACAAGGGTTACATGGAGTTCTGACATACATTTCTAACATTCCCATGATAATTACGTAAAGATACACTTTGCCTCTCCAATTTTTTTTTTGTCTTAATTACGTTTATTATTTAACTTCTTTTTTTAATATTTTAGTTTATAGATTATTAATAAATAGATTCCCCTCGAGAAAAGAAAAAGAAATAGATTCAATCAATTACGTCTACATAGATATTCTCTTCAAAGACCTTAATTTAATATTTTGATTTATACTTAATAATTGTACTGAACAAATAACATACCCTTTTTTTAAGTCAAAAGATTTTAGTTTTTTTAACTTAATATTAAACACTAAGCCATTTAGGTATTTTAGTAGGATTTCATATTCCGTCAAGTGTATAGTTATGGTTTGAAATTTGCAAATATTAAGCCAGTTAATTATTTTGGTGTATTTCTATTTAAAAAAGAATATATATATATATACACACGTATACGTGTATACATATATATATATATATATTTTGGATTTTCATTTTAGATTTACTTTGGTGATAGCTTGGTATTAATAGTATCATGTCATATGATGTGACAGACCAATAATTTGTAGCATTGGATTTACTTTAAAAAAAAAAAAAAACATAAAATGACCCATTAAGATTCACATTCATTTAATAGTAACAAAATTGATTTGAGATGATTTTATTTGACTTATTAGACAATAATTTTATTTTAATTATAACACTTTATCATATGGCTTATTGTTGGTATAAAACTCGAGAATTGAGATAATTTTGTTGAATTTGTTTAAAAAATGAACAAATGAACACAACAAAAATACTCAATAAAAACATTTTAATTTAATAGAAAAAGTAAAATCACGTATTTCATTATTTATAAAAGTATTTCTACTTTAATCTAAAACAAACCGTGTTTGCACATTTATATTAAAGCTTAAACATTTTGTTAAATATTTTTTTTACCTCTGAATAAAATTATAATATAGGAACAAATTAAGACCACTTCTAACTTTTGAAATTACGATTAAACTTATAACTCGTAATCATCATGAATATATATATATATATATATATATATATATATATATTAAAGTAGTACTATTACATTGAAAAGTTAATATAAATTGAAAAAAAATCAATAAATATATTCAAAATAAATTATAAATTTTTATATAAAATAAAATCATATTAATAAATTACCTTTAATTCACATCTTTTTGTTTTTTAAATGATTTAATGATTTTTTTTAAAAATATGTTGGTTATGCCACAAAGTGTTGAAAAAAAATGGCCTCAATATAACTTGGTTACAATTGATAATGTTCGACTAGGTTTAAGTGTCCTTCTAAATCCTATTCAATTTTAATTTTAAAGTTAATTGTTCAAACTAAAAATATTATAACCAAAATAATCTGAAAAACTTGAAACCTTAACAGATTTAAATCAAAACAAGACCAAAAAATAAAATCTCGGCAAAAAATAACCCAACTAAATGCAAATCCCACCCAAACCCTTTGCCACCTCTCTTTTGATTTTACATTAGATAAATGTAAAACTAAGCATGATTGAGTTTAATTAATTTGTTGGACTACATCCAAAAGAAAAAAATTCTATGAATATGAATATATTGGTTTTTTTTTCAGATTTGGAGTTAATAAGCCTAGGATCACTTCTTTTTAAAAGAAATCAACATGTTTTCCAAATGTAAAAATGTAAGCAACTCAACCGATGTTGTCTAAATAGGAAATCTTAGATTTTTCACTATAAATCTGCCATTACTTCGAAATTTTTTGTTTACAAAACAACCTATCAAATCTTAATAAAAGAAAATGGAAGAGCAATCCAATTCAGATTTTGAATTGATCCAAGTATATATATATATATATAAAAAAAAAAAAAAGAAGAAGATATAGTTTGATTTGATCAATGAAGTTAATAGGCTTAAGATTCAATGTGCTTGGGGTACATGTGTAGGCTTGAAACCTCATAGAAGCTTGCAATTGAAGGAGCCTATTTGTTTGTCAGGCTTATGCTTCTGATTTTAGTTATTTGTACATGCTTCAGAGCTTTCTATTTGATTTTAGAAATCAATGAGAGAAAGCTATGAGAATTGCTCATATAATAAATAAAAATAAAAAAAGGTAACAACAAGTATTTGCATTTTTTTTCTTTTCATTCACTATCAAATGTTTTTTTTTTTTCACCAACTTTGAATGTATGTATGACCCTCCCTGTCCACATTTTCAGCCCAACCAAGTTTTCGTTTTGTATGGAGAAAGCTAATTCCCATAGACCATCATGATCTTCACGAATTCATGGGAAATTGAAAAGACATAGCCATGACATTGATTCTTGCATTCAGATTTACTCCCTCGATCTTGCTCAACGACTAAAGGATAAAAATGATTCATCCTTCATATTTCCACCGGAGATAATTGCATTCACTTCACCTACCGTTGAAGAGAAATCTTCATCATCATCTCCTTCTTTCAACTCTTCTATCTCTTGCACTACTTCCTTCAACGCTGGTCTTGTCTCAGAATCCTCTTCACAACAACTTAATCCAATCTTCAAAAGATTTATCATTTCACCTTTGCTGTTCTTTGTTCCTGACATCTCTGTGTCGAAAACTTCGCTGATCTTTTTCTCCTTAACCATCTTATTGACCCAAGTGGCTAAATTTGTATTACTATCATAACTTGGCGTTAGATAGTTCTCTGGAAACTTACCCGTTAAGAGCTCCAAGATGAGTATTCCTAGGCACCACACATCAGTTTTCCTACTTATGCGACCATTAATAGCATACTCTGGTGATTTGTAAGCAGTCATGAGCATGTGAGCCTGCTCTTGGTTTATCACTGACCGTAAGGCATAATCACACAAAAGAGGCTCAAAGTTCTCGTCCAAAAGCACATTGGAAGATTTCAAATGACCATGTGGAACAACTAAGGTTGGAAGCTCATCGTGGAGATAAGTCAAACCCCTAACAACGCCTTTTATGATCTTCAATCGAGTCTGCCAATCAAGACCAGGCTTATCTAGGGTACGGTTGGCTGGACAAAAAAAAAAAAAAGGAGGGGGTCAAATAACTTGAGTTATTAGTTTTAGGACTAATAATTAACTTCCATAGAATTAGACAGATCAAATGCTTAACAAAGGAGAATTCTGTGGCTAAAGATCATTCGATAATCAATATTTCTTTCATTACCTGACAAGTCTTGGCAAATTTTATCAGTGAACAAGCTATGTTTTTTAAATATAAGGATGAAAATCTTACCATGAAGGTGACTAGCCAAGCTACCATATTCCATGAACTTGGAAACCAACAGCTTTTCCTCTTTCCTATAGTAATAAGCCACTAGAGGCAGTAAGTTTTCATGGTTCAACCTTCCTAATCTTCTCATGTGCTCATGAAAATCTTCCCTCCCAACATTGTTCATTTGCTTATAGCTCTTCACCACCACTGCTTCGCCATTCATTATAACAGCCTTGTATGAAGCTCCAAAATTTCCACTCCCAAGGATCTCAGCTGAAGCTCTTAATAGATCTTGCAAATCAAACCTCGCAATATCATCTTTCAAGAATATTAATTCAGACCTTTTCATACTGCCACCACTTTCTGGAACCTTCTTTTCCCCTTCATCGTAAGTTGGCAACTGATTTGAGTCATCAACATATGTTTCCTCCTTTGATGTTTCAGATTTTTCTTTCCCCCGAAAAAGAATGAAAATAAGTGCTGCAACAATTATTAGTAGTAAAACTATAGATATCACAATCAATGCAATTGTTAGAGCAGGTATTGTATTTTTAGTTGGGGATGGAATAGAGAGTAGGGGGCTAGGTGGAGGACTGGATACGAGGCATGCTTGGAGAGGTTGCCCACACAAATTTTTGTTCCCTATATCACAACAATGAGATTAGTCAATACATAAAGAAAGTGAATTGAGATGTTTAATTTGATTATTACTTCATATAATAATAACATAAAATAAATACCAAAACATGTATCCCTAGTTACTTAAGGAATAATCAGGTTTGACCTCTCGTTTTCCAATAACAAAAAAAAAAGAAAATTGTCAAACTTTAAAAGCTTACATTATCCTAACATAATGTACCACCTATAATGGAATTATATAAGTTAGTACTTATTAAGGCTTCATTTTAAAATCTTCACTAAATTAAAACAAGTTGGCCTGAAATACATTATAAATGCATCCAGTGGTTACCTGAGAACATGTTTGCACTCATTTTGCTTAAGCTTGTAGGAATAGGACCCTCTAATTGATTGTTAGCCAGGTTCACCACCTTCACAACCTTCTCATTAAAATCAGGTATTTGGCCGCTAAATTGGTTCCCCTCCAATCTCAAGATTAATAGCTTAGGTAGGGTTGTTAACGATGAAGGAATTTTACCAGTAAAAGCATTATTTGCCAAGAATAGTCTCTTCAAGGATCTCATCCCTTGGAATGCATCATCAGGAATCTCCCCAGTAAAACGATTATTTGACAAATACAAAGCTTTTAATGTACTCAACTTCCTTACGTCAGGCATTCTACCTTCAAAATTATTGTTCATTAGACTTAAACTGCGCAATTGAGGCAATGCATCAAGAATTGCAATATTCACCAACCCTGCTAGGCCCATATTTTCAATCTGCAAACCCCATATTTTACCCTTAAGGCAAAGCACACCGATCCAATTTGCTCGATTTCCATTGCATGGATTAATAGAAGCATTCCAATTGCTAAGAGCTGAAGGGTTTGCTAATGAGTCCTTAAAGGTTAAGAGCTTCTCAGTATCCGTATCTCCAAATGAATAGACGACCAATGATAATAAAGAAACAAGTGCAAGAACTAACGACGGATGTGGCATGCGCACAAGCCTAGCTATGTGCGCGCCCATTAGCATAGCTACAACGTGAACGTGGTTTCTAATCAATCAGAAGAGGTTTCATGGAAATGAGTTTTGATTGCCTGAGCCTTTTTTTTTTTTTTAATAATTTTCTGACGTTGATTTCTATGTTTTTGTTTTGCTTTTGGAGAAGGAAATGTGAGGGATAAAGAGAGTTGGAAGAAACAGGGGACGACGCCACCAGGGTATTTTGGCGTAAAATCCCAAGAATAGAAGAAGTTGGTGAGGATTTTGTAAGAAAAAGATCGAAGGAAGAGGGTCCAAAGTTGGTGAGTTTGAGTAAACAATGCTATATTCCAACCTATAGGAAGATTTTTGTGGTTTAGAAGCTGAGCTGTGAGTAGGAGAAATCTAAGGTCAGCCTTTGAATTCTAAGCATTTTTTACACTACAACTTGGGTGGTTTAAACTATTTTTCCATTTATAGTTTATGATTGACAGGAAATCTTCATATTTTTAATGTTGGCAAACATGATCAATTGGGTAAAAATACCAAATACTATAAGCATTTATAGAATTGTTTGTTTGACCTTTTGTTATTTCGTTTCTTTCTATCATTTGTTACTTAACAGTTTTAAGTGCCAAAAATATTTTTACTTTTTTCCCCTTTCTTGTTATGGGCTTCAATTTTTTACCGTACATCAGGAGCGCTCCTTATGGGGCGCTTCCCATAAGGCCATGAGGCAACCGGTTATGCCGGTTGCCTCTTTTTATTTTTTGTTTTTTACATATATTATCATATAATAATACATAAAATTATTATAATTACATAAATATATTATAAGTTACATAAATCATTATCATTAAAAAAATTT
>JBBYHM010000019.1:10882352-10894953 GCA_038381775.1 Adansonia rubrostipa
CAACCCTTCCAACCGGTTGGAAGGGTTGAATTTTATCTGACGTGTGAGCAGGGAGCTCACCACCTAGAATTTTCCTAAAACACTTTTAGTAATAAACATCAATACAACAACGCAAACCAATTCTGATAAGAAAATAAGAAACAGAAGAGAGAGAAGATTAAATAATGTTTCAAGTTTAGGGTGTTCTAGGAAGATTCAAGAGTTGGATTTTGGTAGGAAAGGAAGAACATGGGGAGGGGAAGAACATATGTGAAAATCAGAGGGCGGTAAGCGACGGAAGGGTGATTTTTAGTGGTCTTTTTCTGCAATTTAATTTGTATATATACGTTTTGGGTTTTTAATAAAACTAAGCAGAGAAAAGAAAATAGGAGGTTGAGATGAAGCTTTGGGTGAAATTTGGGCCATTTCTAGGTTGTTGATCGGCGACGAACGATGGCGGCTAAGGTAACGGCGTTGGTCGGATGTCGAAAATTGGAAAAAATGATTTCTGGCTTTTTGTTGAGAGAGATAAAGCAGAGAGACTATGTACAGAGAGAAAGCAAAGTGCAAAGGTTAGGAAAATGAAAAGAAAGGAAAGAAAAAGTTGATATATATATATATATATATATATATAGGAAATAATATTTTAATAAAAAACAAATATTTGATATATTAATAAATATATATTTTTAATTATTATATTATTATTCATAAAAAAAAATTTCAAAATAATATTTAATTATTATATCATTATTTATGTTTTTATTTATTTATATACTTATTTATTATTAAAATATTTCATATAATATGATAGTAAATATCTAATATTTAATTATTACATTATTAATTTTAAACATTTTAAATAAAAATAAAATTTTTTATTTAAAAATATGTTAAAATATAATATATTAAATAATTTTTTTAACTTTAAATTTTTAATATATATTTTAATATATTTAAGGAATTAATAAAATAAGTTGAATTTTATGAATAAAAATTTTTATTCAACTTACGAGTAAATTAGACATTTTACACATATTCCTTATCTATTCCTTAATACAATTTTAACCAACCAAATAATGCAATACAATTCTTCATCTTTTCTATTCAATCAACCAAATCATATAATACTGTTAGTACATGCCCTACAGCCAGTCGAATTGGATGAGGCATATATTAGTTAATAATGCAAACCTATCACTTAGTTTAATGATACGTTTTCCTTCATATTAGCAGTATGACTGACAACCATAAACTACTAATTGGATCAAGCTCATGGAACACATTTGGCCTTGCAAAGGTATTGTAATGAGTTAAAATTATGGGATGATTATGCATCAAAATCATATTCCTAAAACTATTCCTAGTTATTATATTGCCAAGACAGGGCTTTGGCAATGCTCAAAGAGTAGCATGTGTTATGCCTTTTTACTTATGAAGTAAGCAACGATCTCATGGGTTGAAGTATATGGGATTTTGGGATGGCATATGGGCGCTTGTTTCGTAAAAACAAGTTCACTGAACATGGACCGAGTGAGAACTCTGATTTAGTAATTGCATTTAAGTGTCTATGAAAATGTTATCACATGCCAATCGTGTAACTATTCCTCTAACTTGTGATACTTGTCATCTTGTATAAGGAATATCATGATTTGATTCCATCACAAATAGGTCCACAAGGATGGATGATTACAATACATAGTTTTGGGTATGGCATGAAGCATACAAAGGTGAATGAATGATCTAGAAAGGATTCAACATACCAAGTGACACTTATATGTTCTTGGCTTTAGTTAATTTAATAAATTCGTTGGCCAATGTATGATGAATTTAGGAGAAATTGCTTCTCTAAATTCATGAAGTTAACCATGTGCTATAGAAAATAATATGGATTGACATGTGAGTAGACACTGCACCATGCTCATGGTCTTTTTGAGATATTTGGTAAAAGGATCGAATTACACTGCAAGGTTGATTATTGAAAGGTTTCTTTGAGATTGACTCTTTAAGATTTAGGCAGTCATGATGAGTTGTTATATCCTACTTTTAATCTTTTAATGTAGTTAATAAGATTAATTATATCATTGCCAATATGTTGGGACTCAGACACATAAGAGGATTTGTTAGATTAAATCTGGGATTTAACTAATTATGACTTAATTAAATAAAAGGTATAATGTGGAGAGCTTAATTGCATTACTTCAATTAATTATTATAAAAAACATATATTAAATTTATTAAATCTAATTAGAGATATCTTAATGTGGTAGCAAAGATAAAAATATCTTATCGAGATCATGATTAATAGTAAATTCAGTAGATTTTAAAATAAATTCATACAGAGTTTTTGAGATTAAGTCATTCTTTAAATTATTATGAATTAATTTATTAGTTTATGTAAATTAAAAAATTGAACGCGTAAAATCACATGTAATGTGTGACATTAGAACCTAGTATATGTGAAAAAAAGATAAAGGAGAAGAAAAAAGAAAATGTAATTATCATCTTTGAGATTTTACTAAAAATAAATTTACATATATTAACTTGAAAAGTACATTTTATCTCTCTCAAAAAAATCTAATGTTAGGATTTCATTAATCAAGTTTATATTTTTTAAAAATTTTACTTTAAATATTAAATATATTTATTTTTTTATTTTTCTTGTTTCTATCATTTATCGGTTGTAATAAATTTATTTATCTCTAAACTTTTTGAAATATTTTTATTAATTTATTTCAAATAAAAGACCAAGTATATTCATCTCAAAGTTAATATATTGAATTAAAAATAAGTTAAAAATATTTAACATATATTTGCATTAGAATTGATTTTAATCAATTTCTTTCATAACTAAACTTTTAAAAATAATTTTATTAATTTATTCAAATAAAAATATAAAAAATTCGTATTAAAGTTAATGTATTATATTAAAGATAAGTTTAAAATATTTGGTATATACTTGAATTAGAAGTTGATTTTATATTAATTAAAGATAATTTTAAAACTAATTAAATTTTCATTATTTTGCAATAAAAAATTGACTAAAACTAAATAAAAATAATTTGATAATTAGTAATTAATAAGCACATAATTATCTTTTTATTTAAAGTTTACTTAGTAAATAAATCAAGTTTTAATGTGTGTTACATCAAACCAAAGGGGTAAACGGATATTTTTTAAGCTATAGGGGTATGCGTATTTTTTCTAAAACTCTAAAGGCTTAGAGGTGAGGGTACTTTTCCTTTTATATTTTATATTTTATATTTTATATTTTATATTTTGTATTGTAATCAAATAAGTGTTTATCTTTTGATTGAGGGGATCTACTTATACTAATAAAAAATTAAATTAATTTGATACACTTTTAATAATTTTTTCAATGATTAATATTTGTTTAAATTGATTATTTTATTTCACATTCTATTCACTTAAATTATATACGTCGAAATTTGAGTACTTTAAAATGGTCTAATTATTTGTTTGATGTAAAAAATTTTAACTGTTAAATATATTAAAAAAGATAATATTTTTTATCAATACGATAAAGATAACAAATTAATTTTAAACTTTATATGCATGACGAGTAAAATTATATTACCAAATTCAATGGTCAATTTCTTAAAATATTAATCATACAAAAAATGATGAAAGAGTATAAAACTACTTTAATTTATACTAGTATGAATGAATATCTCCTCTTATCAAATAAATCTAATTTCAAATGAAAAATTGATTTAAGACCTATTTAAGTATCAATTAAAAGTTAAAAATTTATTTTGGTACAAATTAAAGGCAAAAAGTTTATTTGATTGTAAATTAAAAGTTAATGATTTATTTAGGTGAAATAAAAAATATAAAAACTTATACATTAATGAGTTCCTGTTTAATACATTGACAGTAAAATTTTTATTTTTTTTTAACTTTATTAATGTGTTAAGATATTGTCATATGTTTTACTTTTTAAGTCAATATTTTTACTTTTTAAATATACTATATAAAATAAATGTCACTCTACTAATTTCAAAGTTTAAAAACTTAGTGATGAATACAATATTTTTTTAAAAAAATTATTATTTTTTGTTATTTAGCCTATTTTAAATAAATTTATTTAGGAGTGAACACTCTACCGATCTGGTGAATTTGGTTGTGGAATAATAAAATTATATAAACTAATCGAACTTGAAAAATGGATTGAACTCTATAAAAAAATCCAAAATAACCAAACTGAAATTTATCGATCCGGTTCACTCTTTTATGTCAATTTCGATTTTTTTAGTTTATGAAATTTGATAATATGATTATGGATTGAGTAAGATAATTGAATTGAATATTAATAATATAAACAAAATATAAGTTATTTATTAATTAAATGTTATTTTATTTCATCGATTTTGTTTGAAAAATAAAATTCACTAACGAATCAAATAAATCTATTTAAATCATACGTCTAATTGAACCGATTAGACTCCATTAATTAATCTATACATTCGACTGAGTATTAGTAAACCGGGCAACTTTAACCATGATACCATTGAATTATCACAAAAAAATAATAATTAAAATACCAAATAAATAAATAATAAAGATATGTCATCTTGTTAAAATCTTCATATATACACTATCAAATTTACCAAAATAAAATTACTCTTACGTAATTTTTTAAGATTTTGCTAACAATATTTTTATATTAAATTATTATACGTATGCGTAAACTTCTAAATTTTACAAGAAATACAAAAAAATTTCACCAAAATCATAATAGTACACGATAATTATCATTTTTATTTCAATTTCTTTATTGTTTGCTCATTAAAATGTTAAGATTACAATAATCCGCATATTATTTCATTAATTTTTATTAAAAATTTAACAATACGAAATAGGTGACAAAAATTCACATTATATTATATTCAAATTTGACTAACGAATTTGAGGATTATACACGATATTTAAAAATTAATAAATTATTATAATAAAAACAAAATTGCTAATAACACGATAATTATCATTTTTATTTCAATTTCTTTATTGTTTGCTCATTAAAATGTTAAGATTACAATAATCCGCATATTATTTCATTAATTTTTATTAAAAATTTAACAATACGAAATAGGTGACAAAAATTCACATTATATTATATTCAAATTTGACTAACGAATTTGAGGATTATACACGATATTTAAAAATTAATAAATTATTATAATAAAAACAAAATTGCTAATAATAAATTATATTATTTAAAAAATTAGCGATTATATAAGAAATAATAATTCTTATATATACTTACATTTGATATTTTATATACATATAAAGCATAAATGCGAAAAAAATTTTGAACTGACTAAAAAAATTATTCTTATTTACTATATTTCTAACTCATCATTATAACATTTTTAGCATTGCTAAAATTTATTTGATTTATAATTAAAAATTTAATTTCATTAAAACTCTTTTTGTATTTTATAATTAATAAAAATTTTATATGTTACTTTAATAGTTTTATCTTAAAAATTTTAAATTTTCCCTAACCGTAAAATGTAAATTAATTTATTTGATATAAATATAAAAAGTTAAAATTCACATTCAAATTTCTATCTTCATAATAATTAATTTTGCAATAACTTTAATAATAATTTGATCTAATTTTCATATAAAATAAATTTTACATGTTAACGCAAATTTTAGTTAATATATGTTTTATTAATTTTATATATTTTAAAATTTATAATTATATATTCAAAATAGATAAAATCAACGAATATAGACGTGTGAATGCATGTGATAACAAAAATTAGTATGCATAAAAATACAAATATTGAGAATCTTTTAAACATGTGAAATTAGTCATATGTACTTATTATATTTTTAAACTAGCATTGTAAATATTTTTATTAATAATAGGATTTATTTAACATATAAGTTATAATTTTAATTTTAATTTTATTAAAAGTCTTTCATTAAATTTCTTTATGTGATTATAAATAAAAAAAATTATATTTTAGATTATAGTGTTGCAAAGTTTGAATTTTTTTTATTAATCTTAAAATGTAAATAAATTTATTTAATAAAATTTTAAAAAATATAATTTATATTGACTTTTTATTTTCATAAATTTAATTTTATATTAAAAATAATAAAATTATAAATTTTTATTTTAAACCAACTTTACATATTAATATATTTATTAATTTCAATTATTTATAAAATATACAATTACAACAAATATTTTAAATTAAAAAGAATTTAGAGGTGGAAAAGGAAAGAGTCAAAGCCGGCGGACGATTTTGTTTGTTTCTACAAGCTCGTGCATGCCGTTTCTCCTCACCGCACTGTGAAGTGACGTGATAGTCATGGTGGCCGAACGGAAGATTAGTTACTCCAATAAAGTAATGTATCCTCTCACCTATGAAAATAAATGCGCCAACTAATAACCAACAAATAATACATTAGATAAAACATGATTTGATTGATAGGAATAATTTTTTTAAGATAATTAAATAAATTAGAAATTTGAGATCATAATTTCGTAGCACATCAGAGGGGTTGAAGGTACAAATAATCAATGACCTTTAGGAGACTGCAAACTCTAAAATATTTTAGGTTTGAGTAATAATGATTTCCTAGCACAGGCTGTGTTATTATTATCAACACTGCCACCAGCAGTAGTTGGGGAACCACTAACGTGATGCGGCTTTACAATGCTGTTAATGTTATCCATTCCTTACAGGTACATTGGATGTTATATTGGTGTTAGTGTTTGAATTCTTCCAAGAAGTGGCTGATGGGTTTAGAGAATTAATAATTGGTCACCACTGGCACTATAAATAGAGGAAACCTTGAAACGAGCTTGACATAGTGATGAAAGATATAATTTTTTGTAGTTTTGTAGTTATTAGGTAGAACAGAAGAGCATGGTTCTTGTAATTATGCCAAGCCAGTCCTATCAAAAAGTTATTTGGATAAGGTACTTTATTTGTGGTATTAAGTGTTCATTTTGATACTTGTGAGCACTTCGATATTTGTGGATCTTTCGTGGTTTCTAGTGGGTTAATCTTAAGACATGCTTAAGTTTGCCGCCTTGCACCTCCAAATTCTTTTTTCTTTTCTAATAGAAACTATCGTCCAATGAGACTACTAGTCCTTGCTAATGCAGTTTATTCCTTGTACTTTGAGCCTTCTCTTTTTCTTTTCTTAGCTTTGCAAATAACTTAAAAGAGTCATTAATGGCATTTTAACCTAGTGTTGCCTTTTTCTTTGTTGTTTTCGCTCAAGGAAGATAGGTCCTGGACTTGGGTTTAGGCAACGCTTAGGGAAGATAGGTCCTGGTTTTGGGTTTAGGCACCAGAGTCTGGGTAAGTAAAGGGCAGGGGCAAATGAAAAGCTTCTATAGTCTTAGGGAACTATTTTTAGAAGGAAAAGATAAAACACCGTTTCAAGCAAATAGATATTACTGTAGATCATGATATTAATCTCTGCTAATTGCCTAAAATTTATCTGTTTTCCAACCAAATTGAAAATAAAAATTGTAAAATGTGGATATCATTTTATTTCACTTCTAAATACAGTAAAACCACTATAAAATCATACTATTCAGAACTAAGAAAAATATTATTTTAAAGATGCTATTTAATTATTGATAAATGAATAAATCATTCATTTATTGATAAATTAATATTTACTACATACCAAGAATTTTATGTTTTCAATCCTTATATATGTATATTATGATTTTCGTTTACTTAGATACATGAATCACTTTTAAATAAAAAACACTACATAGAGTCAACAATTAATATTTACCCAGAAAACTACTTGCTATGACATGAAAAATGTACCGAATGTGGTTTATGCATTGCCAAAAATAATAATAATATAACAATAAGGATGAGGTTCAATTTGGTTTAAGTACAAAGAAAAAGCAAACAACTCTAGATGCATATTTTGAGACAAGCTTAAATGCAAAGGTAAAAATTGTCAAGTGAACATTTTCCCCATAGTATTATTATTACTATTTTTATTTTTAAGAATTATTAATTTATATATTTGTTGGACCCTAAAGAATTATAAAAAGATTATTATTTTATGCATTTAGTGAGGTTATTATTTTAATATACCAGTTCGAGTTGGGACTATCAGATTTTATTAACTGGATCTATTAGTTTATCAAATATTCATTTATCGAGATTTTACTGCAGTACGCTCTAGTGAATTGCCATCCTTACCTTCATCAACTTTCTTTGCGTCGGAAGTTTGATAGGACATATCTGAATTCTGTTTATACATAATTTTCCATAAATTTGACTACATTTTGGATCGCTGCAGAATGTTGATGGTGGTTTTGCAACATATGGATTGACAAGATCCTATGAATGGTAGGAGGTAACCACTTGACATGTACATGGCCTTATCATTTTTCCCTTTCCACATCAAGCACACGCAAAAAAGACATACACATACAAGCAGACAGAGATACAAACACAGGTGCACATGCACACGCACATTAACAATTAAAAGTGAAAAAGGTTAATCAGAAAAAGAAAAAAAATGCTTTTAACCATTGTGTTTTATACTGAAAAAAAAATAGCCCAAACTACGATAGAATAAATAGCAAAACGAAATAAAAGGCATTGCTTTATCTGAATTTTGGTTACCCCTGGCTATTAAGTATGGCATTAATGACTCATTTGTCGATCTACACCTATAAAGCAGTAAACAGAATAGAGGTAGTCTATCAGGGAAAGAATGGTTAACATAGTTTAAAAAAACCAAATGTCGGCGGACCGAAAACTGTAAACTCTCTTTCCATGCTAATCTTCTCTTTCTTGTTCCATTACATTGCCCCAAGAAGTAACAGTTGAGGACAAAATCACTCACATTGAAAATTTATACCAAGAGTATGGAAGGATACCAAATACTGTATATGAAAAGAGAATATGATAACTGTGCATCATTTAATTGCTGATTTACCAAAATTAGTAAATGCAAAAAGAACGAGATAATGCTCTTTATAAATTGTATAGAAAGAAAATCATTGACATTAGAAACATCATATCAGGAGAGTGAGAAAATGCAAAGTACCTTTGCTCTTGCGTACAACTATTATACTGGTGAATAACATAAAATATAAAAGCTGATATACCATAAATTTACAAACTAGAAGAGAACAAGATAGTACTCTATTTAATTTATTTGAGCTGAGGGGAATGTGAAATTAGAGGAAAACTGTGCTTCTTGAAATGAGTTCATTGTTAGGAAAGACGGAGTTAACTGCAATATACTGTGTGTCCATGGTTTAGTGCTAACCTTATGTGCTTCCCTTAATATTATCAGTTGCTATTAAAACAATTTAACCCTTATAATTGTCAGATACTTATGCATCTTGTAATGCAGCCAGTACAATTGCACCGTTTCATTTTTCTGCTATTTTCAGTTAATCAACCCTGCTGAAACTTTTGGTGACATAGTTATTGATTACCCATAAGGTCCCAGCCTACTTCATTTTCTGCCTGAGACATATTTCTATAACTGAAGTGCATTCTGGTTTGATGTTTATGGGGTGGCAATGTAGATATGTTGAATGTACCTCAGCTGCAATTCCGGCGCTAGCCTCATTCAAGAAATTATATCCTGAACATAGGACGGAAGAAATACAAAATTGTATTGGTAGTGCTGTGGAGTTTATAGAAAAAAAGCAAGCAGCAGATGGCTCTTGGTTCGTTTATATATTAGTCAATCTATATCTTTTACATCTGTGGTTCATAATATTTGGCTTTACAAATTCTGCTATTTTTATCACTTCTTCAACATGGCTGACTCAGTATCCATTGTTGAAGCACTTTCTTTTTAATTACTTGTGCTAAGTTATGTAGATTTTGTTAGGTATGGATCCTGGGGCATCTGCTTCAGTTACGCTGGACGGTTTGGAATAAAGGGGCTATCTGCTGCTGGTAGAACATACAAGAATAGCTCTAACATTCGTAAAGCATGTGATTTTCTGCTGTCCAAAGAGCTTCCAACAGGTGGTTGGGGAGAGAGTTATTTATCATGCCAGAACAAGGTTTTGATCCCTCGTGTTTGGAATTTCCTTGTATTTTCTTCCCTAGGTATATCTGACTTTATAGAATCTCTCCCTGGATAAACTGCTCTTTTTGAATCTACTAATCATCATCTAAATTTATAGGAGTGATTAGAGTTCAATTGGGCATGGCTTTAAGATAAACGAAAGAAAAGGAAAAAATGGTCCAATTTGATTGAACCTCAAACCAAACTAAACCAAGCCTGTTCGAAAGACACATCTAACTGGTCAAGATTCATTTATCTCCTTTTATTTGTAGTTCTTACAAATATTCAAGTTTTCAATTTTTTCATTTTCAGTAACCAAGTTACTATTCTAGATGTAGGGGGATTAAGAAGGGCGTATGGTTAAAAGGCGAACTGGAATGAACCTAGCCTTCACAAAAACTGAGTCCGCCTTTAACTTCTAGTGTCTAGTTGTGTAAAGTGTCAATGATCTTTCATTAACATTTCTTGAAGTTTCTCATATTCCATTTGGTCTAAATTGCTTGTTGAAAAGTAGTTTAAAAGAATCTCCTAAAGATATTTGTACAAATTCAAAAGCTATAGTTTGATAACTTTCCTGTAATTTTCTAACGTGAGTGTTGGTGAGGACTACATGAAAAATAAGAAAAAAAAATAGAATCTGAAAAATGAGAGGAAGCTTTCTCTTAGTTATATTGAGCGAGTAATAGTTTTTATTTATGTAGTTTTTTCAACATTTTATTTCTCAAAGAGTGTTTACTAAATGTAGAATTCTATATGCTGTCTTCTAGTTATTGATGACTTGATGAATTATTTTGAGTTCCATTTTGTTGGCCTTTATCTTTTGCTTTGAAAGGAAATTGTCTGATTGAGAACCATCAATTTAGGAATTCAGATTCCTATTACATTTCATAAGATGAGAATATTGCACTATTTATTGGGATGATATTCTCTACTTTCAACAGGTTTATACAAATCTTGAGGGCAACAGGCCGCATATTGTTAATACCAGTTGGACCATGTTGGCCCTCATAGAAGCTGGGCAGGTACATACGCATGCATAAGTTATTTTAAATTTTTGCTTGCTAACTTAGAATTCCTAGATATTTCAACTCTGAATTGCTAATTTCTACTTAGAAACTGTAGAAAATGATTTTTTTTTGGGCTCTTTTCATATGCTATAACATGTTAAGGTTTTATTATTTATTTATTTGTGTACTTTTTTGAATGAGGAAAGAAAGCTATACTAGAGCGCGTAGTATTTTGTAACATAGTTAAAAAGCTAAAAAAATATTCAACATAATAAAATTATTTTACGTAAGAAAGAAAATAAACTAGCGAAGAAAAATGAAAAAAAAAAAAAATCAATTCATCCCTTATCAAAGATCATCAAGGGTGAGGTGGGGAGAGATATATAGAGATTCCTTCATCCAATTCTTCATAAAAGCAGAGTGATTGGTATGGTGAAAGCTTCTAAAACAAGCCTCGTCCCCTTTCCTGGTCCTTTTCTTCATCGTGGATTTGTCAATTTGGATCACATTCGATATCAATGAAGTGAAATGATGGGCTGATTTAACCTTATATTAAGCTTACCTAACCTTTGGCCACCCGCCTCTGGTCCTTGCAAAGATCCAAAGTCAATGAAGTGAATGACAGTGTATGGGCTGTCTTTATTAAGCTTTCCTAACCTTTGATCACCACCATCGGTCCTTGCAAAGATCCCACGTCAATGAAGTGAAATGATGGGCTAAGGGGGAATCATTATATTCAATTCGTTCATTATTTAGTAATGGTGATACTTTGTTAATGACTTTTTACCACTTATTTTGTATGTTTGTTGTAGGCCACTTCGATATGTTTGAGAATAGGTTCAAGGAATAAATAGGATTCACATGATCTAAATTCTAGCACGTGGTATGTCATTTGTTAAATTCTTTCTGGTTATTGCTTTTACTCCTTCCGCGAGTGCAAACAAAAGATTTGTCTTAAGTAAAAACATTCTCTTGATTGTTACCATTTGCTTGTATTCTTTAGGAACTTTATAGCAAAATGCAAATAGTAGAAGTAAAAACCAAGGAGAGCCTAAACATATAGATTTTAAAGATTCAGTTAGCACTTGCTACGGAGTTAACCAATTTGCTAAGGACAAGTATTCATCCAGATATAAAACCATTTAAGGCCTAATTCTCCTTTCTATTGGGATTGTTTTCTCTCTCATTATTTTGAAGATGAATAACAAAATTCGGGATGGATGACAATGTTGTGTGGCACTTTGTTTGTATGTTCGACGTTCAATTTCAGTGTACATATCTTTAGGCCTTAATGAGTTTTGAATCTGCATATATGTTATTGACCTCACGTTAAATTTTATTATTTGATGGTAACTATAGACACCTAATTTCGTTTAGGTTGTCTGTCCCCGAAAGTCTCAAGTATTCGAGAATGAAAATATAATGGCCACTTTGATGGAGGTCAACTTCTACCAAAGTGGTTTCACATTTTTGTAATTTTAATCAGTCATATGTAAATAACTGTATATACACATGATGAAAAAAATTCATTTTTTCGGATAAAAAAGATGAAT
>JBBYHM010000019.1:10906376-10923127 GCA_038381775.1 Adansonia rubrostipa
ATATATATATATATATATATTGTTAAGAGTAAAGCAGACCTTCTGAATCAGAGTGACCGCAGAAACAGATGTACTACTCAGAGAATGGCTGTTCGCCGAATACTTGCGGAGTGCATTAGCCATCTTACACAAATAACTCCATATGCCCTTTGCAAATGCTAGTTTTGCCATTTCCACATTCAGCCCAGCATCTTCTTGATGAAACATTCTGATCTCAGAGGCATCTCTACCAGGCACTGTACATGATAATAACGTAAAAATTCAGTCATAAATAGTCAAAAAGAATGAACAACTAAAAAGAATAGCGGTAGAAGATCCCTTATTTCCTCCCGAGAAAGATTAATATTAGTTTCAATGCCTCGAGCTTTAGTAGAAAAGATTTGGCAGGAATTAAGAAACGCATTGTCATTCATGACTTGAAAAAGAGTCCAAGAAGCCTCATACAGTGACAGGAACCATCATTCCACCTTTTTTTTTTTTTCTTACTTTTTAAGTAGAAAGAGAGTGGTGGGGCCCTGTTAGCTTGCAGGAGTATATTGTTCATGTTCTGAATTCAATTATGACAAAAACAACTTTCTGAACAATTTTACAGCTGCAATGGGAAACCAACAACACTCGTTTTGTGTCTGTCTAAGGGTTGACAGTAAGAGAGACGAGTAAAAATAATATTCAAGGCACTTGCCTTTCCTGATTTGCCAACCGGATCTAAAATATCCAACGCGAACATACTTCTTCTGTCGTGGTGCTGATGGATGTTCACATTCCTGGTCAACCATAATAAGAATTACAATAAAATATCAACCATCAAGAGATAGTCAGCATCGAAAAAGGATCAATACTATAAAGAGCAGAAGTATTTGAGGAGAAAATTCCTCTTTTGGGACGGTTGATTAAGAGGATAAACCCCAGATATTTGCAGAAGCCAGGTTTAGAACCCCAGCCCTGCCAGAGCTCCACCCCTTAAGGTCCATGCTCAAGGTTCCCATTTAAAAATCATAACATCCTCCCTATTTTCTAGTATCATTCTTTAACTCAATAAAGGCCCTTCCAGAAATGACCACTTGAGATTTGGGAAGCAAATTTTAGATCATAGCATCTCATTCACATTTTCTACCATTATTCTTGAACTCAATAGAGGCTTTTCCAGAAATGATGTATGAGATTACGATACTCCATTAGCTATATCCAGTCAATAATTCTATAACATGAGCCATGGGGCAAAGTTACCAGGACTCGGGGTAAGTATCAAATACAAATGCGTGTATGCCATAGGTATACTCAATTTTTTTCTAAGCTTTTTCATATATTTGGAGGATCATACCTACATACCCATGTCCGGATATGTGTCAGACATAGGTGTTGAAGAAAGGTACTTTGGGAAAAATTAAAAGTCTAGGTAAAATAACCATGGGCCATTACCATTTACTAGTGAGGATTAACTCCATTATTACTAACTTTTGGCATAAAACAAGTACATCTCCTTCATCTTAAAGATACTGCAAACTGTTTACTTAATCCTTAGTAGCAGCCTTACAGTTTCCACACTGCTTTCCCAAAGAGTAGGAACTATCACTTACTTAGCATATTGGCAGAAATATGCATATATCCCTATTTAATAAAGCGTTCATCCATAACCATATTAATAGGAGACATGTAATCTAAATTCATTTAATAAGTTTGTATTCTAAATAGAGTCAGAGAAAATACATACGTATATACGTGGTGGGATTTAGTTGCACGTTCTTTCATAACTTTTTAGGTTATTTATATTTTGTTAATCCAACCACAGGATTTTGTACCTTATTCATGTAGATCATGCATGATAAATTTCAAGTCAATTGGAAACATCTAAATATTTGTTTGAGACAATAAAATTTCGACCATTAGATTGATATTGAGAAATGCAGTACTCTCAATAGATGTACTATTGATATCAAATTGACTTGGAACTTTATGAGCATGACAAGTACGAGCAAGGTTGTTAGATCCAGCAGTCAGTCCATTAAAATATGAATTATACAACGAATTATAGAAGGGTGTAAAACCGAATAGGTGTAACTTGATATTATCTATATATAGCATAGGAAGTACGAGCAAGCTAAGCATTCGTTAGATTGTATGGATCTCAAATTTCTAGGTCAAGAACCTTTCTAATGAGTTCCCATATTTTAACCAGATAATCCAGTCTGATGGTAAAAGTTGCAGACGACAGAGAGAGAGAAAGATGCAAGCTTAACTGCATGCACAAGGTAATGCAGTGATCAATACCAATAAGGATTCAATAGATAAAAGACTTAGTTTAAGTGACAAGTCACCTTGATAAAACAGTAGAATGTTCTATCTTTTCCCTCCCACAATCTCCAAGCCAATATGTACTCTCTAGGTGTCAAAAGCGGAAACTTTTTTATTGTGCGGCCGATTTCAATTCCATTTGTTGTGTCCACCTGCAGTTGCATATGATCAAGCACGGTCTTATCCCACTGCTTTCTATAATCATTGTCCATATAGAAGTCCCTCAGAAGCTCTGGGGAGCAACTCTCAAATACTGTTGTGCTCAGGTATTTCAGTGGTCTATCCTGCAATCAGCAACAAGAAACATAACTTTCAGTTTGCTGCGCTACTTACTTTACAGCAGAGAAAAGTCTGAAGATAAGCAGAAATGTCGAGCAATATGTTGTCCAATTTATATGAATTGATAAAACAGAACAGACAAATAAATCAAGCAATAGGCTCTATAAATAAAATTTACATTTAAATGGCCATGACAAAACATTGTTTGGAAATTAAAATAACTTCAAACAATGGCGGGAAGAATAAGTACAATACAATAGTTCTCTCAAACTAGAAAAACATAGGCTAATGAAAGCCAAAGAGCATCCAGGGAACAAGGCTGGGGAGGGTCCAATGTAAATAGCCCTAGTTCTTCTTTAGAAAGAGACTGTATTTGGAGCTTAAATCTATTTCCGCCAAGTCATATCGGACTTGCATATTCAATGATTTTGCATAACAATTTAATGAGGAAAAAAAAATATTAATTTCAAATATTTCACTATAATGTATTGTCGATGAAGCAAGCAAAGTAAACTGGACCTTAGGTTTGCAGCACTTTGCCTTGTAGGATAGAAAGTTGTTTTTCTTATCAATTACATTCTCCCATTTCTCGTCCTCATCGTGCTTCTTGTCCAAATTATCAATCAAAAACTTCAAATCTGAATCAGACACAACCTCCGGGATTCTAAAGATAGCAGACACAAGTTTCTAATCAGTTAAAAGTCACAAACCAACTGGAACATATTAACAGCTTACACTGTGGGAAAAAAATCAATACTTTTAGCATTAAAAGATGATAATATTGCAATGTCAACAGTTGAATCAATGCAGATAGCCATACAGAATGTTTTCCCACCATAATTAAAGGCAAAGAACAATAACTAATTAAAAATTATAAATATATTCCACCAAAGAGCATGTTGTTGACAACAAAAAGGATAAATACAAAAACAAAAGAAGTGCGATGATTTCATTTCTGAAAGTTCAAGAAAAGAAAAATTAAACTAGGGCTTGGCAAAGAGTGGTAGAAAATCCATAAATATAGAAATTTCCAAATTAAAATTGACTGATAGGAAGCCCAACAGAAAAGTTTAAAAAAGGAACTCATATAGGACGACCAAATGGAAAACCCAGAAATATAGAAGCAAAATCAGAAAGTGGTGGAAAACCCAGATATGGAATAACGAAAACAGCCAATTCATCAAATTAAACAAGAATAAAAGAATATGTGAAGAAATTGAAACACAATTAGGAAAGCAAACCCCAGAAAAGAATACAATTGAGTGAGAGAAACAACAAATTGAAGAAAAATAAAAGAAACCGAGATTAGATAAAAGCATTAAAAAAGAAGTTACCTTGATTGAGAATCTGGAGGAGAAATGGCAGCGGATGATGATGAGGATGAAGGAGAAGAAGAAGAAGAAGAAAAAGAAGAGGAAGATGCTGATGTAGATGTTGATGCTGATGCTGACGTCGATGATTGAAGGAATTTAGCGTAAAACTTCTTGGAAAGATGAAAAATGAGAATAAAAACAAGAGCAATTGAAGTAGCTCTTAGGTTAAACCACAACCAAACCTCCATTGATGAAAAAACTCCCACAATCTTCCCAATCTCCCATAACCCACCCCATCCCCATACGTTCAAGCCCATCTATCCCTCTCTTTTCATTCACGCCACCATTGTTTTGATTCCTTTTTCTTTTACTTCGTTTCTACTTTTTCCATTTTTTTCCTTCGATTTGATCCCCTCTCAATCAAAATAATAATAATCAATTAAAAAGATGAAATTTTTGCGGAGAAATTAAGGGTGATGGGAAAACACTGCTTTGGGATCCCAAGGCCAAATCCCATTACCAACAACTTTTTTAAGGGAAAATATATATATTTATATTTATATTTATATTTATATTTCTTTAATATTATATTTTCAAAATAATTGTTTTTATTGTTTTATAGTTAATTTTTTAATCGCGTTGATACTCTTAACACTAAATTTAATCAAGAATTTAAATAATAAAAAAATAATAAATTAAAAATTATGTAAAATAATTTTTTATTTAAATTAAAATATATTAAAAATAACAAATAGTTTTTAGTGGTTAGATTTTTAAAAAAAAAAATTAAAGAGGCTTAAATCTTTTAATTTTTATTTTATTATTACAAACTCTAATTTAAATTTTACGTAATTTTTTTAATCAAATTTATATCATATTATGAAACAAAAAATGGTATAAACAAATTTTTAAAGAAAAAAAATGTTAAGTGCTTGTTTGTTTATTATTGTGAGAAATAGATAACTTTACATTTAAATAGTTTGTTTGTTTTTTTTTTTTTTTTTTTTTTTTAGATTTTGCTAAGATTCTTTAAAGACATTTTTCCAAAGTTGTTATATATAATAATATTTTTATTAAATATATTAAAATTATGAATAATTGTCAATTATTGTATTTAATACGGCATTTATTATTATAACAAGTGCTCTAACAATACTTGTCACTTATTTTTTAATTTATAAATACGTAAATAACTTTAATGTTATTGTTTTAATTAAATTTTCAAGTAATGTCATTGACTAAGTTGGTTTCTTATTAACTTGGAACACTAACTCGGTTAAAACATTAATGATAATATGAATTAGACTTAATAATTTTGAATACATCATGAAAATGATATAAAAGATAAGTTAAAATACGAAATATAATAAAAATATATAAATATATCAAAACTATATAAATTTTTATTATTTTAAACATAATTATAACTTAAAAATAATAGGAACAAACAAATGCAAGTTTAATAGATAGATATAACATGCAACCCTTGCATTCTTTTGATTGGCCACAATAAAAGGTCTTCATTTTTTCAAATAGGACTTTTATTTTGGTTACTTACCAGTACTGTTATTATAAATAAATAGCTCTAATTTTATGTAAGAAATTAGGCACATTTCATGCAACATTTCTTTTTATCTATATATTTTCATTACTTTATGGAATTTTAAAATGGGGAAGGAGGGGGAAATTAATAAGAAAAGAAACAAAATTGGTTTTAAAAAAGAAAAAATGGTGGAGCCCATTTCAAATTTTTAATTCTAATAATAAGTGAAGAAATGTGAAAAGGCTTACATAATTCAGCCTATTTATGTTTAAACAATATTGCTTTTTAGAAAAATAAGTAATTAAATATGTTTATGGATCATGCTGAATTTATATCTGAGATAAAATATTTTGTTTTATTATCTACATTATATTAAAATTTAATAAAATTTATTTTATATCAATATTTAAATATTTTATAATTAAATAAAATAAAAAATTTATTATTAAATAATAATTTAGATTAAATTAGTAGATTAATAGAATCTTTGTAAAAGATTTGATTTATAAAAGCTAAAATTATCGAACTAAATTCAATTCATGAACAAATTTAATTGTGATTTCATGTGAATTCATTTTGTAATAAAACAAACAAAGGGTTTTATCATGTCTAGAATTTGGCACACCCTAGATGTAGGTGAAAAAAATGATATTTAATTAGATATATATTTTGCTTTTATAAATAATGATATTTAATTAAATAATAATATTTAATTTTAAGAGATTTTAATAAAAGAGTTGATAGTTTTTTAGGAATGGGAAGAAGTTACATGAATAGTAATAGAATAATTTATTTAAGCAGATAATTTTTTAAGAAAAGTGAATAAATTTTTAAAAATAAATAATTTTTTTATAAAAAATAAAATATTAAAAAATATAATTTATCTCTATTTTATTTTACAATTTTACAATTTTTTATATTTTTATTAATTAAATTTAATATTTAATTAAATTAATATCATTTAATTTATAAATTTAGATAAAATAAAATAAAAAACATGATTAATTTCTCAACCGTTCAAACTAGCGAACGTATATGGCAGACACTTGCTATGCTATGCAAACAAAAAGGAGGATTCTAATTTGGAGTTTATTTCCTTAGAGCTAAAAATTGTGAGCCAAGTAATTTTTTTTTTTTTTTTTAGTTTCAATTGGATGAGAATATTCAAGAAATAATATCAAATCCCACCATACCCATACACATTTTAGTGAAAAACAATGGTTGTTTTATTGTCACGATCATCTATCAGACACCATGGAATGGATAAGAAGAAGATAGACATGCATAAATATATAATAAATAAACAAATAAGAAATAAATGAGTTGATGATATAAAACCAAATATAAATACTTAAATATGTTAAAATTTTAAATATATTTATGATATATATTAAATATTTTGTGTTAATAGTTTTTAAATATATTGTAAGTGTTCATAAGTTGGATTAATTTATATTTTAAATTTTTTTAAATTTTTATTATGATTTGAATTTAATTCAATTCGACTTATAACTTGAATTAATATTTAAAAATAGATATTAATATTTAATTTTATATATAATTAAATTTAAATAAAAAATTTAAGAGATAAACAGTGATTCAAATCACATCAATTCATTTAAGAATAAAAATAATTTATAACTAAGTGTCACCCTTGAATAGGGTAACAAGAGGAAGGCTTTGACATGCTTGTGAACTAGATAGGGTAATTTAGAGCCGTAAATGAATCGAATTTGAATAAATAAGTTTTTATTTGTTTATTTTTAATTTATTCATATTCTATTCATTTTTATTAATAATTTTAAAATTGTATTCAAACTTAATTCGTTCAAATTCATGTGTTATGAGTTCATTTAAATTAAATAAACTTATTTGTGAACATTAAACTAATATATTCATGAATATATAATCAAACGTGCTCAAAACAATTAAAAATTACTCGCGAATAAGAAACAAATAGATTTTAAACAAACAAACAAACAAATAAATATGTCCTTTGTATTTAGATATAAAATAATAACATGTAAGTATTTATAATATATTATAAATTAAAAATTAAAATAATAATATTATCATTAATCGAATAATAAATGAATTTTAAACTAACTTTAAATAATTTATTAAATGAGTTTTAAATGATTCACATATGAACTTGTTCATAAACATGAGTGAATTGAGCATACGTTGTTTGAGTTTGATTCGTAACCTCAAAATCTTATTCATAATCACTTATTTAGTTTAATAAATAAATATAAATAAACAAAAATAGAATTGTTGATGAATCATTCATCAAATACTTCATTTACAACCCTTAGTAATCTAAACATAATACAAAAATACGATACAAGTATAACACGTTTAATAAATATAAAAATAATAAAATAAAATTATCGTACTTTTTAAACATAATTAATCTAATTAAACATACGTGTTTAATATAAATATAACATTTGTGTTTATGATTTGGACATAATTAATAATTTATTTGCATTTATATTTATATAGCTAAAAAAAAAGGACCAAGGTGACTGTTTACTCTTTTTATAATAGTCCCATGGCCGGCTCACCTCACACTTAAATATTTTTCGATTCCTTTAACCGAGGCTTAACTCCATTAACCAGTTTCACTATTTAAAAAAATATTAAAAATTATTTTTTTATTTATATATTTTATAATTAAATTTAAATAAATAAATAATAATTTATTTAAATTAAATCATTAAATATCATCTTCAAATCTAATTCAATGTTTATCCAAATGAATTACCCATTAAACAGGACTGGACCGAACTTGTACGCTCCAAAATAGCCGCACAGCCTTTTAGAGACTGCCGGAAAAGCATCAGCTTCAGCAGCCAATGCACAAAAACCTTGGACGCCAACACAGGATCACATTGTCAACGGAAAGGGAATCAGAGAAGATATTAAAGATCAACGGAAAATAGCAGAAATTACCAGTAACATCATTCAAAAAAAAAAAAAAAAAACTTTGGCTTATTAGCTCTGCATAGCTTATCATTCCATATAATCTGCATGTATTACTCGAACATAAATATAAAAATATGATTTATCAAATATATAATAACACTTTAAAAATTTTAAACATATTTGTATTAAATACATATCTATCTTTGACACTAACCCTCGAGTCAGATTATAATAGATTTGCATGATCAAGACCTGCTTAATATTTTGCAAGGTCATTATTAAACAACGCAATCGAAACGATGCAGCCGATTCGGTTTCTGCGGAGAATAAATATTTTGGATTCAACAGAAACAATCTAAAGTCAATCGTAAGCAAAATGAATATCGGATACAAGCCTTTACATTATAGAAAAGACTATTTTCATATTTTTTAATTTTTTTTTATATATTTGAAGGATTATTTTTCCATATGAATGTCCGAATATCTGTCGAACACAAGTATAAGAAAAAAAATACTTCAGAAAAAAAAAGAATGAAAAGTCCGAATATCATTAGAAAACAATTATAATAATGAATATGAGTTTTAAGTACAGCATCGTTGGTAACTAAAAGTTCTGTCAATCATAAAAATGACATCCATCCGGGAGAACAAGCTGGTTGTAATTCTCGAATCTCATGCAACCTTTCTTCAGGAAATACAATAGAGACTCGGCCTTCAATACCTGTGTTGTTCCGACCTCTCATTTTGCTTGAAATACCTTATGTTTGACACCTATGTCTGATACTTTTTTCAAACATTATTACAAAGATATGACCCTCCAAAGACATTAAAAAATTTAGAAAGAAATTGAACATACCCATATCGAACACATACCCGAGTCAGACACTCACACCCGAATCTAAGTAACATAGTCTAAAAAAACTAAAAATATATATGGACATCCTCAATCATCAGTTACATTATAGAAAAGACAGGCACAAGAAAGATCAGCATTTAAACCGTATTTCATTCTCGTGCACCATAAATAAAACACCAAACAATCACAATTCACAACCTTCACTTTCACCATGACAACAACTCTTTAAGTAAATGGCCTAAGAATATTCTAAAATCTCCCGCATACATGAATTCATAACTTTATAGTTGCGCGTGCGTGTGTATGTGCACGTGCAGAAATGCCAGTATTGTAAACATAATCTGTTTAAGTTAACTAGTAGCTATCTAAAAAGCTATTAGCATATAATCAATAGAAAGTTAAAAAGAGAATCCAAAAGGAAATGCTTTCAATTAACGTGAAAAAGATAATAATCGTATACTCAAGACCAAATTATTTAATACACTTCTTATTGGCGTAACCGATGTTAATTTCTAACCAAAAGCATAAAGTTTCCCTATGAAAATCAAAAGTTATTCACAACAGAGGATGCCATCACTATGATAACTGGACTCAGAGATAAGTGTCTGATACAGGTTTATGTCCGGCACGGGTATGCTCAATTTTTTTTAAAGTTTTTTCATATGTTTTGCAGATCATGCCCGATGTCCAAATATGAGTTGGATAAAAATGTTGAACATAGGTTCTTTAGGAAAAATGAAAAGTCCAAGTAATATATGGCATCAGAGCACCAAAAAAGAACAATTCCTGCTAATAAATGAGAATGCTAAAGAGGGAAGAGAAAGAAAGCAAAAGATTCCATAACACCATTTGCTTTAGTTATTTCATTATTAAACTGCCTGCAAAGATGGGGAACTTTACAAAAGCAAGATATCAGCCAGTATCTTCACTATTCTCAACCAAAAAAGCTAAGCAATGGTAGAAGAAAAAAAGAAAGAAGAAAGAAAAGAACTAATGACTAAGGACTACAGTTAAAGGAACACTCAGAAGGCAAATACTACATATGAAGCAAATCAGCCCCATAAAACACGTAAGACCTTGTTCAAATACGGACGCACTCCAATGGAATTTCACCAATTGAGAGATTCTAACTTCCCACAAAATAAAATAAAAACTATGGATGAAAAAGAAGTTTGTGTCACATACAGTACAGCATGGCCGCTTAAGATTCCCAGAATGCTTATTCCTTACTTGCCTGAGCAGAAGAGACAGCTGCAGTGATAGCATCTTCAAGTTTAATCCTTGCGCCTTTCAAACCGTCAGAAGCAGAACTAGTTCTCTCAACAGCAGTGCCTTCTATATTATCATCATCCAAGCAGACAGCTTGAGCAAAACTCTTGGACATCTGCTTTATCAAATCATTGGGTAGTGTAACAGTATTTCTATGCTCACTTTCTCCAACAACCCCGACAGACATGAGGCTAGCTTGTTGTCTAGCCTTATGCTCCTGCATGACTTTCTGCCTGTTCTCATAGAAGTCAAAATCATCCAGGATTGACATATCAGTTTCATAACTTTTAAAGATCTTCAACATCTCAATTCCTTGCTCCAGTTTCACCTGCAAAATTTGACCAGCACAAGGAAGCAAAATAATTGTTGTAAGTGAAAAATCCTCGACTAAAAAAAAAATAAACTTTAAATCATCAGAATTAAGAAGAACCATGAAGAAAATCAAACATCGAATAAATCACATTATCTAATTAATTAAGGACAAGGAACAAAGGTCTTAGGATTAGTAAGAAAGCACTAAAACAATAAACGGTGGAATAATATCATCAATTGCATGAGGGAGAAAGAGATGGGTGTGGGCGACGGTCAGATTATAAATCAAAAATTTCAGATTCAGGACACAACACTCAAGGACTAAGGGTCTTGTAGGCAAAAAGAAGCCTTGGTACCAGAACTATCAGTATCATCCCAGTACAACAACTCAATAGGAAGCTGAACAGACCTTTTAATTTTTTTTTTCACCAACTTATCCTTAGAAACAAAATTTTCCCAGACACAAAACAAATAGGGAAATTGTTCTAAAAAGTTCAAAAGTTGAGTTTAGCGAGTGATACCCTGAGCAACTACTTCAACAGAGCGTCTAATATTAAAGCTTCTCCTGAATCTCATATTGTTGTCTAAGCCAGACCTAAAAATCTGTGTATCATATAGTGTTCATCTTATTTTCCCATGTCATAATCGTGTTTAATCTATTAGATATTTATATAAATTTTGACACATCAATAATTCGTATTGTATGGAATTTGGCACAATTGTGTTATTTTGTTGAGTTGCGTTTTGCGCCGTGTTTTATTTATTTTGCCGCGTCATATTCATATCATGTAATCGTGTAGTGTCCAAAAATGCTAGGACTAGTCTAAAATAAAATGCGGTTCAACAATTTGAAGATCAGAACACTTTCAAATGAATGAACTCTGGCATTTATAATAGATGGTCATCAGAAATTGTACCTCCTGAGTGTCTCTACTGTTAGTCACTGGCTTATTATCATTATTTTCCAGTACAATGTGACGGAACTGACTGTTCGGAACATCTTTGATAATATGCCATTTGACAGGAAACTGCCCACTCCATTTATCTTGCTGCCAGTAATCCACACTTTTGTCAAAATCAACAGGTCCAACCATTTCAGCGATCCCACAGAACTGAGCACTAGCATTCACCTGCAACAATTGTAACATACAAATCAGTGAGCTAGTTATCAGCAGATATGAAGGGGCAAAAACAAACATGCTGGAAGTACTAGACGAATGGACAATAATGACAACACAGCAAGAACTACAATTTCTTTCAATATGAATGGACTTCGATATCATGCTAAACGGCAACTTCAAGTCCTATCAGAGTGATGGGTATAAACAAAGAAAAATTTGAAAGCACACTGTTAACCAGCAACTATAAAAAATACAAATAAACCATGATACTGGAGGCGTTAGACTCATTATCAAATTCTAACCCTAAGAATACTAAAACTAATACATTCCACTCATACTAAAGGGAACCATTCCTCAGAGCCAAAAGAAAATAAGCATGTGATAGGGGCTGCAACCAACGCAACCCCAAAATAAATGGGTTACTTGGCTTGATAAGAAAAAAGATGCGTTAGAACCTAGCATATTGAATGACATATATTAATGACATGAATGAGACCAAGTAAACAGAAAATTGTTTGGCTAAATATTTACCGAAAAGAAAAGAAACACCGGGCAAGCATCTTTGTTCTCCTTGGCCTCACGATAAGCAGCATCCAATTTTTTGTTACCATTAGGTGTGCTAGCCCAGACACCATATTTGATACTCTTGTGAACATTGTCCTCACTGTATGACTTGATTATGAAGAACTTAGCATCCTTGTAATCAGTAGCAAAATCTGGCCTGTTGTAAGACTCATCATGGATCCTGGCTGAAGATTTGTTGCTTTTATTTTCATCAATGGAAGAATTTTGCTCAACTGTGATTTTATTCTTAGGTTTTGAGGCCCTTGGTCCTCGATTTTGCTCACTAAAGATATCAAGGGCACCATTACAACCACATAGAGAGATGCCACTATCCCTTCCACGTCGTCTGTTACTATCAAGAGACAGCCAGCCCCTATTGTTTGCTCCTAAACTAGAAACTGATGTACTTCCAAAACCAGGGCCTTGATTGAGAGCACTTTGCACGTAGCCTCTATTATAGGAGTTCATACCTGATCCAAATCGATAATATGATCTTTGCTGCTCAGCCGCCTGAAACAGAATTAAAAAGATTGAAAACTAAAATGAATTCCGTACCATTCCAGACAGTTCACTTCCTCTACAAAATTTAACAGTAAATGAAGAGAATTAAACAGGACTAGATCACGATGAACGTCTGTCACGGAAGCTATGGTAACATATAACAAGATATCCAAAAGTCTATTCAACAAATATACATACCATTGGAACATTCTGCCGAATTGGACCAATTGGACCAATTGGCCCAACTGACTGGGGAGATACTGCTGGAGATATGGAAGCCAAAGATCTCTGTCTGTCAGATGGCTTCGGCCATCCTGACCACAGTCCTCCAGACCTCGATCCATCAAAACCTTGCTGTAAATCATTAAATCCTAGGGTACCAGCATTTCCCAGGAAATTGCCTCTACCAAAAGATCCCAAAGGAGAGGGATAACTAGGCCTTGGTCCGAAAAGCATGTTATCAACTTGTTGATCAACATTAACCAAGTTGGTTAGCTCTGGTTGTGAAACTGGAGTAGGTGAAGTAATATAAGGCATACTTGGAGGAACTAGCTGCTGATAATATGGTGACCCAGAGAATGGAAATTGCTGTGGGGAATATAACTGTGCATCACCACCTACAGAAGGCAAAGGAGTTGTGACTGGGGAATATGGTCCATATGGGATTTGCGGATTGTATCCATACCCAGTGTGGAAGACAAATGATGGATTGTCACTGTAGACACCCTAAACAAGATAAAATGGCAAATAAAAATACAGAAAACTTAATAGATGAAAGAAAAACTGGACAGGTTAAAGGAGAGATTCTCACGGGAGAACCAAGTTCTAGTCCTTCAGCATTGATATACGATGGATATTCATCCCATTCACCAGTGCCATTGCCATAACCTGTTTTTGAATTTGAAAAATAGTCCCAAGGTTAATATCCACTTCAAATATCTAGTGATAACAAAACAAGAAACACATTGCACTTGAGAAATCAAATCAATTCTCCTACTCTTTACACAAATAGATAATTCTTATCCTTTCACATTTATCAAAATATAGAAATTACTCAAAAGTAACAAGTACTACTGTCATCTAAACTATTCACTAAGAATTCATATAGAAAAAAGGAACTGAGCATGTTCAAATGTTGTCAACTACGATAAGTTTCAGCATTCAAATTCAAAAGCCTATATCTTGCTAACATTAAAGCCAAAGGAAAAAAGATTCTAAGCCAAAATTGGTGGCTCCTCCTTCACATGGTAAACCAAATTAGAAGCCAAAATTGAATTCCTTTTAGCAATCAAAAAACTAGACAAACACAAAAGATTATTTAATTTCGGTACTTATAAATATGGCAACTACCTGTCGTCTTCTTTAATCACATATGTCATACAGTATAAACCCTTTCATATTATCTCCGCCTAGAATTACATGATCAGGGAATGATAAATCCAGGAACTACTATAATAACAGAAACTTAGCAAAGAGAGAGAAAAGAACTGCTGTTGTACCAGCCTCAAATGTAATCAGAAATTAGATTTTCAACTGGAAGTTTTAAATAAAAGGTTCAGCCAGACTGGTTTAGCTTTAAAATAGACCCAAGAAGATAGAAGATTGACCTCCGTAATAGATAGCCTGAGCCTGAGGGGCATAGATTGTGGGTGAGTAGACATTACGGTCTCCACCAGGACCAAAGGATCCAGACTGACCAGCGCCATCCCTTTGATGACCTATTGGGGCAGCATCCTGGGAAGAATTAGGAGAAACTTGTGTCCCATTTTTTGTTGAAAGAGGCTGTTAAAGGAACAATAAATGAAAGTCATTAGTAAGACTATTTTCTTCAAACTGTCTTAAAGAAACAAATAAAAAAAAAAAAAGGAAAAGAAAAGAGCAATTTCATTAACTCACAACTACCTGCTCCTTCACGTTTTCTGGATCAGCACGTTGCTCTTCTGCATCCATGATCAGTATGCTATGAATTATTGACCAGTGACTAAGTAGAGTCTTAGAAACACACGCAGTACAAATTATTGACCAACCATAGGTAACTTGAAGCTATGAATATGTGCGTGCAAATCCATATGCGCACACCTATGCACACAGTATAAGTAGAGCATGAATATATTTTACAAGCAAAAGTAGTTGCTTCACAAATCAAAAGGTTTAGGCTTAGCATTTATTTGCTTGTAGGATGAAAACAACAAAATGATAAGGCACAAAGCCCATATACAATACTAAATAGGGTTAAATATTGATTTGGCCCTTGTACTATATATCAATTTGGATCTTGAAGAATTAAACTTCACTATTAAGTATCCAAACTTTCATTTCATTACACACTTTGGTTTACTTTGGACTAACATCTTTAATCAAGTTGATGAGATAGCATGAATACCCAATAAAATCATTATGAACACAATCATGTACATATCATCTTATTTTCTCCAGGTCTGAAGCAGAAACAAAATAGAAACAACATTTTCATTTTAGGAAATACCAGAAGGTAAAAAATACACTATCTAATAGGGAATAAAGAACAAGGAACAAGGCAATAAAACGTAATTTTTCATCGAACTTCAGGTGAATAGCCAAAGACTTTGTTCAATTTTTTTGTTGAAAAATATGGTTCGAGGAAGTTCACTTTAACCTACATCGACGGTTGCTCATTTTTTCAAAGTACCTGTGTCCAACACCCATATTTGACTCATTTTCGGATATAGGTACAGAGATATGACCTTTCAAATACATGAAAAAAATTATAGCAAAAGTTGAACATATCTGTATTAGACGCTTTTGAGTACAGGTAACATAGACTGTGACAGATTCTTTTTGAACCCGTAACTTAGCCTAGTTCGTTCATAAAATCTCCCGTGAGAGATGACATACAGCAAATCTGATTTTCGAATCTCAGCTCTTGCAACCCCTTCCCTATACTCGACCTCCTTTACAAAAAAAAAGGCTATATTTTTCTCTAACTTCAATTGACCCCCTTCTTTAACTCCAAATCAATTGTGCAATTCCCAGTTTTTGTGGCAATCTACCACTACATAATTCAACCTTATCTAGATAGTACTCTTCCATAACAACAATCAGGAAAACTCTTCCATAACAACAATCAGGAAAATTTAAAAACCAGTAATTCAACAAAAAAAAGAGCAGAATTTTGCAATAATTCTCTTCAATTGCGAAGACCTAGATCCCAGATCTTAACAAAAAAAAAAAATCAAATCCCCTCTCTTTATCTCTAAGCAAATCAAAACAAACCAACACAGGTGATCAATCAAAGAACCCCCAAAATTCAGCCACAGTAAAAAAATGAATAAAAATAAACAAATTGACCCATCAAATTCCCAGCGACTTGCATAAAGAAAACGAAATCCAAGAAATCAAAAGACCAAGAAAAGAAAAAGAATATAGAGTTGAACCCCAGAAAAAAAAATCAATGATTAAAAATAATTAAAAAAAAGAGAGTAATAGATTATGTAGTAGTTGACGTACCAGGGGTACGATCTGGGGTCGCCGCCATTAATCTTCTCTAAAACGAAAGGAAAAACGAAGAAAAGAAAAAAAAAATTGTCTTCAAGAATCTAAAGCTACAGACTCAAACAGTATCTTTTATTTATATAAATAATAAATATTATTTTTTATAAATTTTTTATATAATTTCCCCTAAAACAAAACAAAACTGTCTTTGCCTTTTCTTCCGTGGGGTAACGTTTGAGGCCCCTAATTGAAAAGTTCAAAATAAAATGTTAATTACTTTCGGTTCGGTGATTCGAAAAAAA
>JBBYHM010000019.1:10930179-10950302 GCA_038381775.1 Adansonia rubrostipa
ATATTCTCTAACGAAATAGAAGAAAAGAAATATATTAGATTTGAAATACTAACCTGATGAAAGTGTGCCATACCATAGTCAGATAGATAAGGATTGAGTTCAAGATCAAGCAAAATATTGGATGATTTGATGTTCTTATGAACTATAGGTGGAGAACAAACGTCGTGGAGATACCTGAACAACGCAATGCTCACCATTGGATTAAAATTTTAAAGAAAAGAACCAGCAATTCCTAAGCTATTGTATACCACTACTCACTGGGATGGTCAAGAAAATCCCTGGGTGATTTGATTGATGTTCAATATTATCGATACCAAAAAAGAGGGGATAAATTATTGGAAATAAAAGAATGTATTAAACTTACTCAACTGCCCTAGCTGCACCTAAAGCAATTCTGACTCTGGTATTCCAAGTAAGAGGCTTGCTGAAATCGTCTGATACGTGTAGAAACTCATGAAGTGAGCCATTCCAGAAATAGTCATAAACTAACAGATTATGCCCCTGTTCTGAGCAATACCCAACAAGTTCAGCAATGTTAGGATGGTGAAGCTGTGAGACGTTGGTAACAATTTCTGAAAACCCCTCTGGCCTCTCGCCTTGAAAACGTGATGAATCTATCTTCTTCACTGCTAAAACCTGTCACAAATATATATATATATATATATATATATAAATGAGAAGGCATCTTAAAATGTATTTAAAAAGAAATGAAGAAAAACTGAAAGAGAGAAACAAATATATGCTAACAAAAGGGTGTGGCCTAGGAATGTACCTTCCCATCTGGATATCTGGCCCTATAAACACGTCCAATGTTACCCTCACCTAGAAGGTGACCCAGTGCAAAATTACCAGTAGCATTCTGTAAATCTACCAAAGAATAAGGTACAACATGTGCAGAGGTGCTTCTTCTGCCTTTTAGGCGGCTTGCAAACTCATTTACACTGAAGGATACACGCCCTGCTGAAACCGAACTTTTAATGCCCTTTGTTGGAGAGTTTTGCAAAGACGTTATATCTATTGCAACACCTGAATCAATCGATTTAAAATCTGTCACCATCAGACATCATATAACCACTTCATTTGATCTCATGAAAAACTATTATTAGTTAGTGATCAAGCTATGTAAGTAACCATCCACTACAGAAATATTGGAGTAGCAGCTAGAAACTTCTGCTTGAATGTTTGTCAAGCCATTTTTTGCACATCCAGAGAATTTATTTATAATAGATGATTAGGTATTAAACCTCACACCTTGTAGCAAATATAGCTTTTGCTCAAACTGACTAATAAACACAGAAACATACAACAGTGATATATATATATATATATATATATTCATAGAAAAGTTTACTTTTATTGACACCGTGGACGTGTAGTTAGAAGAATCATATACTGCTACAACTAAAACCTATGTTACCCTACTCTTTTTTTTTCCCCAAAATATCTTATTAACACTTGTATTCGATACATGTTCAAATATGAGTATGAGATATGAGTTTCCAATTGTATGAAAAAAGCTTTAAACATGAATATACCTACAATGAATACATACCGTATCTAACACTCAACCCCAGATTGGGTAACATAGCTTGAAACATTGGGAAAAAAAAAAAAAGTCTTGCATGCTTATGGAAAGAGCATGATACAAACAGTTAGATACTTACGATTGCTGCATGCACAAACCACAAAAAAATGGATACCTTTTGTGTCTTTTAAAGTGGCAACATATGCTTCAGCGAATAACTCTTGTTTACGCCCACTGTTCTTCTCTTCATCAAGAAAATGTAAGGATGGGGGAGGTGACTTTTGCCCTGAAACTACAGAAATAAGAAGAGCGACCACCAAGAGTGCACCTAAAAATGACATAGCTATAACTACGACATTCATAACAGATGATTTCTGGCCACCGCTACTTTGGTTCTCCTCTCCATTGGGATGACGGTGGTGTACACCAGGGGGTGGAGGGGGAGCCGCCCCAGTTGACCAAGAGTTTCCTCCAGTTCTTCCAAAAACATAATTGCAAGTCAGGAAACAACTTTTAGAGCACTGCAAGAATAAACGAAGAAAATTTTGCAGGATACGCACTGTAGGTTGTCAATGCCCTTCAACTCATTAGGAATCCATCCAGTAAATTGGTTATTTTCAACATTCCTGCCAAAAATGAAAGAAAATAAAAAAACGGTGGATTGCTATCATAAGGTCTCTCAGATTTTCATCAGCTTCAATGTGTGAAAAAAGAAGAACTGAAAATCATCATTTCAACAAATTTTACGTAGTGGTCACTTACAGATCATTTAGAGGAAGGTCGGCAAGGACATTTAGTGTACCAGTGAATTTGTTGTTTTGCAGATGCCTGTATAAGTGAAAACAGTGTTAGCAACAACAATGCACTTTACAGAGTATAGATGATGACGATGACGATGATAATAATAGGAAACACTTTGCCACTTACAATGTGTTTAAACTTGTCAGGTTTGCCAAGGAATTCGGCAGATTATCAGACAGTTGGTTGAAGGATACATCACTGTTTCAAGTCACTTTGCATAAGTCATTGCCATTTGCCATTTACAAATTAAAGTGGAGATGTAAATTGGAAAACATTTTTTAAAGCTACAAATACCCTTAGCTTTTCCAATTAAAGTTGGTAAATAAAAAGAGGAGGAAAAAGGGCTTGTTCTTTGCAGAAATATGTATACTTACAATGATTTAAGTTTGTGAACTTTTGTGAACATATCGCTCAACTGTCCCTCGAGATGATTATGGCTAAGATTTCTTCAGCCACCGATCAAATAATTAGACATGGTAAAAACTGATTAAATTGTAAAAAGAGAAAAAAAAAAAAAAAAAAAAAAAAGGAAAAAGATAGAACCAAGTATTTCGCTTACATGTCTTCCAGGTTGGCCATCTGAGATATCGAGAAAGGCACATTACCACTAAAATCATTTTCAGAAAGGTCTCTGCAAATTGAGGTCATAATAAGATAAATCAAATAAATGAAACTATTGGATATGCATGTTCAAAAACATGAATTGCTAAGCAAAGATACAAAACTTTGTATAAACGTAGAAAAACTTTTCATGTTCATTAATTGGGTTCAGCTGACTTACATGTGTACAGCATTGGGAGGTAGTTGATATGGAATATCACCTTTAAGGTTGTTCTTACTCAAGTCACTGTACTTGGACAAAAAAAAAATGCATTGCCTTCAGAGTTCAGATTACGTTCTCTAACAGGGAAAAAAATCTAATATAAAATTTTGCTTATTTCTAGAAGCAAATTCTCACAAGGTAGTGACTGAAGTCAAGCTTGATAGCTGATAACCCAATTCTCCACTCAGTCCATAGTTAGATAACTTTCTGCAAAATTTTAACCCAATTAAAAATAATAAAAAAAATTAAAAGGGGAGGGAGAGCGGGGTAGGGGAAGAATAATAGAAGTAATGGGGAAAACATACATCTCGGTTATAGAAGAGCCTGAGCATTTAATCCCTTCCCAGGAATCGCCACAAGGGTCACCGCCACTTGCTCTCCAGCCACTTAATTGGGACGGAGTATTTAGGCTTTTAAACATCACATTAAGGGCACTAACTACAAAACACAATTAACAAGTTTCAGAATACGTTAATGTGATGCATCGAACATTTGATTTCATAAACCAAAAGGATTGATGCTCGCAGGGGTTCAATATAGCACCAATTGCACCTATGATAACCAAACACACTAAGTGTTGCATTTTCGTTTTTGGTATAAAGGAACCTGCAACTCTAGAAAGTGTCTCTATTTTCTCTTTTGGGACAATAGAGAAATATGTTGTCAATACTAGGATTCGGATTCCAAACTTATTAGATGTCATTCTTTAAAGATTGCTAAATGAACGGACTAAATTAAATCTCAAGTTCATTTTCTTTTCCCACAACATATATAACTTATTTTCAAATTTCATTAGTTACAGGTATCAATGCCATTTACATTAGCATCTAATTATCTCCATAGCATGGGCCAAACATAAGCAAAAAAATCTTTGCCAAATATAATATATTTGTTCTATTCTTTAAAATCTGAACGTAGGCAAAAAAAAAAAAAAAGGAACAAAATATATAAATGCATCATTAGCATGCACATTTAAAATTGCAGAATAAATAGTCTACAATTGAATAATAATACGTATACCATCTGGGGAATCTGTCTTTGAATGAACCAATGAAAGCAGGGTCCCAAGAGAAAGAACTAAGTATCCTACAAGAAAATGATGCATGTTCGTATGCGAGGGAAAACCCTTAGAAAAGGCACAGGAATATGGGATTCTTTTCCTTTTAATCATTTAGCTAATACCAGCTGCAGAAACCAAAAGAGGTGGAGGAGAATCTGAAGAAAGCATAAACATGAATGCACGATAAACTCCTAAAAGTGGGGGTAAAACAAAAACTGTTAGGGATTCCCTCAGCCTTCTCTGTTTCATATTGAAAGCTCTAGGCTGTTTTAGTTTTTTATTTTTTTATTGTTTTCGAAATTCTTCGAAGTGTGGCTAAATTTGGCCAAGAGAAAAGCACGGCTAACAATGGTTTTGGGGAGAGAATGTCATTGCTTTTGCAAAGAGCGAAAGCTGAGGAGAAATAAGAGCCCTTCAATGTGTTCCAGTAATTTTGTTAACACTTTTTTCCCTCCTTATATAACTGTAACCTTTATTTAATATACTTATAACAAATCTTTCAAGGCTTTGTCTAGCTGCCTTGTGAAAATATCTTAAGGCAAACTTCTAACAATATAACGGCATTCTTAACAAAAAGAGCAAATAAAAAATTATAGATAAAGAACTGTGTTATACATATTTACTTTGTTGAATAACTTTGAGGTTTTCTTTTCATTTTTTTTTTTCAAACTTAAAATACCACCTCTTAAAATTATCACAAACTTTTGAAGCTTGAAATTCTATATAACTAATAATCACACTCCTTAACTCGTCCGTGTGCGCATGAGAGAGCCAATCCAGTGGTTTGAAATTTTAAATTTAAGCAAGTTGAAAGCTATGCCAACCCCATGGGTTGAGATTTTAAATTTAAGCAAGTCGAAAGTTCTATTTGTATGGTTAACTCTTAACAATTGTTGCTCTTTTCCATACGTTAGATTTGTTAGTTGCACGATTTAACATGTTATCCCATGATTCAAACACGATTTTAAGTTTTTTTTGGTCACCTACAACTACAAAGTAACCTCTAAATAACTGCAATACCATTCTACCTTCTTTGAGAAAACTAGGGTCAGCTGCCTCTGATCTGCTTGCATAACTTAGACCTGACCTGATGTCTGCTATTCAAAGTTCTTTGTACCGGCATAGAGCTAGCTATAGATGGAAGACGAAGAAACCATGTCGCACTCTCCTGCACATTGGAATTACACCTATCATTACGCGGAGTCATATATCAATCTACTGCACACAAGTTCTATTTCAAAATCGACCATGGGATTAAGCTTCAAGTTGTACGTTGAAGCTTAATGTTCACGAACTGCAGTGATCAGCATCAGACAGAAAAGGCACCAACATCTGCACTATATTTACACTATCCAGAAGAAATAATTATAGGATAAAATTTTTCTTCACATCACATAACCTCCGCCCTTCTACAATGCTATTTTCTCTGACTCCCTAGTTAAACTTCATGCCTAAATTCAATAAGTATATGTAACAAGCCTCATTAAAACCATAAAAATTAGTTGCAGAGATGAAACAAGGTCAGGTGCCTCAACGTTGCCTGCTTTGATTTGATTAATCACCACGCTTTCTCGATTTTATTAAGATAGATTGTTGCAACCTTAGCACTCAGGCCAGAGTGATCACTAGACAGGCAGATCAAACCCCCAACAAGAAGCAAACTTTTCGCTACTAACTTTTTTGATGGTCTTCCTGATAACATTTTCTCCCTAGGTTCAGCATTAACTGGTTCAAGAGTGGCTATTGATGCAGATACTGCTGGAGAAATATTGCCACTTGCATCTAATTCAGGTGGGACGTATGTGCAGACAACGTCAATCATCAGTAATTGAGATGGTCCCCGATAATATCACCAGAACCAGTTTTCATTTGAAGAAAAAGAAGCAGAAGTTTAATCATGTGATTCCGTTATCATAATTTTTTTCAATAAATTATTTCGACAATAAAAGGAACTAAACTAGATAACGGGTAGACTATCTGAGACTACATTGCTCAATAGTGCAAAATAAGACTCCGAGCTGACGAAAAATCCAAAAGACATATCCATTTCATCATAAAAACTTCTACAATGTCAGATAGTGGTGTATACCATAGGATTGTAGAAAGGTGCAGTTAGATTGCTCAAGCCTCAGGCATTCTCCCTGAGCTACTTCCGCATATGGTCCTCACACCCTGCTTCTTTATTTTTAACTCTGCTATCAAGATAGATATAACCTATCTTATTCATTTCTAAAAATCACTAATCTTCAACTCACTCTAAGAAAACCAAAATAAAAGAGTATATTCTTGTACAGTACAGTAAATTTGGTTGTGTATTTTTAAGGTTAACAAAGTTGTATAAATCTATCTTAACCATTTTTCTCTTTAAAGTCAAGTACCAAGAAAGAGATTATCACAAGTTATCGGTAAACAAGACAACATTTAAAAAAAAGATTTTTTTTTTTTTTTTTTTTTTTTTTAGTAACGCAGACCTTCTGAATCAGAGTGGCTGAAGTAACAGATGACTAGTCAGAGGATGGCTGATCAAAGGATACTTGCGGAGTGCATTATTCATATTACATACATAACTCCATATGCCCTTCGCAAATGCTAATTTTGCCATTTCCACATTCAGACCACCATCTTCATGATGAAAGCCTCATTTGGCTGTAGCTTCAACATAATTCAATTTTCAGAGAACAACTTCCCGACAAATTGCATGACTACAATGAGAACCACCAACTCTTTTTTTTTTTTTCTTTCCTTTGTAAGGGTTAAGGGCAAGAGAGATGAGTATATGAAGCACCTGCCTTTCCTGATTTACCAACCAGATCTAAAATATTCCACGCAAACATACTTCTTCTGTCTTGGTGGTGACAGATGTTCATATTCCTAGCCAACCATAACAAAAAAAAATAAATAAATAAATCATGATGAGATAAGAAGCATAGAAAAAGGATCAGCGCTTTAAAAGCCCGAAGTATTTGGGGAACAGAGCAATTTTCTTCTATAGAAAATCAAGGGGATAAACCCCGGGTAGAACCACGTTTAGAACCCCAGACGTGAGGAACCTGAAGAGAGCTTTACCCTATTAAGGAGGCTGGGTGAACCACCAAACCCACCAGATTCTCACTTGAAATCTTTCTTATTTTGTACTATCGTTCTAGAGCTCAATAGAAGCTTTTCCACAAATGAGTGCTCAGATTAGAATTGTCCGTAAGCAATTGAATTAGCATATGTTAAATGAGGAGAAATTCCAATATTCATTACTTTTAGCATAAAGCACGTGCATCTTAGATACTACCACTCGTGCCCTTTAATCCTTAGTATCTGCCTTGCGGTTTCCACTTTCCAAAAGAGTAGGAACCATCACTTACAAAGCATACTGGCGCTTGAAACTATGAACTATCTAATTATCTCTATATGTTAAAGTGTTAATCCATAACCGTATTAATAGGAGAAAGATAATCAAAAATTTATTTATTAAGTTGTATTCTGAATAAAGCAGGCTGAGAAAATATTTTTTATATATAATGAATATTAAAGGTGGTAAACCAGCAAGTTTGGACAAGTTCAGATTGGGTTATTTTTGAATTTGGATTATTCGAGCTTGAATTTATTTCAGAATTGGATTATTTTAGGCGAAGATATTCTCAAATTCGAGTTTTAAAAAATGAATTGATTGAACAAACTATATATCCCAAGATGTTCATGTTATTCAGATTACCTCGAGCTCAAATATTTTCAGATTCGATTTTAAGAAATGAATTGATTGAACAAACTATATACCCCAAGATGTTCATGTTATTCTCGTTCATATAATGCATTGGATTCACAACATATAAAGATTTATAAAAATTAAACATATTGATATCTTTAAGTTGAAAGCAATGTTATATAAACTAATATAACTCATAACACGTATGAAACGTACATGTGTAAGGTAAACACTTACTATTAAAAAAAACTCTAAGCATAATAACTATGCACTCTATATATGGTTATATAAAAATGTAACATATCAAGTACGTAGCAGAACATTAGGTTGGACCAAATAGACTAGATTCAGTGCTTCAACAATATAAGCCCAGCAGCTCAAACCTTCAAGACCTTACTTTTTGAGGGCTTTCTTGACTCGTTTCAACTTTACTACAATTAAATAATATGTTTCTTCAAAATATAAAAGAAATGAGGGTTAATAGCCATGTCTTATGTATTATTTCACAAATACTTTAAAGATTAATGCGATAAGGTAAGCAAGTTGCCTCTCTGCGTAATACAACATGTTTGTAATAAGAAATGCTTATCAAACCCTTAAACATATATAAGAAATGCCTTAACAATATAACCCCCGTTATATGTAAATATAACACAATATTATGTACATACAGCATAACCTAAATATAGCCATCTCTTATTCTAAACAATACTTACGTATATTGACAATTTGTAGTATAAACCCTAATGATTTAAGCTCTTATATGTTAACTTAAAATGATCAATGAAGCAAAAGTTTTATGATAACAAATGCTTTAAGGAAATAAGCGCACTTATTGTACAAACTCCATAAATATATATATGCATATATAAGAACTATATGTATATAGAGAACAACTATATATGTTCAACAAAACTTTATGTACATTTTTATATTTTTTGAGAAAATCTACTCTAAATTCAAAGATGTATAATCTTTATTAATCTCATTATATATGAACCCAAACACTAGCCATAAACTACCCCCTCGGTCATTTTCCATTTAAAATTTACTAAAATATTGCAAAATTGATAACAAATGCTTTAAGAAAATAAGCTCACTTATATGTACATATAGCATTGCTATATGTAATTATAACACAAATATGTGTACGTTCAACAAAATTATATGTACATTTTTATATATGTGACATTCATGGAATATATGCCAAAATGCAAATCTAACCAATGATGTGCAACAAAAGGTTCATCACCTATCCTGTCGAATGTATATCAAATTCGATACTAAATCTCAACCAGTTTTACCCCATTGATAAGTAATCAGCAACCATTAACATCTTGACATATATCATACTAGTTAAGATTGGAAACCAACTTTCAACAACCCTTAGGTGATTTTATTTGCATGTCTTATATGTAAAAATGACTAATCAAGTAAAAATATAATGACCATGCTTGAAAAAATACCTAAAAAAATACCATAGTTTTATTGTTTTTTGCCATTTAAAATGACTTACAATTAAAATAATTTATACAAATGCTTTAACAATATATAGGAAAATGACTTACAAATATGCATAAATAAAGCAATACATTAAGTACATATAGCATAATATATGTATATACTATGAAACAATATTTATTTTTTTTATATACTTAAAACTTTTTACTCTAAACCTTTATCTAACCTCTTATATGTTCCACCTTTTTAAAGTGACATATGAAACAAAAGATTAAACATTAAGAAGAATAGAAAACTGATTTATTGAATAATAATAGAACATCAAACGTATAATAACTCATTCAAACTATTAGAAGAAAAATTAGCAAAAACCTGAAAATTCAATATAACATACAACAATTTAGGATTCAAACTAATTTAGACCATTAAAAGAAAAATTAACAAAAATCTAATATAACCGGCAATATAAAAAATGTACGGCAAAAAGTGTTCAACTTAAACAAACCAATAAAACAATAGAAATCCATATTGAATATAACCTAAAAATCTAACCTTTCTTGTTATGTAAATTATTGAAAAATACAAAATAAAATGAAGTGAAATGAACTCAAAAGAAAATGAAGTAAATATATGAAAAATTGATGTAACAGCACAATAGAGAGGGAACACGGGAAAGGGAAAAGAAAGAAGTAAGCTACTAGAAAAAAATGGCACTGGAGAAAAGAAAATTTGTAAAGAAGAAAGAATGGACCAATAAGGGAAGCAAGATAATGGCTGTAAAGGGGCAGAAATGTGTAAGAAAAAAAGAGGGGAAAGGAATAAAGGAATGGGAAATGGTTTTTCTTTGAGAGTAAATTAGTTTTCTTAATTTCTTTTCTAACAATTTTTTTCATTTCTTTTTTTCATATTATTATTTTATATTGGACTTGTTAATAAATACTGTGAGTAAAGAAGTTGTTTTTCAATTTTTTCCTAATTTATATTTATAATTTTTTATTTATTATCATGCATATAAACTAAAAATGAAACTTATTTCATAAATTGAACAATAGGTTGACACATAGGCATTATTATTAAAGGCTTGGTGAATTAATACCTATTAAGCTCATTTCTATTTTACATTTTAGTTATTTTATAACAGAAAAATATCTATTTTATGGCAATGGAAGAGATGACAAAGGATTTTATAACAACCTAGCAAAAAGGCCTGTGCTACGCTACGGCCATCAATAAAATTTCAAATAAAGCTAACTAAAAGTAGAAATGTGAAGGTTCTTTTCTGCTGAAGACCAACAATATTAGGAATATGACTTGTAAGACAAAAAGACGAAATTAAAGTATGCCAGAGGTTGGGCCTTTGAGGTATGCTCCAATACCTAATTCAGAGAATGTGAAGAAAGAGTTTATAGAAAGAAATAAGCTAGTTTGAGTTTTTTAGAAGATGTTATCTAGGCTCATGATTCATTAGGGTAGTTATTTTCTAAAGAATAGAGTGTATGGTAGACACGTGTCCTCCCGAGAGCGGGACTCCCTTGAATATTAGTGAGGTGATTTTATCACGTGCTTAACGTGTCTTATCTGGATATGGCAAAATGATTTTATCATGTTCTTCGTACGTTTTATCGAGATATGGCGAATTGACTTCCCTCATATATGTGTACCTTAGGGGTAGTATGGTTCTCAGTGTGTAAATGACAAAATGAATTCTTTGTCTTCTATATGCGATATTTGATGTCATACTTGCATAGATGAAGTAATTTCATCACCTTAGTTGTATGTCTTGTCTAAATATAGCAAGGTGATTTTATAATGTGCTTCGCATATCTTGTCTGAATATGGCAACGGGATAAAAATGATGTTCTTCATGCGTCTTATGTGGATATGGCAAAATGACTTCCCTATTACACATGTAGCTTAGGAGGTCCTGATTGTTCTTGGCATGTGAGTGGCAAATTGATTTCTTTATACCTTTTATATGTGATCTTTGATATCATACTTGCATATGACAAAGTGATTTCATCACCTTATTCACGTGTCTTGCTAGGATATGGAAAAATGATTTTAAAACATACTTTGTGTGTCTTGTTTGGATATGGGAAGGTGATTTTATTGCGTGTTTTGCGGACATGGGCAAATGACCCACTAAAAGCTAAACAAAAACAAACAACTCAAAAATGTTGACTTCATAAGAAAAAAATCAAAGCAAAGAAAACCAAAAAATAATGCAAAAGCAGAGAATAAAAGATTTTAAAGCAAAATGTGTTATTGTATAAAAAATCTAAAGAAAAAAACTCTTTACAAATGACCTCAGTAGATGATATTTGTTGTCTGAATCAAATCTTCCCCTCTTAGTACTCAAAGATACAACATTTATTGAAGAGATATCTTTCACAAGAAGGTTTGCTAAAATCTTCCTCCCTTAAGTTTAAAAAATACAATATTTATTGGTGTTGTGGGAAATACAAAACTTAATTTGTTAAAATCTTATTTTCTCAAATATATAAAAAGATATGATATTTATTGTTGTAATAAAATGTAGTTGTTATTATTATTATTGCATTTCTACTAACATATACCAACTCTTGTGATATCCTAATTAATAATCATACTTGAAATGACTTGGATAAGCTGATGTGGGAAGGCACCCTCCTTCAATTCACATGCCCACGTGATCATTATATCAAAACTTTTCCTTGAAACATTTTTTCTTGATATTAAAACTGACGTGACGAGGTAATTTTATTACGTATTTCATGCATCTTATCTAGATATGGTAAAATAACGTCCCTTGTACACGTGTAGCTTAGGAGGGCTTCTTAGTTCTTATATATGGGTGGTAAATTGATTTATTTATAACTTTTATATATGATTTTTTATGTCATACTTGCATATAGCGTAGCAATTCATCACTTTATTCACATGTCTTATCTAAATGTGGTGAGTGATTCTATCATGTGCTTCATGTGTCGTTTCTAGAGATTATGAGGTGATTTTATCATGTTCTTCGTATATCTTGTCTAAATATGGCAAGGTGATCTTATCATGTTTTTTGTGCATCTTATCTTGATATAGCAAAGTTTTGATCCAACATGGCCTAAAAAAATCAACTCTCCAAGACAGGTAAGGTACTTAATATGTAGTTTAATTTTACTAAAAGAGCATGTCTCTAAATCCATCATCAGTTCCAACCATAGGTCCATCATTTTAGCCAATAGCTTCTCTAACTCCAATAACGAGTCCATCATACTGTCAAATAACATAACTGACTTCCAAGAAAAAAGTAAGAGTGTGAATATCTAAGTCATTAATCAAATCCATCACAATAAACGTCCAGATTTGTCCAAAAAGCATAAGTTGATTGTAAACAAAGGTAAGTAAAAAAGATCCAGTTTCTTAAATATTAGTCCATAACGCTCCAAAGTTGGTTAAATGCGTTTTTAAGTCCATAATACTCCCAAGTAAAGATAAAGATTCTTATATGAAAACTTGTACATAGAGCATATTTTAGCATGAAACACTGGTAGGAGAATTACCATTTAGTTTTAACATAGGTTAAATATATTATTACCTGTCCACGTAGTACATTTTAGCTTCAAGCAAGGGTAACATATCCAAATAGCTTAATTTACCATCAAGAATAGGGTATTACAACTACTTTTAACGTAGTTTGTATGTACTAATACTTTTCATCTCAAAAAAGATAAAAATTAATTGAATAAATGTAAAGTAAAAAAAAAAAGTATTTTAACACTTCAACCAATAAAAATCAAGAGCACATAAAAGAATAGAAGTTCAAGTAAGGCTCTAAAGATTGTCGAGTGGCCAAAAAACCAAATTATCTCCCTACAAGTATCCTAATTTGAACTAACCAACATCTTAAGCATAAATCTATACCGCAACAATATACAATCACGCACAACAACACCCCATTTAAATTACCACTCAACCAATGTCGTGTCCATTCTATTTTCTAAAGTTTCCAAGTTATTTTGTAAATAGTGATGAATAATTTTAAAATAATTGCAACCATATAACTAAAATTTCAATACTTGAAAACAAATTAGAACCATAAAAATTGAAAATCAGGAAAATAACGGCGCACCTAAGGCATATCTGCTTAAGATCGTTGCTGTGACTCAGAAGTGAAATAAAGGTAATAAGCACACCGGGCTCCACCACACTACCCATTCTTTAGGCTCACTTTCTTCAACAAACATCAATTTGACTTAGTGGTCACTTGCTAATTATGGAGCTACATCTTCACTCGAACTTGATGTCGCTTTCAACCTTGCTTCCATCTCCTTTTCCTATATTCTTGGCATCGCTAAGCTCAAACTCCTCAATCTATAATATTACCACCTGAATCTATTTGAGTCTGTATCAGACTCGCTAGAGTTCCTTAACTAACTTTATGGCATGCGAGGTTACAGCGCTTATACGCCCAGACGCCTTTAGTACCATGTTCTTCAACTAAAATACCAAAAAAAAAAAAAAGAAAATGACTCATTAAAGGCTAAATAAAGACAAAACAACCTAAAAATGTTGACTTCACAAGAAAAAATCAAAGCAAAGAAGAAAACCAAAAATAATGCAAAAGCAAAGAACAAAAAATTTTAGAGTAAAATCTATTATTGTATAAAAATCTGTAAAAAAAATTCCTTACAAATTACTTTAATAGATGATATTTATTGTTTTGATCAAATCTTCCTTTCTTAGCTTTCAAAGATACAACACTTATTGTACAGAAGAAGATTTGCTAAAATCTTCAACACTTTAGTACCATGTTCTTCAACTAAAATCTTCCACAAGAAGATTTGCTAAAATCTTCCTCCATTAAGTTTCAAAGATGCCACATTATTGGTGTTGTGGAAAAATCTTACAAAACCAAATTTATTAAAATATTATTCTCTCAAATATATGAAAGATATGGCGTCTATTGTCGTAATTAAATGTAATTATTGTTGTTGTTGTTGTTGTTGTTATTGTTATTATTATTATTATTATTATTATTATTATTATTATTATTATGCATTCCACCGACGCATACCAACTCTAATGGTACCATCATTTATAGGCATACTTGAAATGACGTTAATAAGCTGACGTGAGAAGCTACCCTCAATCAATTCACATACTAACATGATCCTTATTTCTTTGAAACATTTTTTTTCTTAATATTAAAGCTGGCATAGATAGCTCTAGAAAAAAAAATTAATATTTTTGCTTATAAATTTTAACTTAAAATTTCTTATTTTAAAAATTTTATATAAAATTCATTACAATAACGTGATTAAAAGTTAGATGATGATGAATAATAATAATAAAATTATTTTATCCAATTTCTTCAAGAATTATACATGCGAGCCTCATTGCATAACTCAAATATTAATATTTTAACCAATTCTAGGCACAAATCCATGTTAAAATCAAATAAAAACATATATGCTAAATCATTTGAAAAAATAAAGAAAAATATGAAAAATGGGAGAATCCATCCTTTTTATTTCATCCAAAACATGCTTTGGATCTCTCCCGCCATATCCATCTTTGCTCCCTCCCTCAGAACCCTGTTCCTTTTTCCCATTTTGTTTCTTTTTATTTTTCTTCTGACATGGGAAGGCACCCTCCATTAATCTACCAACATACACACATGCTCACGTGAAAAGTTATTTGAACTTAAAAGGTTACACTTGGCCCACTTCTCCATTTCATTCAAGAGTTGAATAATGATTAAAAAACAAACTAAAGAGCAAAGAAAAAGAAAATATTTACTAAAGCTAATGTGGATAGTTCTCGAAGAAGCCTCGCGCTTCCCTTTTATATTATTGTATAATTATTGGGATAACAATAGCATATTTGTTTTTAGGTTTTTTTTTTTTTTTTTGTAATTTATAACAAATTATTGGTCCAAACGTTATTACAGGGGATCACAAAAGATAAGTTAAGAGAGGGGAGTAACATATTTGATTTATGCAATTGGAATTGAACAATGGGTTTTGGGTGATGAAGCTGTGGAACGTATTAAACTGTAAATCTAAGTTTTATCTAGATGTTTTTTTTTCAAAAATAAATAATAGCATGAAATATTAGCTCAAGTGAAATAGTGGGTGATTTTTGGTAAAAATTCTACATTGAAAAGCTGCATTTGGTATCAAATTCTGAAGAGTGGGCGGTGACTGGTACCATAGACGAATGGTAATAGGAGCATGAGGGGGCCTAACCCCCAAAAATTTTGAAAACCCTTACATGTATACATACTTTTGTAATGAATAAATACACTTCTATTTGTTGTTTATTGTACCCTCCCATCATTACATACAAATTTAAGAGGTTTATCACACGTGTTAAACGAATATCATTTAAATTAAAAAAAAAAAAAACAAATTCACATTTTAACTTTCTCAACAAGACTCCAAGTCTCCAACCAAGCCGACTATAATATAGTTCTGTAAGTTTATTCTTTTTTTAGTACATTACTTGCATATATATATATATTGATAAATATTATAGCATACGTGCATCTTATGAAAAAATAAGTTCAAGTATATATAGTATTAAGCGGCTCTCTAAGATCCGTCACTGACTGCTACAATATATGAAAGTAAGCATCCACTTATATTTTCCTTTTCTTTTTCGCTATTTTGTTTGGTTTAAAAGAACAATATAAAAAAGAAAATAAAAATAGTTATTTTATTTGTTGGTTTGCTTCCTAATTATTATGTGTATATTTTATTTTATAATTATTTAATCAATTTAGTTAACAATAGTTAAAAATGAACAAAAAGAAATAATTCTTAAATATTTAATTTTTATATTCAATATAAAATTATTATATTAATATTAAGGATTCTTACTACTAAATTGTAATATATGTTTTCTTTATATTTTTAAGAATTAAGACTTCTAAACGTATTTGGATTATATAAATTATAAAGAAATAACTTTTACATAGTATTTTATTAACATAAAGTTAGTATATTAATACTATAGATAATTCGTGATAATTTTTTCCTTTTTTTTTCCTCCTAGAGTCAAGTACCTCCAACTACTTAATTGGAGTAAGCAATATTATCTTATGAAAATAATTCCCTAATGTGTTGGGGATCTCATCCTAGTTGTATTAATTCCCCTCAATTAATGTAATTCATGAATTTGTTCATGATTAAAAAAAATTGAACGATAAGATTATATATTTTAAAATATTTTTATTTTAAATTTTAAAGCATTTTTAATTGTTTTTAATTTATTAATTTATCTACATAATAAATATCTTGAATTTTACCGGTTTGTTTAGGTAAATATATGTATTTTTATTATATCCAAATAATTTATTAATCTTTACATTCAAATAAGCTCTTAACCATTAATTTGTACATAAATAAGTCTTTAACCTTTAATATATACTTAAATAAGCTTATAACATAAATTAATCTTTCATATAAAATAGGTTTATTCGTGTTTTATGTACATACCAAAGAATAAGTACTTATTTTGGTATAATAAAAATATAAGACTTAATTAAGTGAAATAGTTAAGGACATTTTTATTATTTTAACCACTTATTTATATCAAAATTTTATAAATTTGTATTTTCTTTAAACCGATCCATGAATCGAGTCTAAACAAATTATTCTAGCTTGAAATAGGGGCTTTATTATAGGTTCAAGCCTTACCTTAAACACAAAAAAAGTTGTCGATTCCCACAAAGCCTCGTCCGCATTTTATACAGAAAATATTAATCTCATAATCTTTTGAAAAGAAAATTCTGCTTCAATGTACCAAAATGCCTATAAAAAAAATTTCATCTATTTGGATATTAATAATGGTAATTTAATAAATTAGTAATACATATATATATATATATATCAAATAGGATTGAGCTTATCACTAAATGTTAAGTCCAAGGTTCTGCAGTCATTTTTTATCCAAATTTATTTTTTAAGTTTAATATTTTCTTAAATAATCTTAAATATTGAACAAGCCTTTAGATTTGAATGTACAACCCAAGCTATTTAAGAGTATACCACTCCTATGAATAGCTTGCAATACCACATCTTTTCCGAGACCAAGACCCTTTATCTGTAACTGCTGCTTGTTGCATACCTGATCTACTATTACTGGAATAGCATTTCCGGTTTGAGCAGCAAAAGGGGTCCTTTATTTTGTGCACTTGAATTCGCAAGTACCAGCACTCGAGCCATACATCTGGTAACAGTAATATAATGATTTTGGTAATGATATCGTTGAAACTTGCTTGACAAGAACAACTCCCTTTTAATATTATTCTAGGTGCACTTTTACTTGCACTACTGGGCCCGTTTCCTTGGTAAACCAATTTTTTATATAAATTTTACCATATATCGTCATTTCATAAAGATAAGTCACTGGTATATTATCTTTCTCTTTTCATTTGATCATCGCTTTCTTCAAATAATATTTCAGTACATAAAAATGTTGGTTGTCAGCGTCCGTCATTGTCTTGAGCTAGTGAAGGGTATAATTTGCATAAGCAGAATTATTGGAATTTAAATCTTGTCCGCTTCCAATCAGCTGTAGAGTTCTTCCAAAACGCATCGATCAGCCCCAGCCACAGGCCATACCCAGCGTAACAACGTTGGAAATGGAAAGCCAACACAAAGAATCGCATCTTCATTTCCAGAAAATATATACGTCTTACATATACAAGACAATCACAGTTACAAATCATGCATTAGACATACAAACATCATTTATTTTCCGATAAAAATATGCATTTTGCTTAGTGGCTCTACATAACATATGATCAACCCATAATCTGCATTAGTATGACGTGGCTGCCGAATAATTAAACAAAGTCAATAGGATGGATCCAGTCACTAAAGGAAACTAGTATTTGCATTCATCAACAACTCTGATAATAATGATATATATATATATATATATATATATATATAGAGAGAGAGAGAGAGAGAGAGAGAGAACAATAAAAGGCATGGGAACTAAAATTCTTCAATTCATACAAAATGTCATCGTGGAGAACCAACCTAATAGTAATTCTCGAATTTCAAGCAACCTTACCTCATGACATGGAATAGAATCTTTGCCTTTATCATGGTTTCAAGGTACAAAGTACAAACAAATAAAATGAAAAGCCCCAGTAGCTTATTAAACCCCCACGAAAATGCCACTCCAATGTTCTAAATAGGAGCGAACATGACAAATATTTGTTGACAAGAGACTGATCATGCAAAGAAATTGTTAATGTAGAACGAAGAGGCAGGCTGTCCAGGTTGGGAGATTAACGGTCACTGTAAAGTCAAAGAGACTACATCATACAGAACAAAGAAAAATAAAATGACATCCTCAATAATCAGCTACATTATTAAAAAGAAGATAGGCAACGAGAAAGATTTGCATTTCCAACATATTTCATTCTCATGCACCATGATAAAACTTCAATCACAACCCTCACGGTCACCGCTGAACAATGCTTAAGTAGATCGCCAAAAAATATTTCAAAAATCTCCTTGAAATATGCATAAGTAACTTTATATACGTGTATCGGTGTGCAGGCATGCAGAAATGCCAGTGAAAAACAATTTAAGTTAAATAGGTAGCAATTTAAAAAGCTAGTATCATTATGTAATCAATTCAAAGTGAAAAATCAGGCCAAAAGAAAATCAGTGAGAAAGAGAATCCAAAAGGAAATGCTTTGAACAACGTGCCCAAAATAGTTGCAACACAACATCACTTTTGTGCTCACACGCAAAACAAAGATGCCATTACAACACCAAAAATGAACGATTCCTAATGAAGAATGTCAAGAGGGAGAAAGAAAATAAATAATTGCATGACACCATTTACTGTATTCTTTATTAAACTGCCTGCAAAGATCAGGAACTATACAAAAGCAAGATATGAGCCAGCATCTTCACAGTTCTCGCCCAAAAAAGCAAAGCAAAGGTAGAAGAAAAGGAAAGAAAAAAGAAAGGAATACCAATGACTACAGTTAAAGAAACACTCAGCAGGCAAATATGACATGAAGCAAATCAGCCCCATAAAACTTGGTAAGACCTTGTTCAAACATGGATGCACTCCAACAGAATTTCACCAAATAAGAGATCTAACTTCACATAAAATAAATAAAAGGGAAAAAAAGTGAAAAGAAGTTTGTGTCACATACAGTAAACAAAGGCTGCCCAAAATTCCCAGAATGCTTATTCCTAACTTGCCTGAGCAGATGAGACAGCTGCTGTGATAGCATCTTCAAGTTTAACCCTAGCACCTTTCGAACCATCAGAAGCAGAACTACTTCTCTGAATAGCAGTGCCTTCTTTATTACCATCATCCAAGCAGGTAACTTGAGCAAAGCTCTTAGACATCTGCTTTATGAAATCACTGGAAAACGTGACAGTATTTCTATGATCACTTTCTCCAACAACCCCTACAGACACGAGGCTAGCTTGTTGTCTAGTCTTATGCTCCTGCATGGCTTTCTGCCTGTCCTCATAGTAGTCAAAATCATCCAGGATTGACGCATCAGTTTCATAACTTTTAAAGATGCTTAACATCTCAATTCCTTGCTCCAGTTTCACCTGCAAAATTCACACAAGGAAGCAAAAGAATTGTTGTAAGTGAAATATATTGAAGCAGAAAAATCTCTTAAATCCTCAAAACTAGGTATGAAGAAGCATGAAGAAAATTAGAAATCGAATAGGGCATATTATCAAATGGATTACAGAAAAGGAACAGCGGACTACGGATTAATAGTACAGCA
>JBBYHM010000019.1:11047170-11064114 GCA_038381775.1 Adansonia rubrostipa
ACAGTGATCCCTAGTTCATTTTATTATTTCTTAATTCTATCATATTTTAATTAAGTCTTGGGATGCAAAAAGTTGGCTCGAACAAAATAAAGTGTCTACGGCTGCCCTTTTTTAGCCATTGCTGAGCATTAAGAACAAGGTAATGACAAATAGACACCATTTTGTTCAGGTAGGATAATGTTCCATGTGCATATAAAAAATAGAGATTTAGTTAGTATTATTTGAGATAGGCTAAGTATATCTATAATGATTCTAATAGAAAGGAAAATTTTAGTGAGTTTTATAAGGTTTGACCTTTCTACTAGGTTATTTTTTGGGTTTGATCCTTCAAACAGGTGCCACCAGTTTGTGTGGGCTTTGACTCATTGGCATCTAGCTTTTTGTGTACTAAGGTAGGCTGTATCCTTGGTTTAACCCCTTAAATAGGTGCCATTAGCTTGTATGGGCTTTAACTCAATAGGCGTATAGTTCTTTATAGGCTGAGGTAGGTTATTTTTTGGGTTTGACCACTTAGACTAGCTCTTTGTGGGCTATGATAGGTTGTTTCTTGGGTGTGACCCCTTAAACAGATGCCACTGGCTTGTATGGGCTTTGACTCAATAGGTGTTTATTTTTCATGGATTGGAGTAGGTTGTTTATTAGGTTTGACCTCTCAAACATGTGCCACCAGCTTGTGTGAGCTTTGACTAAATAGGCATCAAGCTTTTTATGGGCTGAGGTAGGTTGTTTCCTGGGTTTGACCCTTCAAACAAGTGCCACCAGCTTATGTGGGCTTTGACTCAATAAGTGTCCAACTCTTTATGGATTGAGGTAGGTTATTTCCTGGGTTTGACCCCCTAAATAGGTGCCACTAGCTTGTATGGGCTTTGACTTGCTAGGTGTCTAGCTCTTTGAGGACTAAAAGAAAATGAGTTTAGATACCTCTCTTGGATGATTTTCAATGAGCTTATAAGGTTAAAGATATTTACCTAAGGCCTTTTAAGGTTTTTCAAAAATAAGGAATTATACCTTAGGTTCCCCACTAATTTGATTTTTGTATGCAGAAATTGGTACCGGAAGGATGCTAAGTTTTGTATAATGGATGGGGATGCAAATGCATGCTTAAGCTAATACAAGAATGACGATTTTAAAATCTAATCTAGTGATTATTTTGGCCTTCTAAGTTATTTGCTCTTTAACGGGTTTGACAAGGTGATCTGTTGCCCTCGGATTAACTAAGCTTGTTCTAAATTTTAGAGATTTTAAATGCCAAGGTTGATTATTGAACATGCAGATGGCTCGTGATTGTGGAAGTGATCTTGAGTTTAGATGGCTCATGATGGAGGACTTTTGTTGCATTAAGTTTACTGACAAGTATGAGGGGTTTCTTTTGTCAAGAATGATCCAAAGAGTGTTTTTGACAGTTTGGGTTGATTGTTATAAGTTTTAGTTGAGGATGATAGCTTGAAAAGAATTTTGGCCCTTATTAGGTTAGGGTTTATTGGGAGGAAGTTTTAAGGACATTTTCAAAATGTAAAGGTCTATGGGTAAGAACAATGGTAGCCTTTAAGGTTCATTCTTTGTTTTTAGGCATGGAACAAAAAAATTCTTGCAAAGTTTTCATGTTTCTAAGTAATCCTAGGAAATCTTGCTATCAGTTCCATTCATTTATTAAGCGTTATCGATTAAATCATAAACATGGTGCAAAATGGGATGCAGTAGTTAAAAAAACATTCCAAGAAATCAAGTGATTGTATTTCATTTATAAAAAAAAAAGTACAAGTTTTGACAAATTATAGGATCATAAAAGATCTTAAGATACAAAAGAATTCAGAGGGGTTTTCCTAGCCGTTTAGCCCCTGGTGCTGATAACATGAGTCTCCCACTAGGTGTCTTTGGAAACCTTTCTCAAGCATTTAATCCTCTTGGTGTTGGCTGACTTACAAGAAGATTCCTTAGATTTCCCCATGGTGGGATAAAGGCATTAAAGTTAGGTAGTTTCCACTTTTCTAGTGCAAGTAAGGATGAGATTTGGTAGGGTAGGTAGGCATAGAATGAGTGAATTAGGTTGTAATCTAGTGTCGTGATCAGGGTTATGAATGAGGGGTAAATTGGTTCTTGACTTGGTTCAAGTATGGAATATAGTCACTTAAGCCACTATTTTTGGTTTTCAACCTAAGCTAGCTCTTTTTTTTTCTTTTTTAAGTGGAAAGAGAAGGAAAAATAGGATACCTTTTCGGGCTTTCATCCCAAAATCCTTTCAGGCATAGTATTTCTTGACAGAACCAGAGTTCATAGGGTTAGGTAAGTTACTACTATCCATCTTGGTTAAGATTAGGGTTCCTCCGAAAAATACATGTTTCACCATATACGACCCTTTCCAATTTGGGGCCTATTTTCCTCAAGCACCTTTATGGATTGGGAGAATTTGTTTGATTACCAAGTTATTTTTTAAAACTGGCGAGGGTGGGCTTTTTTGTCGTGGGCTCTCATCATGTACTTTTAATATATCTACCCACGGTAGATAGATTTCATTCTTTTTCATCGATGAGATTGAAATGTTCATATCGGTTCTTAATCCATTCAGCCTCTAAGTTGTGATTCCATCAAGACTCTGGGTGAAAGGATTTTAACCTTAAAAGGTAAGACAACCTTCATGTCGTAGACTGAGGAGAATGGGGTAGCTCATGTGGATTATTAATAATGATCTTCTTGGGAAGACCATATCTACAAATGATGTCTCATTTCTCAAATTTACATACAATAGATCTAGTGACATTGGCATAGAAAGCTACCTTTACCCACTTGGTGAAATAATCTAGAGCAACCAAAATGAAATAGTGCCCATTAAAAGCCTTAGAGGTAGTTAGTCTGATCATGTCCATGCCCCATATGGAAAAAGGCCACAAGGCTGTCATAACATGTAGAGGTGTTAGTGGGACATAGATTTTGTCTTTGTATATTTGGCATTTATGGCATTTTTGAGCATAGTCAATATAATCCTTTTCAAGAGTCAACCAATAATAGCCAGATCACATAACTTATTTTGCCATTCGATGTTCATTAGCATGCATAAAGCAAATTTCTTCATGGACTTCTTTGAGAATTCCTTGGTTTCGAAGGCATCTACACACCGGAGTAGTACTTGATCCCAACTTTTCTTATACAAAATTTTGCCATCCAAAACAAAGCTCGTAACTTTCCTTCGGATAGTTCTCTTGTTAGTTTTTAATAGTGTCTTTCAGGTGTTATTGATCTTTGATGTATTGAAGGATGTTATGATACCATGGCAGGCTATCCTTTTCTTTTTTAACATTCTGATGATGTGCTAGGGCTATATAAATACTCATTGAATAGGAGCAATGTCTGATTCTCGATTGACTTTGAACATTGGTGACAAAATGGCCAAGGCATTAGCAATTTAGTTTTCTTCTTGAGGTAAATGTTAAAAGCTAATATCATTAAACTTTTTTTAGGTTTTGAGATCAAATTCAATAATGGATCGGTTTAGCATCATGCATTTTCCATTATCCCTTAGTTGGTAGATGACAAAGGTTGGATCCCTAAATACTTGCAGTGTTTGGATGCCCCTTTCAATGGCTACTTGGAGTCCCATGATGTAGGCCTTATATTTGATATATTGTTGGTGCAGTCAAAGTTTAACCTGCGGTGAATGGGTAGTGGTTTCCATCAGGTGAGATAAAAATTACCCTAATTCCATGCCCCAATGTGTTTAAAGCTCTATCAAAATATATTTTCCAAGACGAACTACATTCGACAGTGTCCTCTGGCTCGGATATGCCAATCAAGTTTTCATAAAAAAATTCAAGGTCTAGAGGCTTATAGTCATCTGTTACATTGCTTGCCAAAAAGTCCACTATTGTTCTACCCTTGATGGCTTTCTATTCACGTACACAATAACGTACATGGAAAATAGGACTTAACACTTGGCAAACCTTTTTGACAAGGTGGGAGCTTTGCATAAATACTTGATGGGATCTATTGATTAGCCATGTAATGTGGTACAACATGTATTGTCTTAACCTCCAGGCTGTCTAAGCTAGAGCACAACATATTTTCTCTATGGCTGAATAATTATTTTCATATTCTGTGAACTACTTGCTCAAGTAGTAAATAGCATATTTCTCTTTACTTGTCTCATTATGTTAACCTAATACATAGCGCATTTACTTGTCGAAAACTGATAAGTACAAGATTAAAGATCGATTCGTCACTGATGACACAAGTACCGGAGGGTTTGAAAAGTAATGTTTGACCTTATCAAAAAGGTTTCTTGGCATTTTTTATTTCATTCTCTAGGATTTTGTTTTTAAAATAGTCAAAAGATTAGATCGTATTTATCGATTAGTTGAGATATAGAATGAGCTATGTAATTCAATCTTTCTAAGAAAATCTTTACTTCCTTTTGAGTTCGAGGTGGCAGCAATTTCTGAATGGCTTTAACCATGTCAAGATCGACCTCTATTCTTTTTTCGCTTACAATAAAGCCTAATAGTTTGCTAGACGTGACATCAAATGTGCATTTTGCAGGATTTAACTTGAGCTGGTATTTGTGAAGCCATTTGAAGAGTTTTCGTAAATTAGCCACATGTTTACTCTCTTTTGGTGATTTAGCGATCATATCATCCACATAGACCATGATTTTTTTATGGATAAGATCATGGAATAATGTTACCATTGCCCTTTGGCAGGTTGCCGCAGCATTCTTAAGCCCAAAAGGTAACACTTTATAGTAGAAAATACCCCATATATGTCTTTAGCTGCCATTTTGATTTAGTTATAACCCAAAAATCCATCCACGAAGAAGAATAGTGCATTTTAGGCAGTAATGTCTAGTAACGTATCGATATTGGACAAAGGGAAATTATCTTTTGGATTGGCTCAGTTTTGATCCTAATAATCTACACACTTTCACATTTTACCATTCTTCTTAAGAACTGGGATTATATTAGCTACCCATTTAGGATATTTGGCTAGTTCAAGAAATCATGCTTTAAATTGTTTCTTCACTTCTTTTTTAATATTCAGAAGCATTTTAGGTTTTATTCTTCTAAGCTTTTGTTATATAGACTTACACTCAGGTTTGAAAGTAAGTTTAAGGACCATAATATTGGTGTCTAATTTGGGCATGTCGTGGTACAACCAGGGGAACATTTCCCTGTATTCTGGGAGGAGTCTTATTAGTTCAGCTCGAGTTGATGATTTTATAGAGGTTATGATTTTGAATTCTTTTTTATTTTCTTTTATTCCAACTTTTATGGTTTTAGTGGGTTCTTCATGAGGCAATATATGTTGTTCTTCCTGTTCAATTAGCCTCTTTAGGTGTGGGAGTATGGCATTCTCTTTAGAGTTCTCATTAGCCTTGACCTTATCAACGTAGATTGCTTGCTTGAAATTGATTTTTGAAGTTTCAGTATGAATATTCATGTCACTTTCATCGGGGTACCTGAATGTATGGAAAGAAAAATAATATATGTGGAAAAATAATTAGAGAAAGGTCTAAGAGTTGATAAGAACTATGAACATAAAGGATATAATGCATAATGCTTAATCATTTTCATTGATAATACTTAATAAAAGATGCCCATACAAGGATCCTACAATGCTTTTGGGAGAAAGCATGTAGGTTTAGTTCATAGCATTACTTTGAAATAAACTTAAATAGTATAGGAGTCTCAGTTTTAGTCCAAACACTGAGAACAAATCTTGGAGGGCACAGGCTGGTCTCTTGGTCTGTTATTGACGTCCCAAGCTCATTAATTGTGTTAATGGAGAAATCCCTAAATTCATTACTCAGTATGAGCATAACATTAGCTGACCCGTATTCACATGTCCTCCTAAGTGAAAACTTTCTCAAAGGTATAGAAATACCATTGGTCCAATCCCATGCCTTGTCTTGATAGACAAGCCATCATTTTTTCATAGTTTTTCTGAGCTTGTTTTCTTTCTATTGTGCACTGGGCTTGAATCCCAACCCTTTTTTATCGATCTAGTTGACAACTTTCAAGGCTCTAGTAACCTTTGAAGGTGTTTCTTGAGTCCCTTTCTAACTTAGGCATCTTTGCTGATAATTAATCTCAAACCTATATAAGTACTTTTCGATAGGTGAGGCTCAACCATTGGCAACCCTTCCTTGACAAAAGTGGTGTTGACAAACTCAAAGGATTAAAATAAGGATTCTAAAATATCTTCATCGGGTTCAATATATGGGGCATCGGTTGAGGTAGTAGCAATAATATCTTTTTCTCCTCCAACACTGATGAGTTTATTTTCGATGATGAATTCTAACTTTTTGTTCAATGATGATGGTACTGCCCTTGCAGAGTAAATCCATGGCCTTCCCAACAGGCAATTATATAATGAATCAATGTCCATTACATGGAAGTCAACCTCATAGGTACATAGGCTAATTTGGAGTGGAATAGTGATGTTTCCCATAATATTTCTACAAGTTCCATCGAATGCTTGCACAACCATATGACTATTCTAGATATGAGATGTGTCAGTGGGGAGCTTGTTCAAGTATGATGCAGGCATACATTTAGAGCTAACTCATTATCAATGAGCACCTTGGGTAACATGGTACCTTTACAGTATGTAGTGATGTGAAGGGCTTTATAGTTTCCTCTTCTTTTGCATGGAATTTCATCATCATTAAAGAATATGTAATTGTCAGCAGTGATGTTGCTCACTAAATGATCAATCTAACCTATAGAGATGTCAGGAAAGACATAAGCCTCATTCAAAACCTTGAAGAGGGCATTCCTATGAGCTTCAGAGTTTAGTAGCAATGATAGTATAGATATCTTAGAGGATTGCTTGTTCAACTGATCAACAATACTATATTCATTATGCTTAATGAACTTAACAAATTTAGTAGGTTCCTTCTTACTCACTGGTTTCTTGACAATTATCAAATATGATTCTTTAGTTGCAGACTTCAATACTTGAGGAATAGAATTAGTACTCTCTTGCTAAGTTTCACTTCTCGATGTTGTTAGGGCATAACATCTACCACTCCAAATTAGGTGGCTTACCCTAAAAGTCAATGCTTATGGCTTACTGACTAGATTCATCCATGATTGAGGTTTTGCTTTCATAATTCCAAGGAATTGCTTTGTTATCCTTATAAAGGAAAGAGGATGAAAGTTGAATGATCATCTTTGGCATAGGTGAATAGGGGTAGCTTTGATTTTTGATCAGTTGTCAAACAAGACCAATGGCCTTCTAACCCTGTAAAGAGGATTACTCCCTTCTTTTTCCACAGTATTCAGAGGGTATTACATTTGCAAACTTGATATGAAAGGTTCACTTTTTATCATAGAATTTGATGCTACCTTTATCATCTTTTGCACCATAGCACAAAACTCTTTGAATGTTTAAAGAGCATAGCCATGGATAGTGCAAAAATTAAAGAAGTAATTAGCTCTATCTTTAATTTTTTTCAACCTTATTAACTAATTTGGCTTGCACCAAAATTTGCCAAACTAAATTCACTAGCATTCTAACCTCTTCTATGTTTTCTACAATCTCACAGTTCTCTTCAATAACCATTCTACTTATACGTAACTTAACACAAGTTTGAGATGAACTGGCTTCAATGCCAGATTTTATTTATTGATTAGCCTTCATTTTTCCTTTCCCTTTGTCTTTGATGATATCTATTTTGCTTGATTCACTTTTCATGGCCTTGTTAATCATTTCACAAAATATTACTATGTCATGAAGCTCATTGGAAAACTTTTTGCTACCTTCTCGTAATAAGGGTCTTGTAATATGTCGATGAATCTGATAGTCATCTATTTTTCTGTCAATAAGGGATGAATTTAGGTAACTTCTTCCATCATCTCAAAGCATGCTACCTGAAGCTTTCATCAGCTCTCTTTTCCATGCTTATAAGAAACAGATAGCTTAATATCAATCATTAGTAGGTCTATGGCATTAATAGATAAACTGATGTGTTCATCCCACTCCTTATAAAACTTAATCTCAGACTGGTCCATCATCTCTTAGACCATTTTTAGGAAGGACAGGCAATGTTACAAATCATGCCCTTAACTGTAATGGTAGCAAGATAGCCCAATGATTTTTTGCCCTGATCTTTGGTGTCTGAAACTATTACAGCCCTCACGAAAGCTTGCCAAACCTTGCTTGTTGGTGTTTGGACTCATCTAATGCTTATTTTGATCCAACAACCTTTTCATCAATTATAGCATTCACTCGTGATTCAGCATGGTTAGGAAGTAGATTGGCTCAAACATTTCGTCCAGGCCCTTATTTTACCTTGATCACACATTTTTCTAGCAGACCCTATATCTTTCTCTTAAATGAGGTGCAATTATCAATAGTATGAACTTGTGCTCTGGCTTAGTACTAACAATAAGCATTTTCATCGTACCACTACGATTATGATCTTGGGTTTGTGAATACTGAGGCCACTAATTTACTTGCCAATAGATGAGAGTAGACCTCTTTATAGGAGTATGGGAGTGGTTTAAAGTCCTCCTTTTCTCGGGTTACTGGTTAATTGTTTGGAGCTCTTACATTGTTCATGTTGAGAGGTTATGTACTCTGGGCCATATTGAATGGGATTAAGTGCAAAGTTTGGTCTTAAAGCAAACCTGATAGCATGAGCTGGTTATGGTGCTAGTGAGTAAGGGTTAAAACCAAGATTTAACATTTCAGGAGGTACACAGCCTGCACCAAATGCAGATTTCAATTAAACCTGGCATGATTTTCACTAATACCATTCATCTCATTTACCTTACACTTATTTGTTGACTTCTTGACTGATTCAGATGATTCTTCAATGGATATCTTGCCACTTTTGATAGCATTATCGATCACTTCGCCTGGTATAACCACGTTGGCAAAATTTTTTATGGCATTTCCTACTAGCCTTTCATAGTAAAGAGCTCACAGAGTGCCTACAACATGACTGCCATTTCCTTTTTAATCGAAGGAGGATGAACTTGAGCTACCTCATCTTTCCACCTCTTAGCATATTGCTTGAAGCTCTTAAAGGCTTTTTTTCATGTTCATAAGGGAGAGGCAATCTAAAGCCCAATCAAATACATGCTTATATTGGTCAAGGAAAGCAAGAACTAGATCCGCCCATGTCTAAATTCTCATGGGATCAAGCCCTATGTATCATCGGATAGTTGCATTAGTTGGACTATTTTGAAAACAATGAATTAGTAGTTTCTAGTTCTCTTTATACCCAACCATTTTACAGTAGTACGTGTGAAGATGGGCAGTAGGGTCGGTAGTCTTATTATTTTTTTTTAAATCAGGCACTTTGAGCTTAGGTTGGATAACAAGAATTAAAACTAGCCCTTTTGTGTCTACAATCCCAAATTTGTCACTTCTTTCAATAGCTTGAAGGTGCATCTCTAGTGACTGATATTTATTTAAGTCGTCATTATTTTTTTAAAACTTATTGTTTTTTCTTGTTCCATTTACTCATTGAGATCCATGACTATAAACTTATAGGTGAAGAGCCCACACCTTGAAATTTTTGAACCAAATAGGATGCTGCTTAGGGTTAATGTAAATGAATGGCTGAGTTAATATGATATTTGCTGCAGGAGGATGTTGTCTATACAATGCCCCTTTCTGAGCATTAGTGGCTTCAGTAACACCATTCAAGTTGCTTTTGGGATTAGCTAATTATTTTCTTGTATCGACTGTGCTTGTTTGCCCTTTTTCCTTCAAAGCCTCAGACAATAGCTTGGTTCTTTTAGCAATCTGAGCTTGGAGTTCTTCATTTTTATGGAGTGATTGCTATTGAGACTCCTTATAATAAGTTTAGGTCTCTCAATGCAGGCTTGTCAATCATTTTCCAATACTTTTCGACAATTGCAAATGTTATACCAATGACAAGCTATAAGTTTTGTGTTTTAGAGCATCTCCACTTTAAATTATTATCAAATTAGACTTTTATGTTATGAGCATGTTTAATCGATGAAAGTGACTATGCAATCATGAAGATAAATGACTATTAACATGAATAAATACAACAACAAAAGAAATGGGTTAGTTATGCAAATGCAAAATGGGCAATTGGATAAACGGCCAGATCCACCAAAAGTGTCTTTTATTAAAGCAATAAAATATCTCGATTACACATGATTACATTTAGAAATGCTTGATATGGTTATATTGGTTAATCACATATTCTAAGAAATACAACAATTCTCGTTCATAGGCTCTAATGGTCAAAATACTACATCTCAAGGATCGTGCCACATCCATCATGTGTTTGGCTTCTAACTTGGCCTCCTGAATCTGCTTCGTAAGGTGGTGGTAATGATCTTGATGGTTTTGGCATACATGATCAATCATCTGTAGCCATTCTTGCTCCTGCTGTTTGGAGACTCTTGCTAGTTTATTGATTTGGTCTTGGCGAGCTTGTAGAGAATGCTCTAAATCTTGGATTTTGAGTGTCAAAGTCACATTCTCGACATTGTTTGCCCTTAAATCTCAAACTTGAGCTTTTAGTTTTCTATTTTTCCTTTGATAGGTTAATGCGAGGGCATGAGTTCTAACAAACTTTTTTTCATTGGCCCTAACCTCTTTCTTACATTAGTGCAGTTCTTTCTTGAGGATACTAATTTTTGCTTCCCATTCAACTGATGACTTTCCAAGGCATCAAAACTTGCTTGCTTTATTGAGTGCCATGTAATCTTTTATCAAACTCTCAAGATCTTTAATGAGGTGGTTCCTCTCTTTCATAACCTAGTTCATCTCACCATCTCTGAGGTAGAGGCCTATTTTTAATTGACTCTTTTCTTCCTTTAAGTAAGTAATTTCCTTAGTTAAAGTTAGCCTTTCTTGTTCGAACTCTCACCTAAATAATTCCATCTCAGAGGGGAATCGCTCAACTATAGCTTGTGATGTTCTAACGGTAGATAAATGTAAAGAGTTATTGATCTGATGGGTCTTTCACTCATCATATCCCGCGGTTGTACCATTTCTTCTCCTATACCTCTCTATACAATGAGTTTATTTCTATGCATGAAAAGCTAGCTGAACTTTTGACTTGTAATCATGCTCACCATAGTCAAAATCCCATAACTCAAGGTTTTAGATGAAATTGATGAATTATCAACACTAGATTGCTGAAGGACCAGGATGAGTACATAGCTAGTGCTTCCCTATAATCCCATAAGCAGCAGATAACTATAATCTCGGCACCGATATATGATTGTTTATAGTGAAAACCAAAAGGCTTTCCATGTCACCTTTTCTCCACTAAAGTTTTAGAGTTTCTGTGCCATTGCTCTTTAGACGAGTCCTGAGGCCATTCCTTCTTGAAGACCTTGGAGATAAGGCTAAAGTTAGATAAGAAGTTGTATGACCTTTTTTTTCCTTGGGACACATGTGACTAACAAGCCAGATATAAAGAAGTGGCATGCACCCAATAAACGATCTATACCCATGTTTTTGCAAAAATTGAAAGCTTAGATGGTTTCAACAAAGATAACCGGTGCGGGATTGATGTTACAGTACAAAAAAAGAAGAGATCTACCATTGTAGCTCCAACATAGCCTAATGTTTTTAGAAATATGACTAGACCATATATTGCTAGAGCATAGAGATCTTGAATCTTTCAGTGGTCAATAATGTTTGCCATTACTTCTTTTAGGCTAACCCATGAGATGCACCACTATTCTTCTTCATCTTGACGTGACTCTCAATCTAAGTCTCCAGTGCACTAAGAATCTGGGCTAATCTCTTCTTGAAGGTTAGGGGTTGTAAAACCTTGTAGTATATATATTAGTCTTGGCTCTCTCAATATTAAGTAACACAGTGTATTCATCCACTGTGAAAACAAAATCTTTATCATTGAATGTGAAATACCGATAAGCTGGGTTCCAAAACTAAAATGCTGCTTGAAAGACGCCAACATCTAAAATAGACCTAGAGCAAAATGGTAATGTCTCCGTATCTTTTAGTGAACAATTTTTTTTCAGTATTGTCCCAACTGGTCTATATATGCTTAAAATCTTGCTAATCATCTAACAGGACCTTATCTTGATCCTTTCATGCATTATTGAAACATACCTAGGTTTTAGGATGTCCTCATCTTCACGCTACCGGTGTTCTGACCATGCACGAACTTCCTTAAAAGGCTTCAGATCTAAAGTGGACTATCGCTCCATAACAGACATTCCTTGATGAACACTGAAACATTGGCCAATTGTCCCATGATGATGATGATTATGATGAAATGATGAATGCATGAAAAGGAAAACCAAAAAGGGAAATAAGTTAAAACCATACAAAATAAAAGGCACAAGGATAAAGGAATGAAAGAATAGCAATAAAAGTGCTTCACAAAATTTGCCCAGAGAATAGAGTGGTACGATGCCTAGGGGCACGCACAATGATTGTGAATGCTGAGACTTTAAACGGACAGCATAACAGTGTGTCCACATTAAAAATTAGCCTTTAATGAGGTAATATGATATCTTATGAGGACTAAGGCTGACCATTTAACTGTGACATTCGAGTATATGTTAAGCCATTGTTTGGATAGCATGATGGCTTATTTTGGTCAGATATAACTACTTTAAGATGGCATTACAGGTAATGGCATTTCACTTATCATCGCTAACTTATTAAAGAGGATTTGCCATCGAATTTATCAGCATATCCTAAAGAAATGATCATGAGAATAAAAATGACAAACACACGCGTCAAAATTCACCTATCATCACCCATGTAACCATGGTATATAGAAGTAAAGGTAAGATGTATTTCTCTAAGCAATCTTATTCTTCAGGTTATTCCAACAGTAGTCCGATATGGTTTGACATTGTTTAGCTTATAAGGTTCACTATATGGGTTTAAGTTGATGCTTAATTAAGTATTCAAATCACTTTTCTATCTGATAAAGATAACCAAGGCACCCTGATCCTAGGCCCATCCTGGGTTTGGCAGAACGGGTTTGATCGGTGGATGTGTTTGGCTATGCAAATATGGAAGGGTACTCATGAGAGACATAGGTAATTTACACCCTGGAAGGTCTTACCATGCCTATACGGAGGGTTACTCATGAAAAGGGATGACTCACTTCCTCCAAATAATTAGGATACTAACTTCAACATAGTGTTTGGTTGAAATCTAGTGCAAAATGCAAGTGCACGGTGTATGTCCAGGAAACAATCAAACCTTTTGTTTAACTCCTATATTATTGTACTTATCCAAGTCAATATTTATTCAGGAACGAAATATGCCCTGATAATCATAGGCCAAAAACCATAAAAAATAAAAAGTTAATGGATAAAGGTGAAAGCAGATCATAACAACATGATAAGGGAATTCAAAAATGCCAAAAATCGAGCAAGATATAACTAGTTGTAGGTTTAACTCTCTAATCTAGTCTCTAGAGGAGTCATCAAGCTATCACCTCATGCCTGCCTTTAAAACCTCAGATTATCTGAACAGCTTAGCTCATGTGACTTAAAAAATGTATGATAGTGGTGGTGGTAAAGCCTTTGAGTTATCCTATATTCGGGATTTGGATTAGGCATAGTAATATGAAGGGGAGAAAGATCATTGGGCGAATCGCCTATCCAACTAGTCTCAAATGGCCATGATAAAGTGGCAATAAACTTGTAAGTACCCCCGATCATTTTGGGCTAGACAGGAACTGATGCCTATTGAAAGTAACATTTTGAGTTATTAAACTTAAAACATCGATTTTAATGTCTACAAAGTCCAGAGATTCGTGGTTGGGTCGAGAGTTGGTTTACATATGGGAAAAGATTAGCTCTCCCATGATGCTCGAAATTAATAATTGCTAACTATGTCTCTCTTTGGTTTCAGCTTAATTGATTCCATTTGGTCATTATTTAGATATAATCCCTTTTTTATGCATGAAGTTTTGGTGAAAAATGTAAATCTGGGTTTTGAAAAAAGATTTATATCACCTATGTGCTGCAGAGGTATTAATAATAAATGGATTTTTATGAAAATAGTTTTCGGATTAAATTTTGAAAATTTGGAAATTTTGTATTAGCTGTTGGAGAGATACGACACAGAACATTACCTTGTAAAATTGTTTTGAAAACGAGTTTTAAATATGAATGCATGATTATCACTATAAAAAGGAAACACATTAGTAAGGCAAAAAATAATATACTAATATCATAAACAAACAATAACAAACAAAAGAGTGTAAAAAGGAGGGACGATCAGAATGTATCTCATAATTATCTTCGATTATTGAAGAATAACTAGGATGACAATTTAGAGACGGCTTTGGATCCGGTGGCAATTTGAAGGACGAAAAGATTTTAATCAAAACAATCTGGGGCATCAGAAAGAGAGAATTTTTGGATTTTTTGGAGGTAAAAGTGGGGTTAGAGTATCCCCTCGGGGAAGTGAGGTTAGAGTATCCTTAAAGATGAAGTTATAAAATAATTAGGAATGAAGAGAAAATTCAAGTTTCTTCAATGAAAAATGAGGTTGGAGTATCTCCCCGAAGTAATAGGATTAGAGTATCCCTAAAGGTGAAAATTTTAATGATTTAAGCAAATAATTAGGAATCTCAAATAAATTCGAGAGAGAACATTAAAGTTTTTTAGTGAAATATGGAGTTGGAGTATCCTCTCATAGTAGAGGGGTTGGAGAACCCCAAGATGAAAATTTTTGATGTTTTAAAATAAAGGGGTTTTAAAAAAAAAGATTTCAAAATTAGGAAACCGAAGATTTATATAAAATGTATTTTTGTTTTAAACCTTGATCCAAACCTAAAGGTTTTGTATAGTAAGAATCGGATTAACTTTGAGACATTTGAACATCTCTATAAAGGTAATTCAAAAATTGGGCTAAAAACAAGGACAACATCATGTTATCTCTTTTCCTGAATTTATTTCAGGTGCATCCGAAGGCTTCAGGGGGTAAATAAGGCACCCTTGGGAAGGTGACTTGACGAGGATAAATATAAAAATATTTTAAAGATCTTATAAAATCAGCTTCTAGGTAGAATTAATTTTTGGATTTAGGCTTGTTTCAACACTTGCAGGATGTACAAGGGAAAAGGCATAATGGGATTTGAAAAATCATTCCAGGTTTATTTGGAATTGTTAAATTGTAAACAATACCTTTCTAGACAAGGAATTTTGTAAAATTTTTAGAAAAAGTATTTAAAATTTTTAAAGAAATCATCTGACAAGCCAAAATAGCCCAAATAGAATATAGCACGCTGGTCTCAAGGGTTCCGAACAATAAAGTTTTGAAACTCATAACTCCCTCATCCAAAAAGATCTGAGGGCGAACTAGGCACCGTTAGAAAGATATTTTGATGTCCTTTAAGGGAAAAAATATTAGAAAAGTTTAGAAAAATCATTTGTGGTTCAAAAATTATTTTTCAAATTCAAACTATAGTGCTACCAAAGCAAAAATAGGAGAGTTATTTGATATTTTTTAGTGTTTTCAAGGATAGACTCGAGTCTTGGATGTTAGAACGTCTGTGACAGAAAGGGCCAAGTAACATGGTGTCAAGAATTTATTCCACAATCCTAGAGTACTTTGGGAAGATGAAACCTTATCATTAAAGAGGGTATTAGATTCCAAATTAAGCTTGATATATCTATCAACTATAAGGGCCATTTTTATTTAAAAATAGCATCTTTAAACTTGTTTTACCATGAATCTAGGTCTGAGGTATTTAATTTGCCCCTAAGGTTGGAAGATTAATTTTATGAAAACTTTAAGTTCATGCTATTCTTCATCTATTAGAGGTAGAATGAACTTAACTTGGGGATTTTTTTTTTAAATCAAGCAAGCAAGTAAGCATCTTGACAAACAAGTCATGAATTAAATGCAACATTCATAATAGTTGAATGTGAACAACATATTCAAGCAAGCAAAAGTGATATTTTGACAATAGAAGAGGTGAAAAAGTGTAGGATTATGACAAGGAGGTGCTTAAGATGAACATGTTTAAACAAAATTTGCTAGAATCTTTAAAAAGGTTATTCTATCAAAATGCAATAAAATGCATGAACATACATAAGACGTGTTAAAATAAACATTTAAATATGTGAATATGAAAAGGACATGGCAAGAAATCCATGCAAAGGCTGTTATAATGATGAAAATGAAGCATGGAGTGTTTGCATATCCAAACAAAATCAAGGCATCAAGAGGGTCATCAAGATCCTAAGACTACCACAACCAAGGCAACAATAATGCATGAAGGTCTTAAAATGGTCATGGAACCATGGAAGGCTCATTAAAACGACACAATGATAAAAATAGAAAATAAATGGAACAAGGTAGAGAAAACATACTAAAAAAGGCTTGAACTTTCCTCTCTAATTGAAGTAGTGACTTTGAGCTGAGTTTCTCCCCTCTTTTTGGTATTATTTAGCAAGAAAAGAAAGGAAGAACCTTTCTGGTAACATTATTGGTGGTGGGTGTTTCAAGGATGAAAGTACGTGAAAAGTTGAGTTTTTAGAGGTTTCCTAGTGGTGGCTTAGGGAACTATGAGAACAAAGTATGGAGGTTAATGGAACAGTGTTATTTAGGAGAGTTTTAAGGTTAGAGATTGCTAAAGGATTTTTTAGAGGTGGCTGGAAAAGAGTCCTCTTTGCTGAGCCAGCTTTAGTCCCTATTTAAATTCAATGTTTAGCTAATGCTTTTAAGAGACATAGCAAAGGCATCTTTGATCTTTCATGCATGTACTAGGGGACAATTCTGGGTATTATGATCAGCTAGTCTCATTTTCATTGGTTCTACCATGCAGAGTGATGGTGTAGAAAGGCTAATATCGCTAGCATGTAGGGAAATGTTAGGCAAGCCCTTTGACAAGCCGTATATTTCATGAGAACGTCCTTGGACATTAGCTATTTGAGCTTTAAAATTTTGTTTAAATCCAATCACGAGCCTATAATTGAGGCCTGGTATGAATTATGATGATTTTTGTTGCGA
>JBBYHM010000019.1:11064214-11080804 GCA_038381775.1 Adansonia rubrostipa
ATAAAGATAGAGTTTAAATTATATTAGAATGATCATAGAAGTCATTTTTAGGCACTCAATCAAAACATGCCACTTCATATATTTTAAAAAATTTCTTAATTAATATCATGCACATTTTATCAAAAGATCAATTTCAAAAATATTTTAACTATAATAATTCTAAAACAAAATTATTTTAGTCTCTTCTTAGGATTTAAAATAAAGATTTAAGATTTAAGGTTCATGTTTAGAATTTATAACTAAAAGAGTTAGTTTGATATTCGTAAATGAATGATATCATTTATGAAACCCTAGGGACATGTTTTTTATTAGATATCTAAAAAATGACTTCCCATAATCATCCTAATGAAAGTTAAACTCATACAGAGATTATTGTGTTCAAGGCGTGGTTACCAGGTGAAGCATAACCAAGGGTTCCTCTGAATGGAAGGAAGTGGTTAGTGGAATCTGTCGAAAGGAATTTCGCTAAGCCAAAGTTAGCCACATGGCCGATCATTTCATCATTGAGTAGAATATTGCTGGGCTTCAGATCACAGTGAACAATCGATGTTTTGGACTGAGGATAATGGAGATATTCCAACGCATGAGCCACATCTACAGCCACATTTACTCTTTGTAAAAGGTTCAACGTTTTCAGTTCTGTTTCATCATGATTATTCATCATGTCGATCGAAGGATGTAGCCAGTCCGCCAAGCTCCTATTTACCATGAACTCAAAAACCAATGCTTTGAACTCATTTCCATGGTAACCAACACCTGAACTTGCTATTAATATCTTCACTACATTTCGGTATATAATGTTCTGTAATGCCTCAAATTTAGCTATGAAACTCCGAAAAGCTCTGCGAGTTAAAAGAGTAAGCACCTTAGTAGCAATAACTACTCCATTCTCCTCAAGAATTCCTTTGTATACATAACCAAAGTTACTTGGACCAACCAAATTTGCCGTGGAAAATCCACCAGTAGCATTCAAGATGCTTTCTAACGATAACTTTAAAAACGAATCTTCGCACAAGGATGGTTTAGGCTGCTGTTCTTTGTTCTTTCTAAACCAGTAGCTAAGGAGAAGAAAGGTGAATCCCAAAGTAATTACCCTTAAAAGCATAGAAACAATAACAATTTTTAGTTGGATAGAGTTGTTTGATCTCTTTTAGATTTGGATGTCGACTTCAAGTTGCATTTGTGCATGTGGAACTCCGGGGTGCCTCCACAAAGTTTATTGTTGCCTTTAACAAACGTAGCACTTGGAATTCTTAAAAACTTCTTTGGTTGGCATGGCACCTTCCTAGTCATTGAAAGAAAGATTCAAATATTGTAATGATTGAAAGCTGGCAAGTAAGTTTGGAATTTCACCAGAAAGATTATTGGTAGATATGTCTAATAGTGTAAGGCCTCTTAATGAACCCAAAGATGAAGGAATGGAGCCATGGGAGAAATGAAACCTGATAACTTGTTCCCAGGAACAAACAAACCACCTATATTTTTCAAAGTTCCTACTTCAACTGGAAGCAAACTAGTTAAATAGTTACAAGATAAGTCCAGAGCAATGGACAAGGATGACAGTCCAGTTAACATTTCAGAAGGTATCGAACCCGTGAGATAGTTAGTAGAAAGATCTAATAAAATCAAACTTTTGCATTCACTTAGGCTCGAGGGAATGCTTCCTTGAAGATTATTCAGACTTAAATCCAGCAGAGTCAACAGCTTTAGATTTCTAGTAGAAGAAGAAATAGTTCTAGAGAGAGACTTGTTAGAAGGATACAATAGGTTCAGCTGTAGAAGCCTCCCAACATTAGAAGGAATGGGATCTGAAAATTGATTGCTTGCTACTGATAGCCAATGCAAGTTGACGAGGATCTCAATCCCATCTGGAATCCGTCCGATATATTGTTAAACCTTAGTCTGAGAACTTCAAGATTAGTTGACAAATTGTTTATGCACTTGGGCAATGCCCCTTCGAAGTTGTTTTAGCCCATCTCCAGTATCCTTAGGCTAGTGGCATTAGTTAAAGCACACTTCCGAGAAAGTTGTCAGCCACGCTAATCAAGTGTAGCTTATCTAGATTTTTGAAGGAAGGCAAGTATCCAGTTAATTCATTACCTGGAACTTGAATTTTCATGAGATTTGAAGCATTGGGCAAAGAAACAGGGAACCTTCCAATGAGTTTATTAGCAGCGACAGTAAAACATTCAAGATGCGGCGTAATGATTCCTAAGTTGAAGGCCAGACTACCTTGAATCTGATTTTATCCAATATCAATTGTTCTTATTTTAGAGAGATTAAAAATGGAGGAAGGAACCATAGCAGAAATTGCATCATCTGCCACAGAGATAAACATAAGATTTTGTAGCTCAGTAAAACTTGCAAGAAAAATCCCACTCAATCTATTTTCAGTCAAACTAATTTCTTCTTGAGCTGATAGGTTCCCTAGCGAAATTGGAATACTCCCTTTTAACTCATTGTGGGGTAAACTTAGAGTTTTTAATCCCTGACAAGTGGCCAAGCACGTCGGGAATTTCCCTAACTAGGAAGTTGAATCCGACAGTGATAGACGTGACCTTTGAACAACTGGATAAATTGAAAGTATTTCACCACCTATTGAGTTATTAGCTAGATTGAATACTTGCAATCTATGTAAACGGCCAATTTATTGAGGAAGTTGGTGACCGAAACTATTGTTTTCAAGATTCAACACAATTAGAAAAATCAAATTTCCAATGTATGGTGTTATAGATCCCATGATTTTTAGGGATGGAAGATCTAACTTGGTGACTCTCTGATGTCGACGGCTACAGGTAATACCACAGCATTGCCAAAAATGGATACTATTGTTTTATGAATGCATGACCTCAAACTCATCAGGAATTATCCTGGCCTTGAATTCGAGCAAAGCTTGCTGGTCAGTGTCATTTCAGCCGGTTGCAGTGGTGGATAAACCATAAAAGTTGTTTGGAGCATGCAGGTTAAAGCATGAAAGGAGGAAAAAAGCAAGAGAAATGCGAAGGAATGGCTAACCCTATCAAGCAAGAAATAAGTACCAAATTAGAGTTTGTTTTTTATAGTGTTTGAGTGTGATTCACTAATAAGGAATCTTAAAGGAGTTAGGTAGAAGGAAAATCAACTAACCTATGACTCAAAGGTTGTTTCATTTAAAACTTCATTTGCATGAAACACTTTCAGGGTTCTTGAAAAAGAAAATATGATTATACACCTTTTAACGATATATTTTTTGAAAAAAAAAAAATTACAATAAGTTATTTGAACCTTAATTTCATCAAACAAGTAAACCCAATGTATTAATATCGTAACATAAAATATTGATGTGGCTTAGTTTACCAACACTAAATAGCTATATTTCATATTACTGCTATGTTAGCATTTAAAAATATATTTGACATATCATGTGATCACTTATTATTGGTCAATCATACTAAATTAACTTTTTGTGTAACGAAATTAATTCAAGGGTAATCTGTTAATGGAATATAAATCTATATATTTACTTGTAAATTTTTTTAGATAATAAATTGTTAATAGATATATAATTTAATGATCAATTTACATATTAAAAAACGAAAAAATTCAACGTCATGTTAACACTCTAAATTAAGACATAGTACTAAATAATTGGCATATTTCATTGAAAATTTAGATTATTCGAGAAAAGGCCAACATCACTCTCTTCCCAAGCTAGACAGCTATCCCAGCCTTTACAAATGAAAACAACAATTAGAACAAGATTACAATAACAACAAACAAAAATTTATTTATTGCGTCATTGTCACTTAAAATTTTTTTAATTGAAAAAGAAATTGAATTCACTTCCCTAAAAGACTACGTATTTTTATATATTATTGTGTTTTATTTTGGAGTATTATTATACATATGGAATGACCAAAGTCAAATAAAGAGAAAAAAAAGTCCTAGGTTCAAACTTTTTGTAATAATTAACATGAGCTTGATATATAAGCTACAATATTCTAGTTTGGTTATACCAAAAGAGTAGAAATGACATTTTGTTGAAAGGAAAAGTTATGTATACTCGTCTAATACATATCTATTTTCTGTAATCATATAAAATTTTAACCATATAGTTTATAAAAATTTTAGTAGTTTTTTTTTAAGTTCTTAGCGTAAAAAATAGATAAATATTTTGTTAATAAAAATAAATGGCATGGCAAAATGCCACTTGTCATTGTTTCAAATTTGTTTATTGTCGCGTTAGTATTTAACTAATGGTATTAGTTCCAAAGGTCAAATGAATATCAAGTTGATAATTTTTTTAGGTACCAAATTAAAAATTGACCTAAAGTACAAGAGCCAAATGAGTATTGAATCTCTCCTTATAGTTTAACATACGAGATCGATTACTTAGTTCATAAGTAATAAAGCTTACCATATACCAATATTTATGCATTATCAATGCTCTATCTTAGCAATGCAATGATTAGTAACAATTTAAAAGACACAAGGTTTTGATATATAAAGATCTCACAATTATAACTCTTCATTATTCATTTAAAAGGTTTTTATGTATCATAAATTTCAATCAAATTAACACTTAATAACTATGTATTATTATACTAATATGAAGGAAAACCTTACATCACTAATGTATAATGAGAGATATGCATTATTAACTATATATCCTTTTTCTAATCTATTTGATTCTAGAGCATATACACTAACAAAATTATGCCTATATAATCTCTTAATGTAGAGTCATGCAACAAGGATAAAACTAATATCCCATGTGTGGGTGCTCCATCCATATAAAATGTCATACCTAAGAAAGTCAGCAATTGTTCATAACAGTGCAATTCTCGATGAAAACATTTTATATTCGATACCCATCATAAGTAACTACACCATCATTTCACAATATTTTAGCTTACCTATTAAAATCTTTGGGAAAAAAAATCAATGTTGTGCATTGAATTGCCCATTCCCATTACTATTTCAAATTTTACCTTAACATTTTCATGATCAAATTAAGAACTCACTCTATGGCTAAAATTTATATAAATAACAAAAAAATTAGTTTACTGATCAATCTTTTCGCATGTGTCCATTGCATAAGATTCAAAATTGAATCATCAAGTGCTACTTTATGGGATACTACTTAGAGAGTAGGACCCACGCTGCCATTATGCATTTATGAGGTACTCGCCCCACATTAATTGACCCCAACTAAAATATTTTTTTTTTCTCTTTTTTGCCAACTAGCATCTTCACCAAGCCTATTGTTTTGCCAATATTTCCACAAATGCAAACCTCTGATTTTCTATATAATGAATAAAGTATAAAAAAATAAAAATAATATTAATATAATATAAACATGTAAATATATTTAAATTTATATAATATTATACGATAATATTTTATAAATATATAGTAAATAAATATAATTATAATATAAAAAATAAATTAATATAATGCATGCATTACTTAATCTAAATCTTTGTACAAATGCAAAACTTTTACTGCATTTTCGTACTGAAAACATATATTCTAAATGAACATTACCAAATTTTTGTGTGCAAATCTTAGAAAATTGATGCTTGCGTTGTAATATGGTTTGATATTTACATTGTTACTTAATCTATTTGGTACGGATAAAATTCCAAATTAAACAATTCTGACAATTGGTTATCGATGTTGATTTCTTTTTTTTATTTTGAAAAATAGTTTATAATCTAACTCTTTACGCACTTTGTCATTAGAGTTTGTCTGTTATACATTGTTGAAGGTACTTAAAAGATTGACAAGTATAATTTTTTTATATTAATTTTAATAAATTTTATGAATTTTTTTTATACACTCGTAATAAAAAACTTTTTTACTTTACAAATAGATTAAGAAATTAATACATATCTTAGTTTTTAATTAATTTTCTTTATTTTTTTAACTATACTTTAAAATTTTGTATCACCGTACCAACCTCCAAAGTGATAATTTGTCATTTTCACTATACCTTATGAAAACATGTGTTAACTCGGTGAAATTTTCAACCTCCAAATGTATCATCTAATTTTTCTTATTATTAAGCATAATACCTAATTATATACCGATAACGAAATTTTTTAATTTTACGATGAGAATTGAATATATAATAAAGTAACCGAAACTTAAAGTAACAAAAATAATCAAAGATTCAAAATTAAAATTTAAAATTTTTTAAATCTAAAATAATTTAAATTTACTCGAATTTAATGATTTTAAACTCCGTAAAACTTTCATTAACCTAAAAATTAAAAATATAAAATTCAGTTAACAACTTTTTTTTTAATCTAAAACCCAAATATAATTTAATCGATTTTCAAGGTACCAAATTAATCTCTTAAAAGTTGATTGTTATAAATTAAATATTGCTAAGTATTTAATATACCAAAGTTATGATCTATCTTAAATCTATAATTATCAATTAAAAATTATTTAAAATTATATTTAATATTATTCTTATTAAATTAAAAAATAATACATTAGTTACATTTTTATAGGAAAATGTTAACAAATGTCTAAATATAAATGAAGTATAATCAATGTATAACTTTTACTTGAACTCAATAAAATTAATGTATTAAATGAAAAATTTTTCTAAAATGATAAATAATAGTTTTTAGCTTATCCTAAACCTCTCTAAGGTCTGGCAGCCCATCAAGCCCCGTTTGATTAGGTTCGAGCTTTAATTTGCATGTTTCAGGCTGATTTAGTCCAATCAAAAATAGTATTTTTAATTAAAATAATATATTTTTATTTAAATTTAATTATAAAATATATAAATATTAATCTATAAATAATTTTTAAATACTTTTAATGAAATGAATAATGTATAACTAATTATATTTAAATATACAGCTGATCACAACTAAATGTATAACTGAATTCCAACGAATGTACAGGACCCTAATATCGATCTTACCCTAAACTGTGTACTCATGAAATAAGTGAAAATGTCAGAAAGTAATTGTGTGCATTCGTTAAATTATTATTTTTATTTTTAATGTAAATGTCAGTGAACAATTTGAGATTTAATGTAAATTTTTATTTTTATTAATTTTATATATTAATTCAAGATTTAATATAAAATATTTATTATTATTATTTTTTAAATAGTAATTCATAAATTTAATAAAAATGTTTTTTTATTATTTTTAAATAGTAATTTAGGATTTAGTATAAAATATTTTTAGTTTTTATTATGTAATATATATTAATATAATATTATTAATATATATTATGTAATTTATAAATAATGTATATTATTTTTGTTTTTTTCAAAAATAATTTGAGATTTAATATAAATATTTTTTATTTTTTATAATAATCTGAGATTTAATATAAAATATTTTTTATTTTTATTATATATAACATATTTTTATATTATATTTATAATATTATGTATTATATTATATATGTCTTATATAATTTATATTATGTACAATATGCATAATTTAAATATATTATATATAATTGTTATTATGTATAATATATATTATTTTAATGCTTTAAAAGATAACTTGAAATTTAACCCAAAAATATTTTTTTAATTTTTATTACTTTTTAAATAGCATTTTAATATATATAATATATTATGTATATAATATAAAATATATTTTTATTTGTTATTATTTTTAAATAGTAAATTAACATTGAATAAAAATATTTTTAATATTTTATTATTTTTAAATATTATTTTAATATATATAATTTATATAAAGAGAAAGTCGATTCTCACCTTAAATGCAGAGAAGAAGCGCAACAACAAAAAATAAAATTAAGAGATAAAATGATAATTATAATTTTTTTATTAATAATTTTTATAATTATTATTTTTTTAAATTATTATTTTTTTACTTTTAATTTTTTAATAATTATTTTTTTATTTTAATTTTTTTTATTCTCGCAAGTAAAATGCAGCATAATTAATTTAATAAATAAATGGCACCAGATCATAATGATAATATTCATAATATGCATGATTTTCTTAGGAATGGGGTACGAACTCCTCGGAGTTTTCAAAATTCAAAAAAAAAAAAATCTGAAAATATGAAGTCAGGTGCTTTGTCTTTTTTATACAAATTCCATTGAAGACAAAAGCATCGCCCATCTCCTTCACCAGCTTCTGTCCACAAATGGACACAACAAAATATTTTTAAAATTATTTTTATTACACTGTTCCGAGTTACTCAAAACTTATAAGACAAATTAATACATATATATATATATATTTGTGTTTAAAATTACATGTTTTTGGAGGTTTGTTAAGATTCTCTTCACTTTTTCTGGTAAATCTCTCTTACAAAGTCTTAGCTCAACAATATCCCTGTCATTTTTCCACTAAACTTTTCTCTGTACAATTGACTCTCAGTCTACAAACAAGTACATTCTGTTTCTGAGAAACAAAGCTGAAGAAGAAGGAGCTGGGAACCAGTTTCAACTTGGATTTGGTATTTGGGTGTAATTTTTATTTTTCAAGTGTCCAAAAAACTCGGATCTTTCAAGTGTTTCGTTGTTAAAGGTCTCTCCTTTTTCATTTTCTTTGGAAATGGCCTTTTTTGGGGTTTTAGTCTTTTACATAAAAGATTTTGTTTTTGCATGAAAAAAAATTGTTTATTTCTTCTTTCTTTCCTTTTGTATTTGAAAGTTTGAAAATGGGTTCTTGTTGTTTTCTTGTGTTTGTTTTTGTGAGGTTTAGAAGGATGCTTGAAGAGAAGAGGAATTCATTATGGCTGATGGGGTCAGCCAGTGAGTGGTGATCAGTATGAACATAAAAAAAAAAAAAACTTAGTGTATGGAACAAAAAAAAAAAAGGGACCACTAAGGTCTGTCCTTTGGATTGTTCTTCTTTTACATTTTAATTTTCTTTTAATCAATTTGGTTCAGCATTGTCTTATGGTGTGGAAGCTTTTTACCAAGTGGATACTGAAAAACTGAGAAACCCTTGAATTGCTTTTCTTTTTTGACTTACTGTTTGCCCCACAACTTTTGAATCTCAAATTTGGTCATTTTCTCTATAGATTTCTCCTTATACTTTGTCCTTTTCTTGATTTTTATGTATATGACGGGCAGAAATTCAACCAACTTCTCTACTTTTATAATTAACTTTGATTAACTGTTGAAGGGTATGTCAAGTTTTCCCCTTTGTTTTTAGTCACAGTGGAAGCTACTTTTTTCTTCCATAAACAGCACTAAGATAGCCCCCACATTCTTCTTTTCTTTTCAATAATTGCATATTTCTTCCATTGAGTCAATTCCCTTTTCTTGATTTTTCCTTTTGGCATAATAATATCCTCATAATATTCGCAGCTTTTGCTTTAGCTCTGATTTTCTTGAAGTGGAAATGTAATTCATTACTCTAAGAATCTAAGTAGATCCAAAGATACTTTGATTTCTACAAATTTCCTTTTTGAAATAATCTTTATTTTTATATTTATCGCTTTTATGTGTGACTTAAATCAAAGCTACCGGGATGAAGTTTCTTGATTAGTATGGTAGTGTTGACTGGTAGTTGTGCATTCATTGTGTTTGTTTGTCCTTGTTTACATATTCAAAAGTCTCACAGTACTTTGTCTAAAAACGACAACTCATTCTTCCAAAAGATTATTATTGATGACAAAATCTATCTTAAGTTTTCCAAATTTAAAGTTCTAAAGTAATTAAAAAAAAAAAAAGAGAGGCTTTTGATGGTTGAATTGAATCCGCAGGTTTTATGATGCTTGCTTGTATGTGGGGGGTATATAGAAGCCAAGCTACTTTGGAAATTCCAGGGTATGCTTTATTTGATAAAAGCCAAATCCCATGATCACAGGATGTGTGACTCATCGCTTGTGCAATCTGCCTCAAGCCAGTAAGGATTGCATTGTTTGTTTGCTTACTTGCTTCTGCTCTTATTGGCTTACAAATGGATCTTTTAGTTTCTTTGTCATAGTTTTCGCCGTTCTTTTTTTTTTCCCCTGCAGAAATGATTCCATTTTGAAATGTTCATATTCTAAGGCAATCTACTGCAACTCAGGATCTCAGCTAGATGTTTTCGGTGAACTTCAAGGCAATAACTCATCCTTAGAGGTAACTGTTGGTGTGCTTTTCCTGTTAAGCGCAATGGTTAATAAAACACCGAGTGAAGTATCCATGGAACTAAGTTATTGTTGGTCATAGGAATTCGCTCTTCTTCTGCAATATTTTTTGCTATCCGACAGTTGAAGTCAGTCTTCATGTAATTTTCTACAATTTTTAGCATGTTGGTATGAGAGCTTGCACTTGTGATGAAATATCAAATATCTACAATCTTACTCAGAGTTTTGAGAATGATACACGATTGCAGTAGAGAGAAACAATCATTTCCTTTCACTTTGTTTGTGGTCAACTTCAATTAAAGTTCGAAGGGGTTTTCTTTGTTATTTTCCAGGGGCCAGAATAAGTTCTAGCTGATTACTAATTGTTTTTTTGGATTTCCATTAATTAGGGTTTGATCATTTGCTACATTTTTGTTGCATATTACAAGGAGAAGTTCCTCTAATTTTTAGAAAAGTCATTTGGGTTAAATTTGATCTTCACCTTGAATTTGGTGATTTATTCAGGAAAGGAGTTATAACGAAGAGACCGGGAGTGTTGTATCATGTTCTAAAAGCGGCAATTCTTATTATCGGCTTCAGCTCGAGCAGGATGTAAGCATCTCTCAACTGTGATAGTGTTGCATCTACTGCATTACACAAGTTGCTGAAGATGATGGGTTCAATTCACAAGCAAAATGGCTTGAAGTAATTGTGTAGCGGCATTCATGATAACGACTTTGATGAAATTGTTATTTTTATTAGGCAATGATTTGAACTATGTTTATTTTTTGGTTGTAGTAGCTGACTCCTGACTGCTGGGAAAATCCTACTTTAGTACTCACAATTGAGTGTCGGGTATGAGTATGTGTCCGACACTTTATACTCAATTTTTAAAAATTTTTTTCATATATTTGGAAGATCATACCCCCATACCCATGTTAGAATATGTGAATGACATAGGTGTTGAAACAGGTTTTTTGGGGAAAATGAAGAGCACTGATAACATAGCTTCCTGAATATACAATTTTAAAAGCATGCTTAGGCTGTAGGGTAAATCTAAAGTCTATTCTAGTAACTATATTCTTTTGAAAAATTTTGACAGGTACATAGATTACAACAAAAGCTGCAAGAAGAGATGCACCTGCATTCTACTCTGGAAAATGCTATAGAGAAAAATGCTATAGAATCGTCGTGTCCTTCATGCCTCCCGCACCATGTATGCCAGTTACATTTATTCTTTACTTGCAGTTGATAATTTCACTTTGGATTTTGACTACTTCAGGTTGTACATATCTGCCTTTTTCATATTTCCCCAGTGATAGTTTATGTACCAAATTCTTGTGGAAGTTCAAAGCAGTGTGTTTTATGAGGTAGAGCTAGCGGCATAGGTGCTGTTTTGGTACCACCAATGACTAGTTTTTGTACTCTACTTTCTTCGTAAACAACATAGATGTTTTGACCCCTTATTCTTGTTGATCAATGTGACCGTATTCCTTTTATGACACAACTTCCCGATAGCAATTAGGTTTTTTATATTCCACAAAAGCTGATTTTTCATATCCATATTCACTCATATTGCATGTGGCGGCTGTCTGGATGATTTAAAATTGGTGTTAAAAGTATCATTTAAACCAACTGTCCTGTTCCATGCATTGATAGCAGGATGCTGCCCTTGCAAGGGTGCCCAAAAGCAGGCAAGCTGATTCGTCATAGTGTAAAAATTCTAGTCTTAATAGCATTTGGCAAATGCTACTCTGCTTTCAACATCTCCAATATTTCATTGGTTCCTAATAAGTTGCCATCTCAAATCTTGGAAGATTATATTTTCTGCTTTTCTCTGGTTCTTTGTGATACTGAATTATTTGTGAACTTCGTACATATGGTTTAGGCAATCCTTTTAAATTGTGAACAGATTTTTGTTTGTTATAATGTTGCCCTGTTCTTATTCTCTTACAGGCCCAGGAGCTTCTATACCACATTGCAGTACTGGAGGTTACCATCTCGAAACTTGAAGAAAAGATAGTGTCTTTGCATTTCCAGCTTAGTCAAGAGAGAAATGAACGGAGACGTGCTGAGTACCGTTTGAGGCATTCAATTTCTCCATCAGTACGTATCTCTTTGCAATTATCGAATTGATGCTAGTTAATAACACTTGCTAAGACATAAATTCGTCTTTATTATAGCTGCATTTTCTTTCTTGTTATTTAACTCTTTTCTAAGTTAATCTTGTTCCATAACATGTTGAAGTCAATCATTGAAGGTTGTAGTTGTTTGTAGCCTGTTAACATCTTTATCTTGCTTAATTCTGATAATTTTGCTCTTATAGTGCTTGTAATAAACTGACAGGAGTAAGTCTACTTGCTCTTATAGAAAATAAACCCAACATGCATCAAGAAATAAATGCAAAAATAAAAAACAAGAGGAACACAAGAATTTATGTGGTTCAACTTTATGCCTTTGTTCATGGGTAGAGGGGACAAGAAAGATTCATTATGCATGAAGATGATGAATAATTTTACAAGTTTTGGTACCCAAAACTCATTTGGATATGGTACACCTACAAACCTGAGAACAAGGGCTCATAAACTTCACTAAAATCAAGAGCTCTTCCTCCCGGCTTTTTGGCTGTAGAGTATCAGGTGGGCTCTCACATCTTCAATTCTAAATTAGTTGTCTCTGCTGCTGCAACTAGGCATAAAGCTGAATCACATGAAGCTCGTGCTGCCATTGTTATTAAAGAGAAACTGGCCTGATGGTCAATTGGCTGACTTGCTGACCTGGCCATGGGATGGTTCTTATGTTGAACGGCGGTCAACTCATGTTTTTTTTTTTTTCCTTTTTTTTTTTTGCGCATTAACTTGCCTTGACCTTAATGGTGAAATCAAGTTTGACCTGATTTGACTCACATTCTAAAATTAAATTAAATTGAAAGCACTAAAATGCCGTTAATGTGATTAAAACCGTGGTCTCAAGTAAGAATTAAGCGTTAATAAACTTCTAGTCAAGCATTATGCTAACGTATAGCTTCAAATATTTATTATTTAAATGTATAATTACATTATTATATAAAAATATTTAAATAAAAACAATCAAATATGCAGTTCAACTGTTGACCCAATGGTTGAACTATTGACATTGGTGACCCGGCACCTTTCCCTGCTTGCTCTCCGAGTTGGGTTTATAGCTATGAGTGCTGGTTCATCATGTAAGCCATTGGCAGTGAGAAGGTGGGGCCAGATACACAATATCTGCCTGACAATAAACTACCATTCAACAACCAATAAACATATGACAGTGGTGGGATGACCTGGCCCTTTTCTAACGGTACTATGTTATTGAATTTTCCTTATAAAAATGGTAACTTCTCTTTCTTTTTTCTACGACATCCGAGTCTTTTCATGTGGTTTGTAAGCCTTCATTTGTGCTCCTAATGATCAACAAAATATTTCCTCTAAGATCCTGCTCTAATTTTGTGAAGACAAGCTGCATGTGCATAACTAATGTAATTGTACTTTGCCTGCAGTTACAATTCGTTATTTTGTAACCTGAGATGCAGCTTGCAAATATGTAATGGTCGATATTACTTTAACTGCAAATATAAATATAACAGTAGATGACATGAAGGTGAAATAAGAAAATGTATTTTATGTATAATGTATTCATCCTTCGGCTGTAAATATGAAACTTTCTTTTGTTATCCAGATTTCTCCTTCATCAAGGTGTTTGAAGCATTCAAGTTCTATACTTCATCATTCCTCAGAAGAAAACTCATGCCAAGAGCCGACAGACCAACTATCAGAATCTACCGGTGAATCATCTTCCATGAAGTCAATAAGGGAGGTATATGTCTAGCTTCTTCCATGTTTCTAGAGCTTTCAACTTCCTAAGTATTTTGATAGCTATAGTCCATCATCTACTTAATAAAAATTGGTTCCATCTTTAAAGCAGATTGATTGACATTCTTGTAAATGAAAGCATCGATAATTAATTTACCTATCCACATCGTATAACCAAATTCTTAGGTCTGGGTCTAAGTTGTGAAGAAAATTTTGGAAAACTGCGCGTTACATATCATGATATTTATTGTAAATTTTGCATTGTGATTTTTGTAATTAGCATCCATATGCTTTTGTTTCTTTTCATGCTTTTGTCTATATACTTGATGTGACAATAGTTGTAAAGATTTAGGCTTGATGTCTACTTCTCAAAAGCCTATGGTTGTTTCTCACAATCCTAAATATGGCATTATAGCGACCAGAATTCAAATAAGCTTGTTCTCTAAAAACTGAAAAACCTTACGAGGTTGTTTACGTATGCAGTTTTAATAACCATATCCATGGAATCAAATGGAAATCTGTTACAAGTGACTTAAAGCAACTCCCATATTTTCTTGGAATTTGATGGTGACTATTCTTGATTTGTTATATTGATAATATGTCCATTTATCCAAAAAGCATGACCGTGACAGTGGAAAGATTGAAATTGAACATATGGTCTTCAGTTGATACGCAGAAACGTATACTTTTGTTCAAAATAAGTTGCTGTTAAGAGGATTTCTCTAGCTGTGTTAGTTCTACAAGATTGGTTACCCTTTAGAAAGAAACTTCTTATGTTTGAGATGCCAGCTTACCTAAAACTAGGTACTTGCAATTCATATAAATGAGAGGCAGAATATTGAATCATGACCAGGTGAAGTACTGCTGCAAGAAAAGCTTGAAATACATGGCAGCTATTAACCGGTAACATGACTCAATGCTGGCCAAGATGGAAGAATGAAAATCACAGTTCATTTGGAAAAGTAAACCTACTACGAAACTCATTAGGAGGAAGGGGTAGTTTTAAACTAAACAAACAGATGAGATTATATTTTCTATACTACAAGCTTGGGAACCTTTTAAAGTTCCACAGATGACTCTTATGTTCACGTCTTGTTTCATAATCTCTCTATTACAATATCTAATAAATTTGGAAATTTTCATTTTTAGTAACGGTTAGTACTGAAAACTGCATGAGGTTTTATTGGGCTTTTAATACATTTTTACAGCACAATGCAGTGGGCTCGCTTTTGCATCTTGATGGGAAGAAAATATGTGCAAATGTAGATGGCACATCTTGTCAACGTTTACAGTTCGAGAAGATTTCAAGAGGAGTAACACCTAAAGGCCTTTGGGATCACCCTAACCAACTATCAGAGGAGATGGTAAGATGCATGAGAAATATATTCATATCTCTTGCGGATTCAGCTGTACCTTCCAAATCGTCTGCATTTAAGAGCCACAGCTCAACTCTATCACCACGTGGACATCTTTCAAATTCATCATGGTGGTCATCATCTGAACGCTCCATGACTCCATCACGGGTGCAGAGCCCACAAGTTGATATTAAGAGCAACTCTGAAGTTTTGGCTTCAGAGAATTCCTTTGATCCCTATAGAGTACGTGGTAAATTAAGCTGGGCTGATATAGGAAACTATGGCTTAGCAACTGAAGTATTTTGGATGTCAGTGGGGAAGAAGCAGCTTGAATATGCAGCTGGGGCCTTAAGGAGTTTCAGGTATTATGCTTGTCAAACCTTTTTGATTAAATGTTCTCTCACTAAGCAAATGATTATCAAATGTTTCTTAAACTCTTGGGAGTTTTACTTTCATTGAGGCAGAATAGAGTAATAGCCTAAAACCTCTATAGGTTGTAAATATGATAGTTAGAGCATGAGTAGATTGTCTATATGGATCTTACTCTTTTTTTTTCGGTGAGAAGAAAACTACTGTTAAACGCTTGTAACTTAACAACCTTTAACATACTATTTTTCATTTTGAGTGTTACATGTGTTGTATGGAACAATAGCTGACTCATTACTTTTTTGCTTTTAATTGTTTGGAGAACAGAACACTTGTGCAGCAACTGGCCAAAGTGAATCCTATACACTTGAATTGCAATGAGAAGCTTGCCTTCTGGATCAACTTGTATAATGCTCTAATCATGCATGTGGGTATCTTTATTTCATTTGCAAGTGTCATTTTTCCAATTACTTCCCCTATTATTATGGAGTTTCATATAAACGACAAGATCAGCTTGAGAATATTGTTCTGTGCTGTCTACATTATGGGGCAGGCTTACTTAGCATATGGAGTCCCAAGAAGTGACTTGAAGTTCTTCTCCTTGATGCAAAAGGTACAAGTTGTTGAATGTGTACGCTGAATCTGTATTGAATTTATTTTCCTAGTTTTATTTGTTCATCGTATTATCTACTAGAATCTGAAGGAATTTGATATTGATACTTGTCATTTGCCCTTTGGAAAGGGGGAAGGGTGTTACTCACTATTGTATTCACTATATCAACTGGGAAATTTCCAGGCTGCTTAGTTTGGTTGCCATCCGATGCGTTTATTAGTGCCGTACTCTGCTTGATGATGCTGTCTGTGCCTTGTTTTGACAGGCACTGAATTGCAAACTCGGCTTCTATTATTTCTGTTCTTCAAAATGTTGTGAATAAATCCTATACTTAGAGAGTGCCGTGGTAGCTTTTAGGCGATAAA
>JBBYHM010000019.1:11080904-11106071 GCA_038381775.1 Adansonia rubrostipa
TCCAGATCTGTTGGATGCTACCTCTTAAGGGTAACTGCATAAACCAATTGAGCTTTAACTCTGGGTTCAAGCGTGGCTATTATTTCTGTTCTTCAAAATGTTGTGAATAAATCCTATACTTAGAGAGTGCCGTGGTAGCTTTTAGGCGATAAAATTTTGTTTCACAGCCCGAGAATACGGGAAGAATAGGGGATGGAGTTGCAGATGCTGGGATTGAAATCCAGATCTGTTGGATGCTACCTCTTAAGGGTAACTGCATAAACCAATTGAGCTTTAACTCTGGGTTCAAGCGTGGCCCTTTGTGTTAAATATATTAAATGTCTGCCTCTTCTATCATTATCATGTCAGATTTATTAGTCCATGTCAGTTTCTACCTTCTAGTGTCCTTTATACAACTTTCTGAAATTCCCCATGGACTGGTTAAATAATTTTTACCATTGTTTTTGACGAGTTGATGCAAATTTTCATTATTTGATGAAAGCCTAAAGTATTTCTAGTACCATTTTTTATATGCATTAAGTAATTTCAAACATATAACTTATATAGAGTCCAGCTAACGTAATTGAGGTTAAAGAAACAAAAGAAGCAATAATCATGAAAGGGAAGAAAAATTGGGACAATAATTTAGATAAAGCCTATCATGTATGTTTGCCCTCTGATGTTCAAATCCGGTCCTTTGGAGAAACTTCATGATTCAAAAGGCAATGAGAGATCTAATCTTTTGAGATTTCTGATAATTTATTTTGTCATATGTTTCTGTCTAATTTCTATATCATTCTGAATGGTTAAATAAGCCTCAGTTGTCCTTGCAAATATCTCTAATTAGTTTTTGAATGTAATATGATCAGAGGATGACTTCAGATGGATAATCGAAAGATGATTGTCAGCTTAACTAACTGTGATATTTTTGTAGGTTTTCTTTTTCTTTTTTTTTTTTTCTTTTTTTTTTTTCTGATGAAAAGTTTTACTCTTGCAGGCAGCATATACAGTTGGAGGCCACTCCTTCAGTGCCGCTGCAATTGAATATGTTATTTTGAAGATGAAACCGCCTGCGTATAGGCCACAAATTGTATGTATTTTGCACTTGGCTTCTTTCTTTGCGTATACTTCTGTAACTAATGCTGACTAACAAACGTAAAACATTTCAGGCTTTGCTTCTTGCTCTTCACAAAATGAAGCTGTTGGATGAACAATGCAAGTCCGCGATTGATACATATGAACCACTTGTTTCTTTCGCTCTCAGTTGTGGGATGTACTCATCACCTGCGGTAATCTCAATTTTTTGTTTTTTTGTTTTTTCTTCACACACACACACACACACAAGCGAGCATGCATACGCATGCACGTTATTTTTGGTTCTTGTGAGTTTTAGATTTTACAGAGTGAGGTGCAAATGCCAGGTGAGGATCTACACAGCTAAGAATGTTAGGGAAGAGCTTGAAGAAGGTCAGCATGATTTTATACGAGCTTCGGTTGGGGTCAGCAACAAAGGGAAGCTATTAGTTCCGAAGTTACTACACTGCTTTGCAAAGGGCTTTGTGGATGATTCTAACTTGGCTGTATGGATATCTCATTACCTTCCACTCGATCAAGCCGCCTTTGTCGAACAATCCATATCACGAAAAAAGCAAAGCCTTCTCAGTTCCCATAACTGTGGTATTCTTCCCTTCGATTCACGCTTCCGGTACTTATTCCTGCCCGAAAAAATTTACGTCCAATAATATGTCTATATTAGTTTTCTATCTTTTACCAAACCTTTCTTGTTGATTTGGGTCATACACAAAGCTAAGCTACAAAAATTAGGTGGGCATCCATTGCAATGTGAATGTTGGCATCCTTGAGAAAGACAAGGATCGTTGAAGTTTTGATTTTTTCCTTTGCATCTCCAGTGACATCCTTATGTGGGTGATGGCTTAATGGCTACTAGAAAAAGAAACAAATAAATAAATAAAGCTGTTGATGTTGTATTTTGTTTATTCAACAATTATGCAATAGTAAGGTTAAAACATAAATGCTTCTTTGGACTATCATTTGTTGACTATTTACTGTTAACTACAAAACCATTTCTTTTTTTCGGAGGGGTTTGTTTGCAGTCATAGTTGTCCAATGACTCTTGGGTGGATCTTGGGCCTAGCTTTTATTTAGCTCTTGGGTGTGCCCGAATCCTGTCCTACTTTTCCCTTTTTTTTTTTTTTTTCCGTCTGTAATGTAGTGTTTCACCCTTTTGTATGGAGGTGACAAAATAAAATCAAATTTAAAAATTTATCATTAAATTAAAATCTATTTTTGATGAAAAAAATAGTTAAATATCTAAATTTGAAAAGATAACTTAAAACGATCTAAATTTGAAATAATATGAATTTTAAATTATTTGAATTCGATATTCATTAGTTGTATATCCATCAAATTTAATATATATATATATATATATAAGGTTAATAATAATTTTATCAAAAATAAATTGTATTTTGTACATGTGAGAATATTGAAACAATGTAAGTGGCAATGTTTAAAAAACGAAACTAGAATTTAAATCGATGAGACTTTTAGGTTATTGGTTCAAATAGTTCCACTGATTGAATCAAATTGTTCAGTTAAAAAAAATTTAATATAAAATAAATAATTTTAATATAAAAAATATTAAATATAGTAAATATATAATAAAAATATATATACATTTAACTAAATTTTACAGTCTTTTTTGTAGATTTAATATGTTAAAAATAAAACTTAAATTTGATTTTTTTCTTTATTGTCACAACATGGCCCGATACGAATCCTAACCAAGCTCGACTTAAATGGCCTTCGCTTCTATACTTATTAAATTTATTGCTATTTGATGTTCTCTTAATTTAATTGGCCATATCGTTATTGACATCTTCTTATTGTTGGGGACTAGATGGTTGAGATGAATCGCTCACTCGACTTAACCTTTAATAGTCATTACAAAATGACTATTTATTTAGAGTCGCCACTAATCCATTTGGGTTAGGTGAGATTGGTCACTTATTGGAGTTTTTATTTGAGGGTTACGAAACCTTAGAATACAAACTCCAAGGCCTACGATCATACCAAAGATCATAAAAAAGAGTCTGTGAGTCGGTTACAATCACAAGTAAGGATCGACCCTCTTGTGATACCCAAAAATCGGTACCTTATTAATTATGTGTTAACTTGAATTTTAATTTTTATTTGACTTCAATATGTGGCATTTAATTACAATTTTCGTATTGTTAAAATAAGATTTTACTATCCCATGAGAGAAAATGGAGGTTTTGCACTTTAAAAAAAAATTGAAACGTCTTACGCACCCTCACCGAAAAACCAATGGGACACGAAAGTTTTTATTATTCTCTTTTATACCCCAATGGAGAACCAAAGGGACATAAAAGGTTCTAAAAATGTTTTTCACATCTTATTGGAGTACCTGGTAGAATATGAAAGGTTTTTATTTGTATAAAGTTCCCAATTTCCATTTTGAAAAAGGTACCTCGTCATTAGAATGATTCGTAAAACCCCTATCACATATGGATGGGAGGAATTTGACACACCACTCTAACTCTGAGACATTGCCTTTATTTTTCAAAGACATACGAATTTTATTTGAAACAAAAATAAAGGACATATGACTCAGTCTGGACACTAAAATGCTAATTCGAATCCAAGTACTAAAAGATAAAAGAAAAATGAACCTATCCTTAAAGCATACCTTCGGCATAGAAACACCCGATGGTTACTTAAGACTAGGTTTTAAGAACAATTACAATACTCTTAAGGCTTACCGTCGACACTAAGGCACCCGGTAACTACCTATGATTTGGTTCTAAGGAAAATTAAAATATTTCTAAGGCTTACTGTCGACACTAAGGCACCCGATAACTACTTAAGATCGGGTTCTAAGGAAAATTAAAATATTTTAAAGCTTACCATCGACATTAAGGCACTCGATAAGAAAAATTACGAAACTACCTTTGAGGTATACCTTCGACATGAAAGTATCTCGGTTCCCCTAATGGACTCAAAAATAACCTTAAAAGGCTAAAGGAACCTTAACCTTTCACCTTTGGCATAAAAGCATCTCGGTGAGAAAAATTATAAAAATGCCCCTGAGGTATACCTTCGACATAAAAGTATCTCAGTACCCTTAATGGACTCAAAAATAACCTTAAAATGCTAAAGGAACCTTAAACTTTTACCTTTGGCATAAAAGCATCCCGATGAAAAAAATTACGAAAATGCCCCTAAGGTAACCTTCGACATGAAAGTATCCCAATACCCCTAATGGACTCTGAAATGATGAAAACTAGATGAACCTATCCTAAATGTGCACCTTTGGCATAAAAGCATCCTGATTACTATCTAAAACTTGATTTTAAAAAATTGCCCAAATGCCCCTGGGGTATTTTACAAAATGACCCCTAAAGTATTAGAAATGCCTAAAAATTATTTACAAATACACAAATCAGAAATCTCATGGCCTACAAAGCTCTCAACCAAGCCAAAAATGTTAAAAAAAACTTTTATAAATTTTGCAATTTAGTCCCTATGTTTACTAATATTACAAAATTATCTAAAAATCATAAAATCAAATGGTCGTGAACAATTCCAATCAGATTTGGTCAAGATGAAAAACATGAAATACATGCATGCTTTGACATAAAAACCATGGAAATAAGCATAAATAATTATCATCAAACTTAAATAAAAAAAATCATAAACTAAATATAGTATTATTCTAATCAACATATCAACATCATAATAACATGAAAGAAACATGAACATAAATAAAACAAAATCAAAATCATAATAACAAGAATAATAGTATATATATATATATATACAAGATTTAACTAAAAAAATAACTAAAAATACAAAAAAATTTAAAGCCACCATGTTTAGCCTTTCAACATGGATGAGAATCCATGAGCCTTAACATGATTTTGGCTTATGAATGAGGATGAAAATGAATTAAAATAAAGAAGAGAAAAGACAAATGTGATACCTTAACGAGAAACTTGAAAAACTAAGTGTTTTTTTTTGTTCCAAGCGCTCTTTTTTTTTCTCTAGCCCCAAAAAGACCCCATGGAAATAAAAAAAATCCTTATTTTATAGAGGAAGGGGCGGCAATATTGCTGCCCCAAATTGGAGTGGCTGAATGGCTTCTAATTTTTTCTTTTTTTTTGTCTTTTTTTTTATGTGAAGTTGGCTTGTTAGGTTGGAAATAATAAATATTGTGTCATAAGCCCATGCTCTTGTTAACTTTTCTTACAAGTCACTCTATTATCAAGCTCATGATGAAGTTGATCAGCTCATGTAATGGGTAATTGGGATGTAACCAACTTGGTTAGAAAGTAATTGGATGAGAAAATAAGCTAGTTAGCATGTAACTAGTTGAAAAAAGTAAATCAAATTAAATAAAATAAAATTTCCAAAAATCAAAATAAAATTTGAATTAATGTTAATTGATCATAGACAAAATTTTAGAAATGATATGGTGCAAAAGATCCTCATTGGAAGTTAAAAACTCGTAAAATTTTATGAGAAATGCCTTAAAGTAAGAAAATTGACATATATGAAAAAAATTCAAAACCCATAAAATAAATTAAAATTTTCAAAACTGTTTTAATGGGAGTTAAATGACAATATTAGATGAATTTAAAAAATTTTAAGCCCAAAAAAATTCCCCCGAAAATATTTATGGAATAGAAAGCTTGATTTTTTAAAAACAGGGGAATTTCAAGGAAAAAAAATCAAAAAGTCATGGAAATGAATGAAAATTTGAGAACTAAATTAAGGCGAATCAAATAATAATATTTGATGAATTTTAAAAATCATAAACCAAGAAAAATCACCCCGAAAACATTTTCAGAGTATAAAACTCCGTATTTCAAAAACAGGAAGATTTCAAGAAAAAAATTCAAAACTCATGAAAATGAATGAATTTTTAAAAAATGAATTAATTTGGATCAAATAATAATATTTTATGAATTTTAAAAATCATAAACCAAGAAAAATCACCTTGAAAATATTTATGGAGTAAAAACTCCGTATTTCAAAAACAAAGAAATTTCAAGAAAAAAATTCAAAACTCATGAAAATAAATAAATTTTTGAAAACTGAATTAAGGTGAATCAAATAATAATATTTAATGAATTTTAAAAATTATAGACCAAGAAAAATCACCCTAAAAACATTTACGGAATAGAAAACTCTGTATTTTGGAAATAGAAAATTTTCAAGAAAAAAATTCAAAACTCTTGAAAATAAATGAAATTTCCAAAACTAATTTAATGTGAATCAAACAATAATATTGGATGAATTTTGATGTTTGAAACTCGAGAGGATTCCACCAAAAATTTTACGAGCAAAGAAAAACTTGTATTTCAATACTGAGAAAAATTACAGAATTTCATTGACACTGACGTAAAATAAATTCAAGACCACATATTATTTAACATTAATTTCCAAAGTGAAGAAAATGAACCTGTAAAATTTCTAAAAATAAATCAACAGGAACCAAAAGTAAAATTTATGAGGACGATACTCGTAAGACTACAAAATTCAAAATTAATTTATAAAATTTACAATTTGACATTTCGTAATAGAAAATGCTAACACATATTTTTCTTCAATATTTATGATTTTTCGAGGTGAGAATTAGCAAAAAACCACTCCGGTTTTATAAAATTAATTTACAAAATTCAAAACTAATTTATAAAATTTACAATTTGACATTTCGTAGTAGAAAATGCTAACACATATTTTTCTTCAATATTTATGATTTTTCGGGGTGAGAATTGGCATTAAACTACTCCGGTGTCGGTAAAAAATATCCGACCATAATTTCTTGAGTTTTTTCAATAAAATCTCCAAAAATTCCTAAAAATAAGAAAATTGACCGTGAGATCATCCGCCAAGGTAATTTCCAAAATTTGTCCTGAACTTGTGTAAAAATAAAATTTTTTTCCTTTGTGAATTCATCCTTGTTATCCAAAAAATGAATTTTTCTATCATATGCGTATACAGTTATTTACATATGACTGATTACAATTACAAAAATATGAAACCCCTCTGGTGAAAGTTGACCTCCATCAGAGTAGCCATGACATTTTTGTTTGTGGATATTTGAGACTTTCGGGGACAGACAGCCCAAATGAATTTAGGCATCTACATTTGTTTAATTGGGTTTTCCCTAATATTCTAAAGTCTCGATGTTATAATATATACTACATTGTACTAGGCATCGGTTCAATTGATTGATTCGGTCTTTTTTCAATAATGATGAGTATAAAACAATTAGAAATGCATTAAATAAACTACTAAAATCACTTTAAATATTTTTAAAAACTTAAATTTATATCGAGATAAATTTTAGATTTTTTTCCTTCAATCCTTCAAATCTATTTTAGGTTTAGTAGAAAATTTCGTTTATATTATGTTCGACTAATCTAAATGAGCAATAAATTGTATCTACAACAACAACTGGCTCAACACGATACCTATGTGCTTTTTAGCTAGGCTTCTCTGTTGAACCATTAACATTAGGCAATGCCTCGCACAAAGCGACAAAAAAGAATGGTGGGCATTATTAGGACAATTTGTCAACAAAAAGACTTGTTAGGTTTAGCCATTCATTATTAGAACTGCTCATAGGCACGTCCCTGCCAGACTTGAGTTGAGCTTGAGTATAGTATTAATATTAAATATATTTATCCAAACTCGGTCTGGCTTGAAATATGGGCCTCAAATTTTGCCCAAGCCTATTTAGACCAACCTATATTTTATTTTTTAAATAATATATTTTTTAAAATTTAATCGTTATTAATTTAATAATTTTTTTATTAAGTTTATAAATATAAATAGTTTTACTTAGTTTTTAAAGTTTACACTATAATATTATATATATATGTATTATTTATATGATAAAAATTATATAACACATAAAATATAAAATAAATATATAGAATGTAATAGTCAAATGGGTCGGGCCGAGCCTTTAAAAGTTGGAGCTAAGGCCCGTCTCATTTTTTAATCTGGCCTAAGTTTTTTGTCCAAGCCTATTTTTTGAGCCTAATATTTTTGTCCAAACCCTCTCAAATACTGGGCTGACCTTTGGGTTTGGGCAAATAGCTCGACCTTTGAGTAGGTCTAGTAATTATTTAGGTTTGTTTATTCATAAGCTATCACCTTGATGGCTACAGATCATATAACGAAGCTTTAAATTTGATTGTAACCTTTGCAAAAAAAATTAAAACAATTTATGCAAAAGTTTCGAACTCAACAATTGGGGGAAGACGGTGTTTCATGCCTAGATAGACTTTTTGCTTGCTGATTGTATAAAGGCATTTTGAAAGAATAAGGAAAGACAAAATTGTACAATTATAACCAAGTTTTTCTATCTTTGATGAAAGGAACACATCTAGGACTGATGATAAGACTCTATCTCGAATTCTTTTCCAAGCCAATTTTGATGAGTTTTTTAAACACATTATGCTTAATGAGATCGAAATCTACTGAGAAATTTTAGTCCACACCTCAAGTGAAGGTTGTATCATCGTTCCTTAGTGTTTGCTTTTCATTAAGGACAATGAAAGCAAAAAGCTAGGGAGTGATTTTGGTGTTATGTTTATCTATAGTTGTACATTTTGTTTTCCCCTGTTGATGTAAGGATTGTGCTTATTATGAGGTATTGTCTGCTTTAGATCCGTGCACAGACTGCTGTCATGGGTTTGTCCTTTAAGAAAAGACGCCTCAATAGAAGGATGGCCCTTGCTTTATAAGCCATAGTCCATATCCTTGGCTAATCAATGTGTGATTATTGTCTGCCCTAACACTAGGCCCCTAAGTAAGGGTGTGGATTGTGTAGGTCGAGTGGGTAAGTTACTACTGTGTAAGTTGTAGATCAAGTGGATAAGTTACCACTATGCAAGTCATAGATCGAGTGGGAAAATTACCACTGTATAAGTCGAGTAAGCATGTTTACGTGGTAACTTGGTGTTACCCATTTATATACCTGAATGAAATTTCGGCTATAAGCCTATTGCTTGTTGGATCTCACAGACAGTGCCATTGTTAATGTAACAATGGATTTGCTATAAGGGAACTTGCAAATAGTAAAGATGAGAAAGGCCCGAGATTGGACTTCGAGGTGACACTCCGATGCTCAAGTTAGTAAAAGAAGTTGTGAATGAAAAGCAAAGAGAGAATGAACGAATTCTAATAGCTCATACCTCATAAATATTGATATTAAATTTTTATATAGGCCTTGATAGAAGCTCTACTTGATCTAAAACTCTAGGCGAGTAAAAGTTACATGACAATCAAACTTATCTCCCCAATGAGATTAAAGTTATTTAACTATTCTCTAATACTTATGTCCTCAATGAGATCATACTTATTATACTATTGTCGTGTCCATTAAACATATCATATTTTTCGTATTGTATCCAAAATTATTCAGTCCAGTACTTAAACTTTTGATAATTCTTTCAAAATTTTAAATTTTCACTTAAAAATAAGGTATATTTATGCTTTGGTCCCTCCAAAAATTTTTAATTTAGTTTTCTTTGTAAAATTTGTACTTTATAAGATAAAACTTATTATCACTTTTAATATTCAAGGACCTTATTGATTATTAACTTAATTCTCACTATTTTTTTCATAGACATATTGACATTAACTTTTGCATTTCTAAATAATATTCAATTCTGTCCAAGATCTTTAAAATATATGGAATAATTTGAATTGAATTTTATTTAATTATCAAATTAATTCTTTTCAAATGATGTAATTTGAATCACATACTTTTTAATTCAAACACAAAATTAAAAGTTAGTTTTCCAAATGTGTAGTTAAATTTTACAAAGTCAATTTTTTTAGTCTAATTCTGGGCATTAGAAATTGGAATCAATAATTAGGTTTTGATTAATACAACCCCAGCTTTCTTGTTAGGTTTGAATTTTATTTTTGACATCTTGGATTGTTTATTGAGTTTAAAAGTGGATTTTAAGAGTTTTTTTTTTTTTTTTTGTGGCTCATAGACTTTAAAAGGTTACTGGGGGCATAGATATTCCAAATTTAAACTAACAGGTATTTATGTAATTTCATTATTATTATTATTATCATCATCATCATCATCTTACTTCATTTATTTTTTTATTTGAAATCTAAAAAAAAAATTGAAATCAGAATGTTCCGAAATTCATTTTTCCAAAAAAAAAAAAGGAAAATGAAGAAATTAAAAAAATCTAAAAATTCTAAAAATTCGAGAAAATTCCATAAAAATATCTAAAATTAAAAAAAAAGGTTTGGAAAAAGATTTTCAAGATCTTAAATAGTTTGTAAAAGTCAAAGAAAAATGAAAAAAAAAAAAAAGAAAACAATAATATATGTGTCTATATATATATATATATATATATATATATAAAAGATAAAGCGAATGCACAAATTTTTTTATTCATATTATAAGTAGATATATAATACTTATACATTGAACTTTTACTTGAACTTAAAAGATAGACTAAAAAAAGTAGCCAATATCTCTTTGTTAGTTTGGGGAAGAATCTGCATGAATCAGATTTTTTGAAGAACAAATCGAGAGAGAATTGGATTTGGTTAGACAATGTATGGTTGGTAAACAGGGATCGATTTTTTAGCAAGGTACGGAATGTATCGTCAAATATTCAATATGATTCCACAAGATCTAGTTTCGTTCAAGTAACGGATTCTAGCAAATTAAAAGGATCTCCTGATCAATCCAAAGATCGTTTCGATTCCATTAATAATAAGAATTCGGAATATCACACATTGATCAATCAAAGAGAGATTCAACAACTAAAAGAAAAATCGATTCTTGGGGATCCTTCCTTTCTTCAAACGGAATGAACAGAGATGAAAAATATTTAATAAACTTTTACTTGAACTTAAAAGATAGACTAAAAATAGTCGTAAACAATATTCAAATATAAAAGTACTGATACTTGATTTTTAATAAAAAATTATTATATAATTTATATTTTAGATAAATATTTTAATTTTTAAAAAAATTTAACTGTAATTTTTTGTCACTTTTTTATTTAATCTTGTAAAATGAAATTAATTATTACATTCGAAATTATAAAACATATAAAATTCCAAAATTATTCGAATAGATTTAAACATGTTTGAGTTCAAACTAAACTCAAAATAGTCTAAATATGAAATCATATGAACTTGAAAAATATTTAAATTAAAAAATATTTGAACCCAAAATAAATCCAAATCCAAAGATAGTAAGATCCCTACATGCCTATTTGCCACCTCCAGTCATACGTAACATTGTAGCCAATTTCAACATTGCCTTAGCCTCACCATAATAAAATTCAATTTCTTAAGCTGTCTACTCATGTGTACCTATTGTTATTGAGTAGAGATATAAGCAGTTAATGCTTGTAATAACAATCTGCTTAAGAGAAAATAGAGAAGCAAAACAAACAAGTTAGAAAGGCATGACCAAGCATGGCACATAGACCTATGTTACTCAAGCTAGGTGTGAATGTCAAATATAGATATATTTAATTTTTTTAAAAAAGATTTTTTATGCATTTGTAAAGTTCTTAAATGATCATATTTTTATATCAATGTTTAGTAATAAAAATAAAAAATTGGAATAACATAGACTCGTAAGCAGCAAGCATAGACAGCAGGAACCCATCGCCTCAATTAACAAAAAAGCATAGGCATTTAAATATTTTCATTAGCGAGAAATAATCCAATAATCAAAAGAAGTTTTAAATAAAGTTAAAAAAAAACACTTATACACTGATTACAACATTTGCCTTTCTCTTAGGGAACACAACATTCTTATTTCGAAGAAAGCATTGCGAGAAATGTTCTATTAGAGCCTTAAAACTATATGGTTCGTGCATCGATATTTCAGAGAGAACTTTCCTGTTCAATTAGATGTTCTCTTTCATCAGTCCATGCATGAAGTTCCCGTAGTTTACCTATACAATAAAAGTCATCACAAAAACAGCAAAACTCAATATACCTTTTATATGGATACATAATACAATCAGCTTTGGTAATGTATAATGATCATTCGCACACAAATACTGGTGGAGATTGTGTACCCAGGGATGCCAACAGAAACAGTCAAAATGCATATCTATCATACAATCAGCTAAAGTAGGATATAATGATCCATTCAGCGATAATACATGCAGAGATTGTGTAGCTAGGGATGCCAGCAAAAACATTCAACACAAATGTATCATGCAATCAACTAAGGTATAACAATCAATGTAACATCAATACCTGTGGAGATTGAGTAGTCAAGGATGTAAACAGAAACAACTAATGCACAGATGAATCCTACTATTAGATAAGGTAAGGTATAACGATTTCATCTCACAAAATACAAGTGTAGTTTGTGTAGTCAGCTATGTTACTTGAACTCCAGTGTGAGTGCGTGACATGGTATATTTAACTTTTTTGAAGTTTTCCAAGTAACTGGACTATCTTTGAAAGGTCATATTCTATACCAAAATCCGAATAAGCTTCAGAAAAAGGTACTTTAAGTAAACTGAGAGTCGGAGCAACATAGGTAGCCAGGGATGCCAATAAAAAAGGCAACTAAAGTATTAAATAATTATTGGTTAACCAAAACAAGAAAGAAGGATATAAATGAAATGAAAACTTAATGGCGCTGAATTTGTTATTTATTATTTGTTGAGATATAGATAATAGATCGGATATAATTATAATTATGGTTGAAAGTAATCCCATGAACGATGCAGGTTAAGGATCAGTAGATGCTTATATCATTTAACTGCACCTTATGACAAACAAGTAATTAACAAGTGGACTAAGTTGAGAGTCCAGGAGATCTCATGAAAGAAAATGGATGACATGAAGCAAGTGAATCCATGAAAGATAAAACAAAAATCTCTAAAATCTCTAAAATTCCAAAAAAAGAAATTGGAAAAAGATTTTCAAGATCTTAAACAGTCAATAAAAGTCAAAGAAAATTAAAAAAAAAAAAGGAAAACAGAAAAAGGATGTGCAAAATCTTTTTATTCATATTATAAGTAGATATATAATACTTATACATTAAACTTTTTCTTGAACTTAAAAGGTAGACTAAAAGAAATAATAAACAATATCAAATATAAAAATATTGAAACTTAATTTTTAATAAATTAGTATATAATTTATATTTTATGCAAATATTTAACTTTTAAAAATTTTTAACTTTAATATTTTTTTCACTTTTTTTATTTAATCATGTAAAAAGTGAAATTAATTATTACATTTGAAATTATAAAACATATAAAATTTCAAAGTTATTCGAATAAGTTTAAACCTGTTCGAACTAAAATCAAACCTAAAATAGTCTAAATATGAAATCATCCGAACTCAGAAAAACCTAAGTCCAAAAATATTTAGACCCAAAATAAATCCAAATCCAAAAATAGCAAGATCCTAACATGCCTATTTGCCAACTGCAGTCATATGTAACATTGTAACCAATTTCAACATTGCCTCAGTCTTACCACAATAAAACTCAATTTGTTAAGCTATCTACTTGTTTTATTTTACAACTCTTGTGGACCTATTATTAACGAGTAGAGACATAAGCACTTAGTGCTTGTAATAATAAAATGCTTAACAAGAAAACATAGAATCACAATAAACAAGTCAGAAAAACATGACCAAGCATGGTACATGAACCTATGTTATTCAGACTTGAGTGTGAGTATTAAATATTGGTCTATTTATTATTTTTGTAAAAGTTTTTTCATGTATATATAAAGTTCATAAAGGACTCTGATAATAAAAATGAAGAATTGGAACATCATAGACAACAATAAACAGTGAGCATATACTGCAGGAACCCATAGCCGCAATTAACAAAAGGACTTGGCATTTAAATATTTTCATCAGCAGGAAATAATCCAATAATCAAACAAAGTTTTAAACAAAGTTATGGCTAAGATCTAAAGAAACTACTCATACATTGATTGCAACAACTGCCTTCCTTTTAGGGAACATAACATTCTTATTTCCAGGGAAAGCATTGCGGGAAATGTACTACCAGAGCCTTAAAACTATATGATTCGTGCATAGATATTTTGAAGAGAACTTTCTTGTTCAATTGGATGTTCTCTTTCATTAGTCCGTGCATGAACTTACTGTAGTTTACCTATATAATAAAAGAAATCATAGAAATAGAAAAACTCAGTATACCACTTAATAGAAAGCCAACGCATTGATGTATGATACAATCAGCTTTGGTAAGGTATAACGATCACTCTCACACAAATGCAGGTTGAGATTGTGTAGCCATAGATGCCAACAGAAACAGTCAACATGCAGATGTATCATACAATCAGCTAGGCTAGGGATGTAACAATCCATTTCACATCGATACATGTGGAGATTGTGTAGCTAGGGATGCCAATAGAAACAGTCAAAATGCATATCTATCATACAATCAGCTAAGGTAGGGTATAATGATCTTTTTGACAACAATAAATGCAAAGATTGTGTAGCCAGGGATGCCTATAGAAACAATCAACACAGACGTATCATACAATCAACTAAGTTAAAGTATAACATGTTGGATATAAATGCAAAATTAAATGTGTATAATGCAAATTGCATATATGAATATGTAACTTATCGTGCATAGATACATGGCGTAAAAATACATTATACGATTAATATCCATGGTTAATGAGAAATTGTCTTCGAGATGCTCACTTGAAAATGAAGAAAACCAGTTGGTGTTGGCCAGGGCTGGGCTTAGGCTTAAGGTTGAATGGGCCTTATTTTTTGGAGCCGAGCCCATTGAGTTATTTGAGCCTACCTATTAGGTGCGTTGAACCCGACTCGAATCAACTTGTTATCCAATTAAGATATTTCTATTTAAACAGTTTCAACTTTAATTGCAAAATTTAATAGTGGTTTGAACGACTACGTTTTAATTAAAAAGTTTGTAAGCGTTTCATTTATGATAAAAATGGTTACAATTTTTAATTATTTGTAACTATTCATTTTTTATTATTAAAATGTCGTGAAAAAGAAAAAAAATTGTTTTTTGAGGGGTTAGTTCAAAAGTTGATAATTTGATATTCTCTAAAATTATGTAGTCTTGCTTTCTAGTTCTGCCTTTTTTTTTCTAGAGAGAATTCTACGTCCTTTGGTTTGTAGTGTCACAATCGATCATGTTTTCGATCTGTGACATGATTGACAAGGTCTAAGATATGAATTGTGTAAATCTATCGAGCACCAAAAGACAAGCAATAATTATCTTAAGGTTAGAAGTTCTAAACCTTAACTCAATCTGTGTTAAATCCATATAATTCTATTTTTAACAAGATCCATATATGTATTTTTCTAATTTTTGTATTTCATGTCTTGTGTAATTTTACTGATTCTGGTTTATTGCGGTGTTAATTTTATTATATACGGTAACTGTTAAATTGTTTGTCGTACTGTTGAATTTTTTGTGCAAGTTCTCCAACATAATAATCAATGCAACAACCATATCGGTGGAGATTGAATGGATGTCAACAGAAACATTCAATGGACTGATGAATCCTACGATCAGATAAGGTAAGGTTTAATGATCAAATCTCACAAAAATACCAGCAAAGATAACGTAGCCAGCTATGTTACTTGGACTCGAGTGTGAATATCTGACATGGTATATTCAACTTTTTTCTAAGTTTTCCATGTAGTTGGACTATCTTTGAATGGTCCTTTTCTCATACACTTACCCAAATAAGCGTCAGGCACGAGTACTCCAAGTAAACTAAAGAATCAGAGCAACATAGGTAGCCAGGAATGTTAAAAGAAAGACAACTAAAGTATTAAACAATTATTGGTTAACCCAAACAAGAAGGATATAAATAAAATGAAAACTTAATGGCATTGAATTTGTTATTTGTTATTTGTTGAGATATAGATAACAGATCGGATATAATTATAATTATAATTATAATTATGGTAGAAAGTAATCTTATAAACAGCACTGGCTAAGGATCAGTAGATGCTTATAGCATTCTAAAGAAGTACTTAAAGTCCAAGTGGACTAAGTCGAGAGTCCAAGAGATCTCATGAAAGAAGATGGGATGAAATGAAGCAAGTGTATCCATGAAAGAATATTCAAAGACTAAATAGTAATTAAGAGGGTTTTGGTTTGGAGAATATGAGATCGTAAAAAATGATAGGATTTTTCCTTAGAAGATGATGAATTTACATCCCATTAATCTTACACGTATGTGATTGGTTGATTATCTCTTTCACTAAAGGTTAACATTTTGGTTATCCAAAAATATAACATTCTGAAATTAGTTGATTATTAAAATATCATTGCCTTTGTATGAGCTAATACTAAATGTGACTTGCTATACGAGAGTTGCAGCTATATAAGGCGTCAAATTTCCTTGGCCAATTCTTGAAAACAATTTCTTTCGATTTGAAAATAATTTCTTAGTTATTATAAAAAATTAATTCTTAGTTAAAAGACAAGCTTGTGAAAACTGAAAATCTCCCAATGTACTAATTGTTTCCCATTAGATAGCTAGTTATTTGCGTTATTAAATATAATATCTTAAGCAAAATTAATTTTTATATATGCACACACAATTGTCAAATTATATATATATATATATATATATATATTCAACTTACTTTTCATTCCCTTTTTCTTACACCAAGCATAGTTTTTCTTATTAAATTAAATGTTCTTATTTACATACATATATATATATATATATAATTGTCAAAAAATTCAAAACTTATGCAATATTTTATATATAACCTATTGCATATTGAAAGTAATTGATAACTTTTTCATACTGTTAATCTTTATTTAAATAAATTTATTCAAAAACATATTTAATACTTATATTTTATTTTTTTAAAAGCCTAAAATACTTAATCTTTAATGAAATATTTCATATTTATTATATGTACATATAAAAAATGTCAAATAATTCACAACTTGAGCAACATTTTATAATTAAATTATAGTTCTGCAAAAATAAGGAAAAATTAAAACAAAAAGGCAATTAACAATGCTATAAAATGCCAAAAATCTTTGTGTTCACCCTAATTTAAAAATAGACAAAACTACACTTTCTTTTCCCGAAAACCAATCAAAAACTTGAATTTTAATTACACTGGAATAACTATATTTTTTTTCCCTTGTAATAATGTAATAAAAAGTGATAAATTACGTTGATATTTTTAGTGCTTATGGGAATGTTGGAATCTCAAAGGGCTATAGCTGTAAAAGACGATAAAATCATGCATAAAAACATAGTCTTAACTGAGTTTGTAATATGTTACTGTACATACTTATGCAGCAGTGAATGAATAAGCTTTACATACATAACAACTTAATGTAAGTGATAAAATGTAGAAAAAAAACTATAATAATAATAACAATAATACTTTTTATTGTATAAAATTAATAAATAAAGTAATTTGATAACAATTAAAGTGGTATGACTATTTTATTAATTTCAATTTTTTTAAATGGTATGTTGGTGTTAGAGTTAATAAACAACAAAAAGAATGAGCAGAGCAAGTATATGGCAACAGAGAGAATGGCCATGAGATTTAATAAACAATTGATACAAAAAGTTGTATATTTAGATAGGTTTTGGTTGTAATTTTATCTAAGTTTCAAGGCTAAAACAGTTAAAAATATTAAAATGAGAGGTAAAAGTAGCATAATTTTTTCATTAGACAGAATATTACAAGCCTCAAAAAAGATAAGAATTACATTTACTCATATATGATCGAATCTTGCTATTGTAAACAATAATAAGTTACGAAGACTGAAGAATATTTTTGAAACAAACATAGTAATGCCAAGATAGAATCTTATATCACTCTAGGCAATGTAATATGATCACAACCAAACTCTTTAAGGGTAATATTTAGGTAATGGAATTTTTGGAGGAAAGATCTAACTATAGGGTGAAAGTAGATGAGTTGCAAATGGGTAAAAATATTCTAAAAATAGAAAAACAGTTACAAAGCATGTACAATATAATGGGAGTGAGGGCACAAAAAGAAGAAATTATCTTTATTAATATAAAAAAAGTGATTGAGTTGATAATAAATATAAAAAAATTAAATCAAATAAATACAATGTATCAAAAAAGAAATTTAATAATTTTTAATTTTAATAGTATTTTAAGCAAAACTAAACTCACTCACCTTCAAATTGCTCACAAAATTAAAAACTACCCACTTTCTCACACTTTTCAAAACTACATTACTCCTTTCTTTTGGATCGATTTTTGACGAAAAGGGGAGTTGATTAGTTCTGGTACCTTTGGCGAGGTTTATATGGGCATGAATCTTGATACTAGGGAGCTTCTTGCCGTCAAAGAGGTTTTTCCTTTTCCTTGCATTTTTGGGTTTTTTTCTATTTCCTTTGATCGGTTTTTAGTTTAATTGCTGTTTTATAATTGAAACCTTGAAATGGGTTTTTGTTGGTTGTCGATTTTAGGGTATTTTGAGTTTTTATTTTTTGCGTCATTGATTTTTTTCACTCTCAACTCACTGAAAGGGTTTATATATTTTATTATAATAATCTACTATCATCACGTAAATTAACTGTAAATTTTTTATTTACAAATAATTTTTAATTTTATGTTTATGATATCGTTGATACGTAATAATTCATTACTATCATTTATTTTTCTTAGAGTAAAATTTTAAATATATTCGCATGTGTTACAAAAGTTAGTACTAATAAAACACAAAAACTTATTAACCAAAGGAAATAGCTTGTAAAAGGTTGGAAAGTTGGACAAAATTAATATAAATTTTTCTTTCAAAAATAATAAAATTCAATTTACCTTTAAAAAAATAATATTAGTAATAGATCATTTTGACACACGAAAGTATATTTAAATAACAAAAATTAAAATCAACTAATTTAATCGAGATTTAGTGTAATACGTAATTAAGAGGTACCGAGATACAAGCATCATTGAGGTGCTCATCCTTCCCATGCATAATCAATTCCCAAACCCTTTCACTTGAATCTCCGAGTTTAAACAGACCTCGAGGTCTGTTTTCAAGATAACCCTCAGAGGGTGAACTCCGATATGTGACCAATCACAGTTAATTCAAAAAATTAGTGATGATTCCAAATTTATAAATCATTTTGTAATGTACATTTAAATAAAAATCAGACAGATAATTCTATCCGACCCCATTCCAACACATAAAAAAAAATATTTGTCCAAGTCTGACTAGATACGCATTGGATACGGTATCACATTTGCCAACACTACCGATTTAAGACGAAACCTTTGGAACTTTACGATTACTTCAGCAATAATTGACACATGTGCGTTTCATTTGCGCTTACATATTACATGAAAAGTAAAAATTGAAGAAGTAATATAATAAAACCTGCGAACTAGTTAAGCTATAATACTATAAATGGTTCAAATTTAAACACAAGATTTTTGAAAGGCTGCTTCATCACGTGACAGGCTTTTCTGATACAAAGTTTTGAGAACTTGTAGTTATTTTAACATGTAAGTTAAAAGGGTAAGAACTTGTAATTATTTTAACATGTAAATTTTAAGCCAATGACTCAAGATACTCAAAAGTAAGAGGCGTAAACACATTGCTAGCTTCAGTATCTATCAGCTCCAGCTGCCTTTTTAACATGTGCATATAAACCACCCAATCACCTTCTCTAGCCGGACTTGGCATAGGCATCACATACCCAGCATCGCCTCCCAAAGGAAAACAATAGGAGCCAAAAACTGGGCAACCCCATCCGAAATCCACTTTTGAAACTGGGAAACGTTGGCCAGAAGATATTATGAAAGCCGGTCCATCATCGCTTCCATTGCTATATATCGTGGACAGTGCTGGTCCAGGACAATGAGCTTCAACCCAGTCAATAAGGCCTAGGAAATGTTCCTTTGTCATTGCCTGATCCAGGAAGTCATGAACCTGGTTGGCTACCCAGGACAAGGGTTTTTCGATCAACTCATTTACTCTTTGTCCTCCAAAGGGAATGGAAACAACATTTCCGAAATAAGAACCCATTTCTTCACCTAATCTAGCCCTTCCATCCACGACAATCCCCATCTTCGTAATCTCAAAATCATCTTTGGCCGCAGCAAGGGCTACCATTTTCCATAAAAACGCACTGAAAGACACAATCTTAGTCCTTTTGTATCCATTAGAGCAGGCGAGTGATTGAAGATGGTTGAGTTGCTCAGCAGTAATATAATATATCCGACTAATAAAATGATCTGTGATTTCATGGTGCCGTTTAGGGGGCGGTAATGAGGATATGGGCATATACATGTGATCGAAGGAGGGATCGCTGCGCCCCGGACACCTGGGGCTCAGCAGAGACCGGCGAAAGGATGGTACCGCAGAGATTGACTTGGAGCGAGCTATTTCAGCCCATGAGACAAGAAACATGTTGGCTGAGTAGGCATCAGCTATACGGTGATCAAATGTGCAGGCTACCACTAAACCGCCGCATCTAAGTTCTGTTGCCTGCAAAACATATATAAGTTTAATTCTCGTTAAAATCGCCAGAAAATTAATAAGTAAAAACAGTGAAGCTTAAATTAATTAATTCGTAAATGTTAGGAGTTGTTTAGTTTACAAGAAATTAATTTTGATTCCAATAAGATTGAAAATGAAGATTGATACTGCGAGGACTGTTATAATAATAAGATTGGGTGATATGCGTTTGAATAAATAAATGACAAAAACGATGAGAATGAAAAATGATTTTTGAATGATTTTTTCTTTTTCTTTCTCTTTTTAAATAGTATATACAGCCATAAACTATTTGAAAATTCATTAGAATTTTTTATGATTATAATTATAATTAGTATATGTTACAATTATTTGTATAAAATAAAAAAATATATATGATCATGTGACTGTAATGACTATAATAGTATCTAATACATACATAATTACAATAAATGTGATACAATTAAAAATATGTTCTTACCTACAAGTTAAAAACTAAATCAACTGTAACAACATTATCTCTAGACTTTGGCTACATTTTTTTTATATTCTCCCTAAAAATTAAGGAAGATGACTTTTTATAAGAAGTATCAATCTTAAGGTTTTCGATTTTATTCATATTATAAACGTCGTAGATATAATGAATGTTTTCACGATTGTTACAATCATTGTAGTTGTGAATTTTTTTTTTTCATTTTGTACAATTTAACATAAAACATAGTGATTATAAAATTATAAATTTTTTAATAAATTTTTAAAATATTTTATGACTACTTATGATCTATTATTCGTAAAAAAAAATTCACAAATTACAAATCGAATTATATATATATACATATATAATTCATGGTCGTGACCTACTCCACTATGGATCAATAACTATTCATAATCTAATTGTGGTGGATAGTAACTTTGGAAAGAGTTGAAATCTTAAAAGAACGACTAATTACCTTTGGATAATTACATGAAGTAAGGACTAATTACCTGAACTGTGAGCACACCATGTTTCTTCTTAGGTACAAGTTTACCTTGAATGCTTTCATCAGGGTTATGCAAATCCAGATCTTGAAGCTTAACATCAGCATAAGCTTCAATGAAGTCCACCCCTCGATTGTTGCAAACAAGCTCAGCCTCATCCTCGGTGTTGGTCACAACCTCACCCGCAAAAGCATAGTAGGTGACGAGAGCCTGCGCCAGGGCATTCTTCACAACACTCACCATGGAACCAGATAAAACTTCTTCAGCTGGTTTCTTCTTCTTGTAACAGAAGAAGACTCCCACATCAGCTGGTGGCATAATCAAGTCAAGGTTCGAGAATGGTAGCCGTTGTTCTTGCAATGTTGGTGGCAACACAGCCGCTGCTGCCACCACTTCCTTCTTGCTCAGCTTCACTGTGAAATCTTCTTTTGCACCCATGCCTAGCTAACTTTCTTTCTCTGGTTACGTTTGTCTGGCAAGAACTATTGTGACAGATTGATTGGTTAGCTGTGTTTGCAAGAGAAATGGAGGGTGAATTTATAGGCAATTAAGAGAAGAATTTGAAAATTTTTTCCTCTACTCCAACACTTAAAAAAAAAAAACAAACAGTTTGGCAGTTGATTTGATATAAATTTAAGGATAGCCAAATTAGATTAAAGTTTTGAATATAATATTATATTATTTATAGTAATATATGATAGATGCAATAACTTACTTTTTTAAATAAAAGTATTTAGAGTTAAAATCAAATCACTCTTATAAATTATGCGAAATATGGGATAAAATAAGATACGATACAAATAATATGTGTGAAAATAATTAAGACATAATATGACACAAAAATAATATAAATTCGATATGAATATACGAATGAATCAAAATTTATATAAAACGAATTATTAACATATAAAAGTTTATTTAAATTTATAATACTTTGAAAATAATTAAAACATAATATAACACAAAAAATAATATAAATTTGACATAAATATATGAACGAATCAAAATTTATATAAAATGAATTATTAACGTGTAAAAGTTTAGATAAATTTATAATACTTTGAAAACACATAAAATAACACATACACAAACACGTCATGAACACAAATTTTTCTTTAACTACCATAATGACAAATTATGCAAAATATGTAATGAATCTAGACACGACAGGAATATGGCATGAACGCATAAAATTTTCTCTAAATTTAATCACAATATAAAATTATGTAAAACATGAGATGAATTTATGTATGACACGGATACAATATAAGAGAATTAATTAAAATATAATATGAATTTATTAACGTAATAAAATATCTATCACACAAATTATTTACCTTTAAATATTTATACAAATTAAAAAACATAAGAAGAAAATGATAAAATTTTTCGGTAACCAATAGCCTGATAATAATAATTTAGGTATGAAATCTCCATAAAACCTAATTAACACTTCATTAACAGAAAATTAGCTCAAACACGTCCTTTGATTGACAGATAGACTCAAGGACCCAATTAACCCAAAAACATGACAAATTGTTTGGTAGGCAACGTGGGTATGACATGGCATAGTCCAAACATCCCTTAATGCGAACCCAATTAACCCTTAAAAAGCATGGTCAATGACGTGACTTAGTTGGCAACAGTGGTTGGACACTGATTTGGGCTCACCTTTTATGGAGTGTTATGGATAGAACTACTGTATTATTGATTAGAGGGCACACGCATAACTCTTCAGAAAACGTTTTCGTTTCAGACAGCTCTACCGGTTTAATAGATACTATTTAAGGTGGGTGAGGTGTAAGTTTGTATTTTAATAATTTTTATTGTTTTGATTTGAATCATTATTTATTTAATAAAATAATAATTTTTAATTTAAATTTATTATAAAAATATATAAATATTAATATAAAATTATTTATTTTAATATTCTTTTAAATAGTAATTTGAGCTTGCATAAAAAATTTTTAAATTTTTGACTTAACGCATGAATAGAGGCCAGCCACATATTAAGAGAACGATATTGATAGATTTAATATTTCATATATACATGTGATATTTTATATTTTTATCAGTTACGTAAATATAAATATAATATAAATTATTAAATATCAAAATCTTAAAGATAAACCTAATACATATATATCAAATATGTAATGTTAGACGTATCTATTATACTTTTTTGGTGTCTATTAAACACGTCGTGTTTTTTATAGCGTACCTAAAGTAATCAGGTCTGGGCATTGGCCACCTAAACTTTTGATAATACTTTCAAATTTTTTAATTTTCACTTGAAAATAAGATATATTTATGCTTTGGTCCCTCCAAAGATTTTTAATTTGGTTTTCTTTGTAAATTTTGCACTTTATAAGGTAAACTTATTAACACTTTTGATATTCAGTGAACTTATTAACTTAATTCTCTCTATTTTTTTAATAAATCAAATAGATATGTTGACATTAATTATTGTGTTTCTATATAGTATTCAATTTTGTCCAAAATCTTTAAAATATATTAAGTTGAATTAAGTATATTTTAATTCAGACACAAGACTAAGAGTCAGTTTTTTCAAATGTATAGTTAAATTTATGAAGCCAATTTTTTTTTTTGTCTAATGGCCTTGGAAATTGGAACCATTAATTAGGTTTTGATTCCTAAAGCCCCATATTTTTTGGGGTTTGAATCTTATTTTTAGGCTTCTTGGATTGTTTATTGAGTCTTAAATGGCAACAGAGAGAATGGCCATTAGATTTAATAAACAACTGATACAAAAAAAGTTGTATATTTAAAAATGTTTAGGTTGTAATTTTATTAAGTTTAAAGGGTAAAATAGTTAAAATATTAAAATGAGAGGTAAAAGTGATATAATTTTTTCATTAGACAGAATATTACAAACCTTAAAAAAGATGAGAATGACATTACCTCATATATTATCGAATCTTGTTACAGTAAGCAATAATAAATTATCAAAATTTAAAAAATATTTTTAAAACAAACATAGTAATTTCATAAATTATCGAATCTTATTACTGTAAGCAATAATAAATTATCAAAATTTAAAAAAATATTTTTAAAATAAACATAGTAATTTCATGTTGGAATCTTACATTACTCTAGGTAATGCAATATGATCCCAACCAAACCCTCAACCAAACCCTTTAGTGGTAATGGAATTTTTTGAGGAAAGATCTAATTATAGTGTGATGGAAAATGGGCTTTTTTATTAGAATAATATAAAAAAATTTATTTATCGAAATAAACTATTTTTAGATTATTTATCGAAATAGGTCAAATTTAAAAAGCTATTGAGAAAATTATAAAATTTAGTTAAAAAATCATCAAATCAAATGACGGTTTCTCAACATTGTCATGCAATACTCCTATTGAAAAATCGGTAAATGAAAGTAAACTAATAATTATTAAAAAAGAGTAAAACCAAAAAGATAATTATAAAAAATAAAATAATTATTAAAATTATTAATAAAAATTTTAATTATCTTTTAACCTCTAATTTTATTTTTTTCTTTATTGTTGCTCTTCTCTATGTTCTTAATAAAACTGACTTTTCTTGTATATATAAAAATATATATAAATTATATATATTAAAATAATATTTACAAATAATAAAATATTAAAAATTATTTTTATTAATCTTGAGTTAAT
>JBBYHM010000019.1:11132996-11143358 GCA_038381775.1 Adansonia rubrostipa
TTTGTTTCTCTAATTGTTTGCAACGTCAAAACCGTTTTAATATTCTAAGTTTTATAAAAATTTTATCATAGTTTTTTTCTGTAAAAAAAAAAAATTGAAAAGTTGGAAGTTTATGGCGATTGAATGAAGTTTTTGACTAAATCAGTTCTTCAAAATCTGTTTTGCAAGTTTAAATAGGTTGAGAGCATTTTTTTCTTCATAATAAAAGTAAAAAAAAAAAAATTGTAAAATAAAATGAACCTAACTTTGATCCCTGATGACCCACATGAGTATCAACCTTAAAGTATTGATTGATTTAATTACTTATTTCAAAAATTATTTTTTCAAAAATATATTTTTTTAAAAAAAATATTTTTATTACATTTTTTGTGAATAATTTTGTGTAATTATTTTAGCATTCTTTAAAATTTATCTTTACTTATACGTGTATATTTTTATATAAATTTATCTCGACTAATTATTTATTTATTTCATTATTTATTGTTTATTTTTCTTGTTCATTTAATTATTTCTTTTAATCCTTTATAATTAAATTATATATATATATATACTTATATCAATGAGTAATAAAAAAATTCATATAAAAGTTTATTCGAATTTTAGAAATAATTTATCTTAATTAAAATTAATTAAGATCTTTCCGATTATGAAACTCGAATAAGTCGCAAATGGTTGACTTCTAAGAATTTTCTAGGTGAGAAAATTTTGATTAAATTCCACCAGCACGATAGAGAGTTTAGTCGATAATTTTCAATATTAAAGGCCTTAGTTAATTTTTATAAATAAAAAATTTAATTAAATAGGAATAAAGTTTATAATTTTTACTTTTCTACATAAAATATTAAAATAAATCTGACAACAAAGTCACTTTAAGGGAGCAAACGGATTCCTTTGGATACTCCTGATGTGAGAAAATTTTTTGCGAAATTCCACCAGCATGATAGAGAATTTCTTGAAAAATATTTTCTATATTTAATTTTCGATTAAAAATAAATAAATTAGATGCTTAGATAAAATTTAGATTTTTTTTTTATTTTTCATAAAATTTTAAAATGAATCCGACGATGGATTTAATTTAAGGAAGCAAATGGATTTCCTTAAAAGCTCTTGAGGTGAGAAAATTTTTCTCGAGCATTCCACCAGCATAATGGAGAATTCCTTAAAAAATATTTTCAGTACTTAAATATTCTGTTAATAATTAAGACCTTTTAAATCTTAAGACCTTTAGTTCAACATTAGGATAACTAAGTACCGTCTTTGTGACAGATGTTGTGGGGGTGCCAATCTTTCCCCACACATAACCGAACTCCTGAGTCTAGTTCTAAACGTAGACCAGAACCTATTCTTTTACGGTGCCTTAGTCTAGCTTAGGATAATCTTAAAAAGAATAGATTTATATAGGTGATCCAATCACACTTTTAAAATGATTAGTGGTGACTCCCACCTTTTATGTCTGACGGTCGAATTCGAATTTGGCACGTCACAATACGAGATTAGCCATTTTCCTTTTGTTTATCAGTCTGACTAATGACGTGCAAATGCTTAAGAGGATAGTAAAGCGAAAAATACTGGAACTACTTGGCTGGATGTAGTAAAAGGATGGTATTATAGTAGGAGCTGGCGTCAAAACTGCTTAGCTAATGCACTTATATGCAGTTTTTTCCATGCTGTTCAATCATTTGTGAATTAGTGGGCACTTGTTGCATACGCTAATCATGGTCCAAACTTCAAAGTTAGCGGCTATGAAAAGCTTTATGATCAAAAGAGTGAGTCTTCTTCACCCTTCCCACCCTCTTAGTAGCTGCTTGTCAAAGCTCACAATGGTGTCATTAAGTTTTGGTTAAAGATGATTGCAAAGTGTCTTGTGCCTTGCGAGTTACAATAATCCAAAGTGAACATTAACCAATTTCGAATCATTTTCAGAACAACAAAAGGACTTCAAGTTTTCTAACATGTATGATGTATCAGTACATGAAGGTTGATTCAGTTCCACGTTATAGATTCGACTATTACCCCCTGACAGATGGTTGCTTGAGTGTGCAAAAATATAAGCAATTAACATAAAAGTGAATCAAGAATGAATGAATGAAATTCCTGTCACGTTGCAGTAAAAGAATTCTATACATTAATTCAAGGTCCATCATCCCAATCTCCAATCAAATTACAAATATCGGAACACTCTACCAAGCTGCACATGAAAAAAATAGTCTTCATAAGTAGATGCAAATTAGTGGACCCGAACTTGGAGAAAATGAACGTCCAAATGATAATTGAATCATGATGCAAGTGTACAGCTCTTGAGTACAGGTAGTTTTGCCTGCAAAGCTTTTATTGATATAAATTATAGACAGTGCAGACCTGACATTTTGCAGAACGATTCTTTTCATTCTTATAATTGATATAATTTGTAATAATATACTGTCATCGCTAATACAAGGAATTAAGAAATTTTACCAGTACTTTCGACTTCGAAACCCTTCCTTGAAAACCACCAAAGGTCTGCAGAGAATGAAACAGACAATCAAATATTTTATCAGAGGCAAGGTGTTAAGGCCTACTACTACTAGTAGTATAAGGAAGCAGAGCAAATTATTTTGGCGTAGACAGATTTCAGTTGCAAGGGTCTATTGCAGCCAGGCTGCCGTAGGTGTTTAGGTAGCAAAATCAGATGGATCTTTGGAAAGAACTCAAAGTACCTTCTGATATTAAAAGGACCTTCCCCGGGAGAGCCATCACCACCTCTAATGCAAGTGGTGACACATTTGGTGGTGCATGACTCAGCCTTCCTAGACTTTGGACGCTGGATTCTAGGCTTCTTGCAATCTTTGGCGGATGCACACTCTCCTGAAAGTGTTTGGGGTATGTTGGACAGTGTTTCCGAGTCCTGGGGTACCTCAGCAGGCGCAGCTGGAGAGATTAAAACAGCAGCAGCCGCAAGGAAGCTACCTGCAAGGTAGCATCTGCGGCTGAATCTGGTGAGTTTACTATTGTTCTTGCTGGAAATGTTGTTGCAGCTGCTGCTGTTGACACAGTACAACGAAGTTTTTAAACAAAAAGCTGCACCAGGGCCATAAATTAGCATTATGGTTAATGTGTAGCTCTTTGTTGATATCAATTCTGTTTCTTCATTTTAGCAGGGGTTAAAGAAACCAGAAGTTTGTATGTTATTTTCCTTATCTCTATAATGTTGCTGGTGGTCCTTGCTTGGAGAGTTATCCAGTATCGCTTTGTTGATCCACGTGTTGACCTTTGTTTTTGTGGCTGGCCTGTAATCAGGACACAAAGATTACAGTTACCTCAGAATCCATCCATTAAATTATAAAATTTGCATCAAGTCACATGAATTGCACGTAGGCATGACCCCACGGCAAACTTCAGCATCATCCTTCAAGCATTATGTTCAACTGTTCATTCAGCAGCATATGCAAATTAAACGATAAAATATATTCCTTGAACATTTTTTATTGCCAATTTCCGTTGTCCATTTGATTTATTAAATGAATTTAAGACATTACCATTATAATCCAATGAATCACTTTTGAATGAATTTACTGGTTATTATATATGAAAACACCGTTTAATCTTGTGTAACATTTAATGATGTTTTTACATCACAGTGAACCATAAAAAACACATTTTCTACGTCAAATTACATACGGATTTACAGGGGAAAAAAAAAAGAAACAAAACCTACGGATAACCTATTAAACGATCATCATCTAGGCAAAAGAGAAGACAGAAATGTTTTATTTTGCTGACTTCCAAAGAGGTATCAAATTATGGGACTGACTTCTTGTTTCTTCCTTTCTCGATGCAGCTCCAGCCGGACGCTTGTTCCTCGGGGAATGATAACATGTTATCCTCGGATGATTATCAAGTGTTTTTCTCCAAAATATAGAAGGCCGGAGTTAAATATTTGTTTGCTTTTTCAGGCAAATGGGCAAAGCGTAGAAAGAAATATGTCAATGCTGCTTCAGTTCAAGTCGCTATTGGTTACCAAGCAATTAAAAGCTGGTAGTGAGGATTTTTAATTTGTCCTCACCAGCTCATAAAGTTCCCTCGCTCAGCAAAATATTCATGACAGACCGGCACATAATCAAGTTTCTGTTAGTTCCCTCATACTTTGAAATTAATTTTTGAGCCAATCAGTGTTACCCACATCAAAGCTCTTATTCCTTGCAGTCGAATCATGCAATGCTTTCACGCACATATCAGCCACATCGGCATAAAGGAAGAGCGTATTAAGACAGCATACAAACTTGATAGTGTTCTATTACAGTCCGCAGTAGTAGTACATTCTCACCTGACAAATCCTGTTTCCTCGATCGAATATAAGAGCTCGTTGGCCACCAGGTTCCTCCTGTAAGAATGAAACTTTGATTCAGTACATATTTTGGCCATAACAAAGCCAAGATTGGATTCAAAAAAAAAAAAAAAAAGTTTGAAAACATTCGGTAAACTCCTATTTCCCATTGTAATATACAGAAGTTCTTTACAGATTTTCTTTTGTAAAAATAACACACAGCCCTCTAACACTATTGTGCAATTGGAGCACTTTTGAATGTTTCAAATTATGCATGAGTAATTGGAAATGCCTCAGACATGTCAGGGAAATTCTATTTCATTGCAGCATTTTTTTTGCTGCTCTCATCCTTAACACATACACTGAAACAATGAGCTTGAAAAGTATGTCAGCATGTTCAACGACTCAAAAGAGTTAATATTATAATCAAATTTGTAAAGGGTTACCACCATACCTCAACAAAAACCCAAACAAAAAAAAAAAAAAACACTTTATGTTTGCACCAACTATATATAAATCTCAACAACTTGCCAAGAATGATATAACAGCATTACCTTTAGGGGACCACGGCCAATAGTTGTGTACCAAAGACCTGATCTTCTCAATGAATCCTCACCGGCCTGAAGAAAGGTCAATCACGATAACATAAGGTATGTAAGAAAAGGATAACAGAGAAGGAATCATTCTCGCATTAATATAAACAGAACCAGAAGACAACACTTACCCTCTTGGCTTTCAAAACTTGCTCCCTTCGGTTTGGCTCAACTCCTAATCCTGTGCATGATACTAAAACAAAATCTGTTTCCTGTCCAGTCTGCAAAATAAAAAGGTAAAATAATTTTAGAATTGAGGAAAGTGACTGATCTCCTTCAAAATATATCATAACAGACTAGGTAGTAACTTTAACACAGCTCTTTATCAGGTATCATGGTAACCACATTTACAAATATTTCAAATCTGCTTTCTACATTGCACATGAACATATTTGCAGTCCAATCAACAACCTAGCGTCAGACAAGAAATTGAGCACAGGGCATATCTATAAGCATAGTTCAGCTTTTTTTTTTTTCTCATCCTTCGGACCCTAAAAGAGTTTTAAAATAATAAAATAATAAGTCACACATAGCTTTTCTGTACTATTTCATCTGTCTATTATTCACCCCCACCTTTCAACATGTAAGCCAAGGCCTCCAAGTTAGTTTTAAATGGTTGACTCACTGCAGCAATTAACCATTTATTTCCCCTTTAAATCACCTTAAACGTTGTAGATAAGAACTTAAAACAATGGTTTTACAACACAGATAGGTATGATAGTTGCAGATGCATATTCATGCATGTGCACACATGTGAATGTCCCTGCTTGCACACACACAAGTGGAATGAAGCAAATCTATATTGCTCCGACTGTTCCTTTTTCTTGAAGTATCCATGTCTGACACCCGTGTCTGAAGTATATCAAGACATGAGTACGGGGATATGACCCAACAAATATGGAAAGACTTAGAAATAATAAACATACCCGTGTCGGATGCATATCCATATCCGACACTCACACCCAAGTCCGAGTAACATAAAAAAGCAAACTATATGGAAAGAGCAAACTCAAGAACACTATTTGCAGCACAACCCATATTTCCTTAATATACCTATATTACAGGAAGAGGCTCAAAGCAGCAATGCCTTTTCTGCATTTAACTCATTGAAGTTAATGCCTACCATATCACATTATTCAGACCAGTAACTCTTCATAAATGTTACCAAAAAAGGTTCAAAAGTGCTCATTTATCATGTTACAGCATAAAATGATAGCATAAACTATAACGTATCTTAAACATGGTAAGAGAAACTGAAGGCCCTTCTGTTGACAAAGGACGAATATAAACACTTACAGGCAATGCTTTTATATATTCTAATATAAGCTTGAAACTTCAGGGGTCTTGCTTCATTCCTGCTGGTCCTTCAACAGGCCTCTGCAGCAAGAATATATAGAATTAGAAGCCTTGAAAGCAAAATAGTCATTATTTGATCAAGGGAAACAAGAAACCCATAAATAATCAGAAATCACTGTAGCAACATATGAATGCTGACATTAGTGACACTGCTGATGTTGCACTGCAACAAAAAAGTTGAATACCTTCTATTGCTAATCATCTTTTGGAGTCAATCACACCACATCTTGTTGAATTAGATGTTTAAGGAATAAATGAAAAAATTTGCTAGTCTATTGTTAGAAGAGTGCAGTAGAAAAATAAGGGAAACAATAAACTTTACGGTCTCATCAGCAAAAGGAGAGTGACGGCATGATTCGTTAAAAATGTTCAACAACCCTTTTCCTAGAGACCATAAAACCTGAAGGAAACATGCTCAGAGTAGACTAAAAAAAAATTGTATACTAAAAAAAGAATAGTTAAAAAAATTATACACTAAAACAAGCAGAGTTGCCCTTGTAGCAGAAAACAAACTTTCTGCACACAACGTAACATGGATAATATACAAATTTTCAAGTATCACTTTTTGAGTGTGTTTGTGGCCAAAGATCCGACATGCAAGCCTATGATATGTTATCTAAATATTAGTAGTCCGTTCACATGGCAATATGCAAGCAGAAATCGTCATTCAAGTGCATTAGTAACTTGAATGCCTCCATCAAAGGCTCATAATATGAGATAAACTGTCGCTATGAAAACAACTGATGCAATCAGTTAATCAGAATTCACAAACTCTATGCAGTGCTCCAAAAGTTTCGATTTAAGAAATGAACAAGCAAGCTTCACACTAATGACAATCTCTGTTCCAGGGAAGGGAACATTCAGTATTCACCAAGTTTACTCCGTAGTAGTGGAGCATCATACGAACATAGGAAAACAAAGCCTTCTTCTGATTTATTTTTGCGAGATTTTTAATTTTATATCCATATCAGACAGCCCTACCGCAAAAGTTCATTTGACTTCAAAATGGATGGCCATATAGATCATCAAGAAGCAACCAACAACGGTGAAACAAGACAGGTGATTAAGATGCATGATTTCTCTCTGGTTTAAAAATCATAATATTCAACAAAATACCAAGCTAACACAAATTCATTACCATTCAAAGAGCTATACCTAAAACCTTCGACAATACATGCAGGTAAGGATCCCCTATACTTTTACAAGTTTCTAAAGCAGGTGATACAGTGCAAGTTTCAAAATACACAAACCTGTCTTCGTGGCTCAATGCCTATAGTTATTGTACGTACAAGGAATGGATCTAATGGTTGATCATCTGGTTTCACAGGATGGAAGGATGGAAATGGCACTCTGACTTGTCAATCACAGTAAAGAGGAAAATATGAAATTTAATAGATACCCCTCAACAAAATTCTTCAGAAGAATTGATGCATAGAATGGTTGTGATGGAAAGCACATAGCTTTCTAAGGATAAGAGGTCATTACGCTAGAAAATCTGACTTTTGTGTTTATTCTGGCAAAATATAATTTTCTTTGAGTTGTATCCGCTGAAGGACCAGCTCCAAGAATTACAACATACGATCTTCCATTACCACCAAGAGAGAGAACTAGACCTTCATACCTGAACACAATATATATCACCAAGTGAGAAGCACTTTTAAGGTGGAGTCGATGTTAACAACTACTCAAGCAACAGCCAGCTTCTGCTAAGTAAGAAAGTATGTAGATAATGGAAGTACTAGATACCTGTCAAGAGTGCAACCTAAAGGAAGTGAAAGCTTTTTCAACAGCTTAACATATCCACCTCTGGTGAAAACATAGCCTACAGTTAAGCATCAAACAAGAGTTAAACATAGAACAGCCTAGATTTGTCATGGGTAATAAGCACACATGAAGGCTGTAAATCTTAATTGCTTCAAGCTAGACATGCATCATATTTTAACTAAAATTGACCTGAGATCCACTCTCAGTGTAGTCAAATTTAGCATCCATTCCACCATCATACTTAGAAGCAATCACATCCTGTAAGTAAGTACCTTGACGTACTTCCCATCCATTCAATGAACCTTCAGATTTGAACTTAGAAAGCAGAAGCTTGCTTTTGCTGCTTTTCCCTGCCCGAATTTGTGCCTTGTAGTCCTGCAGATAATGTTAGATATCAGTTCACCAAACTATTTCTTGGAGAGAAACATAGATTGACCATGCACCAATCCACCATTAAACCACCCATAAGCTACAATTGAGAGTTTTATCAGAATCCTAGCATAAAACATGGTACTGTAGGTAATGTTAAAACGAGTTCATAGGAGAAATGCCCAAAAGTTGGACTGAAGTTAAATTTAATGAAAAAGAAGGATCATTCTACCGCCTCCAGTATCGTGATGATTTGTTTTAAGCATTGCGAGGCATGGAACATCCGCAGAAAAAGCTAGCCTTGGAGGAATCCACTGCATTCAAATGTGCATATACTATTAAAGATGGAGTATAAGAGACGAGAGGGAAAAAAAAAAACTGAATGCTTTGGTAAGATTTAAAACCCCTTGGTTGTCAACTCTATAGAGATCCCCAGTAATAGTAGACCGAGCAGTGGCACAGTGGATAATCTTGTTGCAACCTTCCACTGCAGCTTGAAGGGTGGAACGCTCACTCACATCGCCAATTACTATATCAACTGACCTAGGAAGCATGTCCAACACCTCTTGATCTGCCTTCCTCACCAAAGCATTCGGTCACAGAACTAAAGAAAACACTTTAATCAAAATAAATTTACAAAATTTAAAGAAGCCCAGCTCATCTATCACATTATAGTTTTCGACCTCTTTAGGCAAAGTACGAAATAACCAGGTAGAGAAACAAATGTCAGTCCCAAGTCAGAACTTGAAACTTGAAACTTGGAAAACTAATATTTGAAGTTCAAAGCAGCTCTAAAGGAAAAATACATATAGAAAAAGCATATTACAAGAGCAAGAGAGTAGAAGAGAAGTGGTAAAAGCAAAGCAACCTTGACAGTGGATCATTTAAGCATGAGCTTACACACAACAATGATTCCAACGCGGCTGCTGGCACCAACAACAAGGACAGTAGTGTTTTGAGCACCAGGAATGGCAAACTCAGCCATGGGTCTTTTCTAATAAGCAAGCATCAAAAGCTTCCCTGTCATCTGCACGAGTCGTCCTTGATATCTGCCCAACCCAGAAAACTTCCTCCAAACCTCGTCAAATATTTGCCTGGATTTACGTCTCAACGCCACTGGATTCACGTCGTTCAAACTCAATGAAACTTGCCGTGGTTGTTGCGCTTGCGCAATAGGTGCAGTTGTTGTTGTAATGGGAGTTGGAGAAGAAGTTTTTTTGGGTTTGGGTTTTTTCTTCTTGGCTTTGCCATTACTGTCGGGAGAGGCAGCAGCTTGAGGGATAAAGAAGGTGGTACGATGACAAAGAGAAGATTGCAATTTCATCTAGTTGGGGCAGTTGTTGAGACTGTTGCTTAAACTGGTTGAAGGACTCGTTGCTGTTGCAGTCCGGGCGCCCGTTGCTCTTTTTTTCAAAAAAAAAAATCAAATTAATAAAAAATAATTTTAAAAACAAAAAGCTTTGAATTCGTCTATAAGATATTCCATGCACTTTATATTGCTGCAAAGTGAATAATTATGACGGGAGATTTCTTTTTTTTTCCCCTTTTTCTCCTTTTAAATGGTAATGAATGGAAAGAAAGGTGGGGCTGAGGCTCGAGAGATTAAAATCATTGGAAGAAGCAAAAGCAAGAAGAAATGAAGACCGCATACTTCTGATTTTTTGAGTTTGGGGGGTTTTTAGAACAATGAGTACGTTAAATGCGACAAAACGTATTTTTATATTATATTTATATATTTAACTATTTAATGATACGATAATTATATTTAAAATTTTTTATATTTATATTAATTTTAATATATTTATAATTTATATTAAATAAATTTTAAAAATATATTATCGTATTATATTTTTTTAAATTTATACATACCATATTTATATAATCTTATATGATATTATTAATTAAAGCCAACAGGCTCGCGACGTTGAGTTTACCGATTTCCTATCATTATTCGTTCCTGCGCATTTTAAAGGCTAT
>JBBYHM010000019.1:11167089-11180007 GCA_038381775.1 Adansonia rubrostipa
CCACAAATGTTATAATATTTTGAATTGAGGTTTGGGTGGTTTTGGAAGTATAAAAGCAGTTCAAGAGGCAATAGGCAGTATGCGCGCCACGTTGAGTTACCTATTTCCTCTCATTCCCTCTCAGTTGACTGATAGAAAACTAGGGATACACCTGTCAATTGTCAATTGGAAGCCAGTTGGAAAAAATTCATATCTATCAAGTTAATTCCGATGGATCTTTTAAATTTATTAATCATTTCATATACACAGACATATATATATATATATACATATATATTCATATAGACGCACACGTCATTCATTTATGGTCCTTTGTTGGTTAAAGATTTGAATTATTATAAATTAAAGTAAAATAAATTAAATCTTTTTATGACCAACTTTTTGAATTTATTAAATTTAAATTAAATTTTTTTATCGATCGTAAAAATTTAAATTTGTAAAGAGATTAAATTCAAGTTTTAACATAAATAAAGATGCTAACAGCATTTAACTTATTTCCAATTTGAAGTGAATCCTTCGAGTTTTAATCAAATAGCAAAATACCTGAAATTTTAATTAAAACCGAAATTTATTTATCCGATCTAATTCACTTAAAAGAGGAGAAATTGAATTTAGTAATGTAAAGAAGCAAATATTGTTAATATTTTGAATATATATATATATATATATGTATATATCTAAATTAAAAATCCCATAAAAGTAAAAGCAAGTAAGAATGAAATAGACCATCATTGAATTGAACTATAAACATATTGTTATAAACATAAAATTCACAGTATATATTAAAAATGAATAATTGCTACACTCCCTCCATTGCTATGCTACTTCTTTTTTTTTTTTTTTCCATATTTAAATAAGAAGCCATTCTACAAAAGGACCACAAAAAAGAAAAAAAAGGTGAAGAAAGACCAAAACAAAAGATTTTGAAACTAACCTCCCTCCCAACACCTTCCTATGTAAGAAAACAATTTAGAACAATTATACTACAATGGCCACCGCCAAAGATAATGGCATTTGGCAATAGCATTCCACAGAATACAAGATATAAAAATTAAAAGAATCACCAAATCCGGCCACTCACAAACGTCACTACTTCAACTCCCATGGCCTTGGGGGGGGGGGGGGAGGTCATTAGCGACTGTCGCGGGCAGATCTTGTCTCCTAAAACTTCATTAGCTTTCGGTCAAAGGTTTATGAAGGAAAGAATTGTTCCACAACAAAGCCATCACTAATCAAATCTGTTTCTAACATTGTACTTGCCTATTCCCCGCCCCCCCCCACTGTAACCTAGATCAGCCAGTTTTTCCCGTCACTACTGCCTATTTCTGAGCAGTGAACCAGTGGAGCAGCACAAAAACTACTTTCTACCTCACTTTGTAAAAGGGAGCGGTTCTCATTAAAACATCCGAATCTATAGAAACAATTATGTTTTACCCAGAATTACCAGCAACCTCTGCAGCTCTCTGTCTCATCATCTCCATCACAGCAGCCCTACGTCGCGAATCAGACTGCTGTTGAAGCCTCCTCAAATGTTCCTTGAGATCTCTGTATTGATTAAGGACTTTAACATTATTAACTTTAAAATTAAACCCATGAGCATCAACAGAAAAAGAAGCATAACATATGGGTTTTCAGGAGGGTAAGAGGTGCATGCATGTACCTGCAACGTGGTACATGGCATTCAGATTCTTTGCATGCCCGGGCATGAAGTTGTAGCAGATACCACATTTTCTTGCAAAGTAAACAGCCACCAGAAGCACGTGTTTTGCATTGTATTCCATGGCGGAAAAGCCCTTTCACTTTCCGACAATTTGGGTATTGGCAATGTGCAGAACGACATTGTGATGCATGCACCAAAAGGTCAAGCATTTTCCTCAGCTGCAAATTTTATGAAACAATACAGTTAGAATGCATAAAAAATCTACCATGTTTTTAATAAAAAAGTACAATAAGTTTATAAAAAAAAAGCACCTGCAGAACCCTTAGTTGCCTAGCCTCTTTATTCTGCGCATCACGTTCAGCCATGGATGGATGATTTGTTAACTTGTGAGGATGATCAATGCCCCCATCCTTTTGGTAACAGGCATTGCACACATCATAATCAGGGCAAACTTCACAGCGCCAACCTTGACCAGTTTCAATGTCCAGATGACATACGTTACAGGTCGTGACAAATGCAGGAGCAGTTGGATTATGAAGATGGTAGAGGACCATCATCGATGAATGTTTAGCCCGCCTTAAGGTATCATACTGATAATGATTCCCTTGACAAAGACTCAAAAATGCCTGCCTAGTATCAAAGAATTCACTCTCAAGAATTTCATCTTTATCCTTCGTATCACTAGGTACAGCAGTAATTTCAACCTGCACAATGACAATTTTCCACAAAAGCTCAATTAGAAAAGAAAAGACAAGTCAGCATACAGAAGAAGCAACGAACACAAACACTGGAAGTAAATTATTGCAGTACACCAACAAACTTACCGGATAGAGAACATGTTTTTCCCTTTGATTGATGGGATGTCTCTCTCTTTCTTCACGTTTTTGCTCTGCTTCATAGCACCTGTGAAAGTAGAAAGAAGCAAAAATCAGATAAAGACATCTAGGACACTTTCTCCCAGCAGGAAGAAGCAGACTGAAATAGGAATAGAGGAAGATAAAGGATCAAAGCTAAGAATTGATCAGGGGAAGGGGAGTTGTCTTGAAATATGAAAAATAATCTGTTTTTCTTAAATGCAGCAAGTATCAGCTTCCTTTTCTGTAAAAGCAAAAGTATGATGGTAATAAATTGAAGTTTTAAATGAGGGGGGGAAGTAACTCTGAAACATCCCTTGAGCAAATATATAGTAGTAGAGTTACCATGTCAACTGACAGGTGAAATTTTTGTCCCGGCAATAGTAAGAATTCTATTTTGCCAAAAAGCTCTGTCCTTGCCAGAGTTTAGTTCAACAATAAATTCCAAGAAACTTAACACAAGAGAAGTCCAAGCATCAACATTACCCAACAACAGTTTCATAACTGAAATATTAACACCAAGGACTGCAAAACTTGCACGGTTTTATTACCGTAAAGGCTGAGCCAAGGTGATTAATCTTTATATCTAAAATTTACTAAGCAAAATTAATAGTAATATAATAAAAAAATGCCAATGGTTTGTATTACTGTAAAGGCTAAGGCCATGTAATTAACCTTTATATCGAGAAAGTAGTGCCAACGGCTGACCCAAAATAATTAGTGATAATAACAAAAATAATGCCAAGGAGTTACATAACTAGCACACCTCGATGGTATTAATAATTATTTATCATTTGCATATGAAAGTGGGCCAGACTTACAACTGTCAGAGAATAAGAAACATACTCATTTGTAGAATGCAGAAAAAGATTGAATACTAGCATAGGTTCAAACTTGCGAAGTGAATAATAGAATATAACATAGATGCTTTAACTATGTGTATGAAAGAGAGTACACCCATCTCATATATAGATCTGATTGAAAGATTAGAGGTTCTTGTTCTACAGAATCACATTACTATTTATAAGATCCAACTGATAAAATTATTACCCGCTAGACTGCCACATGTTATACTTCTTGTCCCATACACACATACACATACATATACATATATATATATATATATAGAGAGAGAGAGAGAGAGAGAGAGCTCAAAGATACAAGATAATAATACACAGTTAATGGAGTAGCAATCTTACCGATCACAAATCTGAAAGTTCTTGCACTGGTTGCAGACCCAGCGGTTTCCAGATACCATTAAAATACAACAATGAGTGCAACAATGCTGCAAGTGAACCATGATAAAATCCTCCTTCATTGGGGAAATGGTTTCACCAAGCTGAGGTAAGGAAAAAAGAGGGGAAGTGTGAAAATGTCACAAATAATATAGCAAGATTGTAATTTCCATATCTACTGGCTTTCCACATAATAAAATCAAAAAGGAAAAAGGCCGAAGGACTTGGAAGAAAAGAAATTACTTTATGCATCAGTAGCAGATCCTTTGATGCGTTAGCAGAGAGATCAGACTGACCCGATGCTTTTAAAGCCCTTTTTGTTATGGTCTTTTTGGTTGTTCCCTTTTTATTCAGTTTTCTGCCATCTTCTTCTTGACGGAGCTGATTAATTAGATCTTCAGCAGCCCCAGGCCAGTAATCACCATCAAAATATGGCAGCCTAGCCGCTGTTACCTTGGCCTTACATTCACCAGTAGTTACAAAGAAATGATCATATAAATTAGTAAGTTCAACAACGATATTTTCCTTGGAAGCTTTCCTTAACATTGCCAAATACCTGAAACAGCATTCAGGTATATCAGGGAAATTAATAATAATGGATTAATAAAAATATAAGGAATTAAAAAAATAAATCTCGATAACTATTTGCCTCACCATTCGCGCAGTTTATCTGATTTAGGTGTTTTCTGAATTTCTGGATGACAATATAAGATATAATCTTCACCCTTTAGTGGAGGGCAAGCCCATATATAGCAACTTGTGAAACCACGCTTCTTGCAATATTCAAGGTACCCAATCTGAAAATTTAAGGTTTAGAATCCAATATGCTAGACAATGATGTCAAATAAATAGGTCACTGATACTACATGTAAAATGAAAATCATGACAATGATTATCACTAAGCGGAGTTCAATAAGAGTTTGGACTTACAAGAATTTCATGGTAAACAAATGTACGTAGAGCCTCTCCAGTAACTGCTTTAACCTCAGGCCGGAAATACTTGACTGAATCTAGGTATGACAGATAAACACGTCGCTGATTTGGAAATGCACATTCTGATCCAAATTCTTGAACATACATGCCAAACAAGCATACTTCTACCCCTTCTATCTTTTGAAAGAGTAAAATTACCTAAAAGAGAAAAACATAACTTAAAAGCATTTCATGATGACAATTAAAATGCCATATTCAGCATACAAGCATGTATCACACTTAGCTGATCAGTAAAAAATTTAAGGAAAAAAAAACATAAGCATGTATTATATTTAATTTATATCCTTCACACCTTCGATTTATATGGAAATTCAGGCGGATAATTAACTTCTTGAAAGATTTCAAGAAAACGCTGCTTCACTTCCAGCTTTTTGTCAACTGATGAAACAACTCTAATTACAAGTGCCTCAGCACCAGGAACCTGGAAATATCAATTAAAAAAGACATAAGTGTATTTCCTCAAGCAGCGGAAAGGATTAACATGCAACTTCAAAAGACCGGAAAAGAGATTAACAGTAATAACAAGAAGAAATTCCAGATATAGAAGAAAGTTAAAAGGCCCAAGTCAAAGGAATCAGAAATCTTTAATTCTAGCCAATGCACAATAAGCCTTGTGGCTACGTGACCCATAACTGGCTAATGGGTGGCAAACGCAAAACAACATTCAAAGCCATCTGGATCCTTTCAAACATAAAAGTTGGTAAGATCTAATTAGCCCATTTTTCAGTTTCCTAATTGTACAACAAAAAAACTCCACACTAAAATCTCAATCACCCACAAAAAAAAAATGCTTCAACTTATATCACCTCTACAACTTTTGATTCTTCAGCATATAACCATGAACGTGCAAAGTTATTTGAATATAGCTATATTTCTTTCTTTCTTCTCTTTTTGTGTGTATGATTATTAGCGATTCTGAAAGTCTTTCAGCAACCTCAAAGTAGCAAGAAGATCACCACAAGAGAATCAACTGTCATCATGAGAATGTTAATCACCTCATCATAACTTTTTCCTTGAATCCTAGCCCTCTCTTCTCTTTCTTGTTTCAGTTTCCTAAATAGCCGTTGCTCTATGTGGTCGCTAAGGATTGTTCTTGGCAAATCTTTGGCCCCAAGTACAGCACTCTGAGGTAAGGGCTTCCGCTCTCCTCTTTCAACCTCAGCAATATAGCAATTGGGGCATGTATATTCAGCTTGCCCACCATCATTCCTCCTACCATTAAATAAAGCACAAATCTGATGTTGCCAAGCTTCACACTTGTCACATTGAACCCACTGCACAATTTTATTGAAGACAAAGACAATGTAAGAATAAATGTTAGGGATGATCAGAAACAAACAATGCTATCTCTACCAGACTCTTCACCATGAAAACAAAAAGTCTGTATTGTACATACCCATTCTTCAGTCTCTTCATCATTCTTTTTCTTCTCAAGCCTTGCCTTCAGAATGGCAGTTCCATCGACAAAAATGCTATCTCCACGAGACTCATTATAGCATGGAATACAAAAGTAATGCCGTGTATCACCGGCTCCCACTGTGTAGTACATTGCATTTCGCTTAATGCGAGCACCACAAGGGCTGCAATAAATAGGTGGTGGTTCAAATGTAAGTTTCTCAACTGCACATAACTGACAGGAGTTCTCACTCATTGATTGCTCCATTGCTTGATTTTTTTCAGCCTTTGCTTTACTCTGTAGAATAAAAAAATAAATATCATCAGTATACCTCATCCTATCTCCACGTCAATTTTCTGGTAAATCAAGTAGCAAGCTGGCACATATATTCACCTCCTACGACTTCTCAATGATCTCCATACAATAATAGAAACAGTATCTGAAACAAATCAGAGTACTACAATAAGGCATACCTGGCCAACCCATCGTCTGAGACCAGTAATATGTTCCCTAACCTGCTCCGGGGTGAATAGTTCGGTGAGTGACACACCCTTTATTTTCGGTTTCCCAGATTTAACTCCAGCCGCACTTTCAGGAGACTGTATCCCATTTTCTTGTTTAACTAAGTCAGGCTCCTTCTCAATCTTAGCATTTTCTTGCTTGGATAGACCACCAAATTCATCACATGTCACAGGCTCACCATCAGTCTTCTGTTTGCTTATGTCATCCACAGCATCCTTCATCTCAATAATAACAGGGCTACCTTTAGCAGAACTCATGTGGACTTCTTTCTTCACTTCCATAGGCTCAGATTTAACTGGCATATGCCTGTCACCATAATCTTGGCGCTGGATATCCTGAGTTATGTGAGGTTCAGCAACAACAGAACCTGATACTACAGAACCTTCACTTTCAGCAATAACAGACTGAGAAGGCTGTTCTATCTTCATACGTTTTAGTGAAGGCTGTATGTCTACAGAAGTATCAATTGATGCAGTAATAGAAGTCATTCTAGCTGAAATATCTCCAGCATCATATGTCTTCGTAGATCCACTATCCGGAGATGGCAAAACAGAAGTAGAGTTTAGACAGGCACGTGCCTTCTGAGCCTGTACATAATTGTTAACAGGAACACAAACAGGGCATGCTGGATTTGCACAAGTCTTGTGATGACGAATCAATATCTTGGAGTGATGGCAACGAGGATATGAGCATTGATATGATTCACACATATCCATATGACTCAACAATTTTCGTACAGTAAAGCAATAGCTGTCACACTTACCCTCGGAGGCTTTGCACCTACGAGCATGGCGCAGGAACAAAAGCCACCTCACTTGATTTCTGAACTGCCGATCATGACTCCCATTTCCAGATTTAGAGATGGCACTCTTCGAATTTGAAGGATCTGATGAGCGTCTAGGAACAACCATTGGGCTCATAGTAGATCCATCTCCAGATAAATTGTTACGCTGAGCTTCATCCTGCCCAGATATTCTTTGGCAGAAATCCTCTTGTACATGCTGCTCATGCAACCGGTTCCCTGGCATTTGAGCCTGATCTTGTGAGTGAGGGTGCCACTGCCTCTGCACAACTGATTCTTGCTGTGCTCCAGCTGAAAGTTTACAATCATTTTGAGACTCTGGAATCAATTGTTGTTGATGCAACATCTGTTGCATTTGTTGAGAATTTTGTGGAAGCAATGAATGCATATCCTGCTGACTAGAGAACCCCTCAGCATAGTCCTGCTGGAACTGATTCTGCACTTCAGGAAGCTGAAATTGTTCAGGACCTTGTTGATGTAGAAACTCGTCCTGGTGTTCCACTCCAGGCTCACGCTTCACTTGACAGCCTATACCAGATGCCAGCTGAGACTGACTATAACCACTGTTGCTCAGCAAATTTTGATGTTGCTGATTTTGCTGCTTCATGAGAAGTTGCTGTTGCTGAAACTGCTGTTGTTGGAACTGAAGAGGCTGCTGCTGAAATTGTTGCTGTTGATTAGCTTGACGAATATTGTCTCTCGAACAAACTGGAGGTTGGAGATTCATCTTTTCAAGGTCATCCACAGGCTGGGGCTTCATAAGGGGAGCCAATTGCACAGCATGCAAATTCAACTGGTTACTTATCAAAGTAGAATTTGTTCTGGAAATAGACTGCAAATTAACTGGATTCAAATTCTGAGAGTTTGCCATTGATGCAACAGATGCTACAGCACCATACAAGTTTCCAGACCCACAAGAATCAGCATTGTTCATTCCATAACCATCACCTGACACAAAGAATGCTTTCTTTGACACAACTTGTATATCCCAATAATAAATTACATGATCAGATTCATTATTACTAAATCAAAAGGAAATAGAGAGAGACAGACAGATGAAATCACGATGCTACCTTGTATCAGGGGTCGCTGATGCTGATCAAATTGTTGCTGCAAAGGTTTTGAAGAATTAGCAAAAGTTGTGGTAGTCTGATATCCTGCAGAAGTCCCCGGTTCATTAACAATTTGCATATTGTTGCCTGTCATCCCCAATGCACCATTTAGGGAACCATTGGGAAACCCAAAAGTTTTCTGCTGTAGGCCAGACCTGATGCCGGTACCCATTTGGCTGCCAAGGGTGTGCAAAATACGACTGTTTTGACCACCGACGTGTTGCTTTTGCAGCTGTGGCTGCGACACCATCATTGATTCAACACTTGAAAGCCCAGCAACATTATTGGAAGACTGATTATTCATGTAAGACTGATTATTAATGCTGCTGTCATTGCTATTACTGTTAAATCCAGGAGTGGGAATCATTTGGCTTGTCATTCTTTGCACACCAGAAGCAATGGGAAAATTGGCAGGTGACTGTTGACACCCATTATATATATTTCCTACAAAAGTACCATCTTGTTACCCTTGGCAGAAAATGATATTTAGATATGATTACAAAGACTGTAAACTCGAACTTTACCTTCAGATCTACCAAAGGAACCACTATTCATACCACCGGTAGGCAACAAGCTTCCAGTATTAACATTCATGGGAGCTATACCAGCATTGGCAGCACTCATAGATGTATCTATAGAAGATGTAACCATGATGGTAGGATTCCCACTGTGTGACACCCCAGGGGTTGGTATCATTGTACAAACTGGTGCTGATGCTGAATTAACAAGCTGTGGATGTCTTTGGCTTTGCACATTTCCTCTCTTTAGTAGAATTTGTAAACGGTGCTGTAGAGTACTCAAATCTGTATACTCCTCCTAGATATCAAATTTCAAGGGTCAAAATCAGGGGAAAGAAAAAGAAAGTTGCAGCACATATAAATAACAATGATACGAAGAATGCAAATTAATGTGCTTCTACAGTCTGAAGGAAGTCAAGGAAATAACAAATAAAAGGTGAAGAAAGAAAACATATGAATGAAATGAGTAAAAATATAAGCCAAGAAACTGATTTGCTCCAAACATAGAAATTTGACAAAATAATTAACCTCTTTACAAGCCATCTTAAATAGACCTTCTTCCAACCGTCTTGCAAAATCCCGTAGGTTAATCATTGATGCCTCAGTAATAGGACGCTGGTACCGCAATTTCAAAACATCAATGCTGTCCAAAAAGAGATTAAAAATTGCATTAGTTATAAAAAATGAAACTACACATAAATATGATAGTAAAATTTTCTTACATAGAAATACCTAATCTTGATATATAGACTATCTCACATAGAAGCTAAAAAGCAAAAATGATTATGTAAATCAATGACAAGAAAATTTTTCCATTGCTTAAGATTTAAATACCCATCTCCATATCAATGCAAAATTACAAGGATCATTACATGCATCTTCTCCCACCTAAGTGCAGTCTTAAGAAGAATGAACAAGCAAGGTTGTTTTTCCTTTAGCTTTTCCTTTTCTTTCGAAGAGAGAGAGAGAGAGAGAGAGAGAGAACTCTCCAACAACTTGAACTTGGACCAGAAGCCTTCCCCATGGCACTAGACAAAGGCTCCTTAAATTTGTTGAAACAACTATTCCATGATGCATATATCCATCTATCTTTCAAGAAGAATCAACATTACCTACAGGCTTCTAAAATCCTACACAAACAGAAACACAACTATTCCCATGCAAATATCTAGAATCCTACTAGCTACACTTAATGTAACATAAATCACTGAGTTTAAAAGAAATATAGACACCTAGTCCTACAGTGATTTTGCGAGTGAAGTTATTTTTGTATGCAAGCTTCTATGCAGATTTTGTAGGAGTAAGAAAATTAATAGAAACATTATCTCAACTAAAGGCTGTAATTTACAGAGGTATACAACCAACAAAAACAAAACCAAAAATGCCACCATCTATAACAGAAGACTGCTACTAATATGCCACTGAGCATCCAGCACGCATGCACATTACAAACATTTACAATTGTACATGCACAAACACAGAAGAGAAAGAAAATCAATGAGCTGCAAATAAATAAAAAGCTTCTATTGGTGTTAAATAGCATTCTGACAGCATTACCTCAACCTCTACTGCAGCTTTTATTTCAAATTTTTCCTAACATAAATTAAATCAATTGGCAGATACAAGCATTCATAAAACATGGCAAACAATACTACCGTTTTAGAAAATCTTACATCTGTTCTCGCATATATTCACGTGTTCTGATGAGATCAGGGACCATATTCAATGTATTTTGCAGAGTACCACCAGTGCCAATGACGCCACTGGCACTCACACCTCCAGCAACACCTACATTCTGCACCTGGGCAGGCTGAAGAGGGTTCCCATTTTGCTGGGGCAATCCCCCTTGATTAGACAACTGTCCCGATATCTGTCCTGACATATGTGCCTGCACATTCATTTCCATCCTTATTCCTTCTTCATTTTTGCCTTGTCTTAGTAATGACCACAACTAGAGAAAATTGTATAACTTACTCCACACTCTCGCCTTACAATTGTACCATCCACCAGCACCACCCATGCTTCCTTCTTTTTCCCATCCTTTAGTTGTCACTTCGGAAACAACACTTTAAGGCATTTCTGTATTTTACGCACCCCGGTTATAGACATTCAGGAAAATCGAATAACTTCAAAAATCAGTCTTGCAATCTTAACTTCAAACTTTTCACATTGTTTAACAACATTGAAACTGAAAGTTGCCAAATTAGATGAAAATCAGGGAAATTTCGGTCAATGAAGCAAGAAAAACCCCAATTTGGGAATTCCAATATAAAGCACAGTCCTAATTAGTGAATTCAGCACTAAAAAACAACTAACCATAACATTAATTTCCTAAAACAATAACTGAGATAATGAAAACCCTAAAAACGAACCTGGTGAAAAATGCAAATTGAAAGCAGAAGCAATAGCTGCAGCGATCAGAGGTTAGAGTATAGCGATGGTAAGACAGAGAATCGAGACGACGACGACGACAAAAATGATGATCGGTAAAGGAAAAGGAGTCGGTGAAACACCGCCTGAATTGCACGCGCAAAGGGTAATTGACACAAGCGTAGTACGATGCGATTGGAAAAAGGAGTACGATGAGAAGATGATGAAGAAGAAGAAGAAGATCGCGAAGATAAATGGGGGAAAGAAAAGGGGATAGTGGAATTACTTTTCAGGGGTTGGTTTTTTTTTTTTTCAGAAAAAAAAAGGGGTTTCACTTTCAATTTGGGGATTTTACTTTTTCTTTTTCGCGCTTTGCGAAAATAAAAATTTTAACTGTGTTTATATTTATTCCATAATTTGGTAATTAGCTGTGTATTCTATTTATATTTAATTTTTTTTATTATTAATCACAATCATTCTTTTAATATGAGTACGTATATAAATATATTTTGATGCATCACATATAAATTTATAATATATATATATATTTTAAATTTATAAATATTTAATATTTTAAATTTTAAATAATAAATAAAATATAAAACATTAATTAATTTAATATTTATTAAATATTTTATATATTTATATATATTTTTCGAGAGTTATCAAATTTACAATAATAATAAATTTTAATAATTTTTTATGATTTAACATTATAAAAAATTTTTACAGTAATATTATTTCACTTTATAACGAGGATTGACGATGGAAATCGTATGCGGCAAACAAACAAAGTCGAGTTGCCTTCAATGAATTTACTTCAATGCCCTTGATGGAGTTAACATTTTTTCTTTTAAATGAAATGAAAGAGTTAATCTTTCCTTATATTCATTTGTTTAGTAAAAAATTAATTTTTAAAAAATAATTTTTTATGTTTATTTAATAAAAATAAGTTTTTAAAAAAAATATTTTTTTCTTTTCAAAATAGTAAGATAATTTTTGAAAAAAATTTTTGTTAAGTAATAAGATTTTTATGTTAAAATTTAACTTAACTCGAATAAATATTATTATAAATATTAAATTTTTTAATTTTTAATTAAAACTAATAATATAAAATTGTTTTAATAATATAATTTATAATGTTTATATTTTGAATATTATTAAACTTACTCATTATAATATAATATTTTTAATCTAATAAAAATATTATTTAGTAAAAACAACATTATTATTTTAATAATAAATTGTAACATTATTGATATTTTAAATTTAAAATAGTATGTTAATATTTTGTTGAAAAATGTTTTTATATAACTATTTTAATGATAAATTTATGTAAATTATACTTTATAAATATTTAATGATAATTTCAATAAAAATTAATATTTTAATAGCATAGAAGTATTAATAAAAATAACATTTTAATAATTATTATCTTTTAAATATTTTAAAAATT
>JBBYHM010000019.1:11181397-11194171 GCA_038381775.1 Adansonia rubrostipa
TACCTGCAACGTGGTACGTGGCATTCAGATTCTTTGCATGCTCGTGCATGAAGTTGTAGCAGATACCACATTTTCTTACAAAGTACACAACCACCAGAAGCACGTTTTTTGCATTGTATTCCATGGCGGAAAAGCCCCTTCACTTTCCGACAATTTGGGTATTGGCAATGTGCAGAACGACATTGTGATGCATGAACCAAAAGGTCAAGCATTTTCCTCAGCTGCAAATTTCAAGAACCAATCCTGTTAGGAGAACATCTAAAATATGCCACGTTTGCCCACACACTGTCATAAACTCATTTTCTAACCATCTACTTGCAAATCAGAAGGAAAAATAATACATATGGGGAACATAAATACTTTACATTTAGCATATTTCAATATTCAAGTGCTGATTACCCATACTCAATTAATCAAAAGAATTAAGACAATTTTTTTGTTGCAAAAGAGTTCAATAAATTTATTAAAACAGATACCTGCAGAACCCGTAGTTGCCTAGCCTCTTTATTCTGTGCATCACGTTCAGCCATGGATGGATGATTTGTTAACTTGTGAGGATGATCAATGCCTCCATCCTTTTGGTAACAGGTATTGCACACATCATAATCAGGGCAAACTTCGCATCGCCAACCTTGACCAGTTTCAATGTCCAGGTGACATATGTTACAAGTTGTGACAAATGCAGGAGCAGTTGGATTGTGCAGATGGTAAAGAACCATCATCGAGGAATGTTTAGCCCGCCTTAGGGTATCATACTGATAATGATTTCCTTGACAGAGACTCAAAAATGCCTGCCTGGTATCAAAGAATTCACTCTCAAGAATTTCATCTTTATCCTTTGTATCAGTAGGTACATCATTAATTTCAACCTGTACAATGACAATTTTCCATGAAAATTTAATTAGAAAAGACAAAGTCCGCATACAGCAGCAGCATCAGAGGCAAATACTGGAAGTAAATTACTGTAATACTCTGACGAACTTACAGGAAAGAGAACATGTTTTTCCCTCTGATTGATGGGATGTCTCTCTCTTTCATCACGTTTCTGCTCTGTTTCATAGCACCTGTGAAGGTAAAAAGAAGCAAACATCAGATCGAATTTATCTAGTACACTTTCTCCTACTTGGCAGAAGGAGACTGAAATAAAAATAGAGAAAGATAAAGGATTAAATATATGAACTGCATCATTAGGCTTCCAATAAGGAGATGGGGAGTTGAGTCTTGAAACTTGAAAAGTAACCAGTTTTTTTAAGAGCACAAGAATCAGTTTTCTTCTCCCTAAAAGCAGAAGTATGATTGTAATGAACTGATTTAAGATAAGGGAAGAAAAGTCACTATGAAACATCACTTACGCAATTATATACTATTAGTGTTAAAATGTCAACAGCCAGATAAAATTTTTGTACCAGATAATGTTTACTTCCTACATGTTCATTTCTTTTTCCCTAGAACATTAAGATTTCACTTTTGCCAAAAAGGTTTGCCCCTGCCCATAGGTTTAAGTCAACAAGAAATACCTAGAAACATAACAAGGGAAAGCTCATCATTCAACATGACCAAACAACATTGGCATCTTTCATAACTAAAATAGTAACACCAAGGATTAAAAAAATTGCTTGGTTTCTATTGCAGTAAAGGCTAAGCAATGTAATTAATGCTTATATCTAGAATGTAACGCCACAGTCTGAGAAAAATAACAGTAAAAATAATAAAATAACGCCAAGGAGATATGCATCTAGCATACCTCTATGGTATTAGTAATTATTTATGATTTGCATATGAAAGTGGGCTGGAGTTATAACTGTCAGAATCAGATATAACTCATTTCTAGAGTGCACAAAAAATTGAACCACGCCACTATACAAACTTGCGAGATAAACAATAGAAACGCTGTAACAGAGATGCTTAACTATGTCTATGAAAGAGAGCATACTCCTCTCTAAAATATAGATCTGATTGAAAAATTATTGGTTCTCGTGCTACAGAATCATATTACTATTTATAAAATCAAACTGATAAGATCATTGCCTGTTAGAGTATTACATGCAGTATAATTCTATGGTCACACACACACACATAGATATAAATATATATATATATATATATATAGAGAGAGAGAGAGAGAGAGAGAGAAATCACTCAACTATACAAGATAATCATACACTGTGAAATAGAGTAGCAATCTTACTTATCACAAATCTGAAAGTTCTTGCACTTATTGCAGACCCACCGGTTTCCTGCTACCATTAGAATACAACAATGAGTGCAACAATGCTGCAAGTGAACCATGATAAAATCCTCCTTCATTGGACAAATGGTCTCACCAAGCTGAAGCAAAAAGGAGGGGAAACAGTATAATAACCAGTTAAAATCCCTTGGGTCGTTATATGAAAATTTTCTACAATAAGATAGCAAGATTGTAAATCCCACATCTACTGACTTTACACAGAACAAAATCATTGAGGAAAAAGAAGGCTGAAACATTTGGAAGGAAAGAAATTACTTTATGCATCAGTAGCAGATCCTTTGATGCGTTGGCAGAGAGATCAGCATGACCCGATGCTTTCAAAGCCCTTTTGGTTATTGTCTTTTTGGTTGTTCCTTTTTTATTCAGCTTTCTGCCATCTTCTTGACAAAGCTGATTAATTAGATCTTCAGCAGCCCCAGGCCAGTAATCACCGTCAAAATATGGCAGCCTAGATGCTGTTACCTTGGCCTTGCATTCACCAGTAGTTACGAAGAAATGATCATATAAATTAGTAAGATCAACTACGATGTTTTCCTTGGAAGCTTTCCTTAACATTGCTAGATACCTGAAACAGCATTCGTACATATCAGGGAAATTCGTAAAATGGATCAACATAATATAACATGAGATTAAGAGGAATTAAAAAATTTTTGACAACAACTTCCCTCACCATTCTCGCAGTTTATCTGATTTAGGTGTCTTTTGGATTTCTGGATGACAATATATGATATAATCTTCACCCTTTAGCGGAGGGCAAGCCCATATATAGCAACTTGTAAAGCCACGCTTCTTGCAATATTCAAGGTATCCAATCTGAAAATTAAGGTTTAGAACATGTTAGAAAATGATCCCAACTAAATTGATACCGATACCGTATGTAGAATGAAAATCGTGACAATAATTATCAATAAGCAGAATTCAATAAGACTTAAAACTTACAAGAATTTCATGGTAAACAAATGTACGGAGAGCCTCTCCAGTAACTGTTTTAACCTCAGGCCGGAAATACTTGACTGAATCAAGGTATGACAGATACACACGGCGCTGATTTGGGAATGCACATTCTGACCCAAATTCTTGAACATACATGCCAAACAAGCATACTTCTACCCCTTCTATCTTCTGAAACAACAAAACTACCTAAAAGAGAAAAACATAACTTATAAGCATTCGATAATTACAATTAAAGCGCCATTTTCAGCATAAAAGCATGTATCAAACTTAATCTATAAAAGAAATATAAATAAAACGAACATACAAGCACTTATTACACTTAATTAGTTAAATCAAATCCAGCACACCTTTGATTTATATGGAAATTCCGGTGGATAATTCTCTTCTTGAAAAATCTCAAGAAACCGAGGCTTCACTTCCAGCTTTTTGTCAACTGATGAAACGACTCTAATTACAAGTGCCTCAGCACTAGGAACCTGTAAATATCAACGAAACAAGAAATAAGCTTATTTCCCCGTGCAGCTGAAGTCCTTGAGAAGTCACTGGAAGGACTAATACGTGACTTTGAAAGACCAGAAAAGAAATCAAAAGTGACAACAAGAAGAAAATTCATAATAGAAGCAAGTTAATGGGCCCAAGTCAAAGGAATCAAAAGTTTTAAATTCTGCCCCAATTGATAATAACTTTCGTGACTATCTGACCTATAACTGGTTAATGGATGGCAATTGCTTTCAAAGACAAATCAAAGCCATCTGATTCCTTTCAAACATAAAAAGTTGGTAGGATCCAATCACCCCATTTTTCAGTGTTCTCCTAATCAAACCAAAAAAAGAAAAAAAAAAAAAGAAAAGAAAAACTATACCAAAAGCTCAATCAGCAGAAAAATATGCTTCAACTTATGTTACCTCTACAGCTTTTGCTTCTTCAGCATAAACTAGGAACAAGAAAACTTATTTGAACATAGCTATCTATCCTTTGTTTTTCTTTTTTCCTCTTCTTGTGTGCATGTGTGTGAATATGTAGCAGTACTGAACATCTTTCAGCAGCACAAAAGTAGCTAAAAGTTCACAATATACAACATAGAATCAATTGCCGTCATGAGAATATTAATCACCTCATCATAACTCTTCCCTTGAGCCTGTGCCCTCTCTTGTCTTTCCTGTTTCAGTCTCCTAAATAATCGCTGCTCTATGTGGTCACTAAGGATTGTTCTTGGCAAATCTTTGGCCCCAAGAACAGCACTCTGAGGTAAGGGCTTTCGCTCTCCTCTTTTGACCTCAGCAATATAGCAATTGGGGCATGTATATTCAGCTTGCCCACCATCATTCCTTCTACCATTAAATAAAGCACAAATCTGATGCTGCCAAGCTTCACACTTGTCACATTGAACCCACTGCATAATTGTATTGAAGACAAAGAAAATGTAAGAGCAACTGTTAGGGATGATCATGAAGCATGATAATACTCAAAAAATATGCATGTATTTTACATACCCATTCTTCGGTCTCTTCATCATTTTTCTTCTTCTCAAGCCTTGCCTTAGGAATGGCAGTTCCATCAACAACAATGCTATCTCCACGAGCCTCATTATGGCATGGAATACAAAAGTAATGTCGTGTATCACCGGCTCCCACCGTGTAGTACATTGCATTTCGCTTAATGCGAGCACCACAGAGGCTGCAATAAATAGGTGGTGGTTCAAAAGTAAGCTTCTCAACTGCACATAATTGACAGGAGTTCTCAGTCATCGAGTGCCCCATTGCTTGATTCTTTTCAGCCTTTGCTCTACTCTGTAAAACAAAGAAAGAAAAAAAAATATATATATATATATCATCAATATACCTTTTTCAGTCTCCAAGTCCATTTCTGGAGCTAGCACAATATATTCACCTACTACAACTTACCAATGATCTACAGCCAATACTAAAAACAGTGTCTGAAACAAATCACAACATTACAATAGAGCATACCTGGCCAACCCATCGTCTGAGACCTGTAATATGCTCCCTAACCTGCTCAGGGGTGAACAGTTCGGTCAGTGACACCCCCTTTATTTTCGGTTTCCCAGACTTAGTTCCAGCTGCACCTTCAGAAGACTCTGTCACATTTTCTAGTCTAACTGAATCCGGTTCCTTCTCAATCTCAGCATTTTCATGCTTACGAAGACCACCAAATTCATCACATGTAACAGGCTCACCATCAGTCTTCTGTTTGCTAATGTCATCTACAGCATCCTTCATTTCAATAATAACAGGAATACCTTTAGCAGAACTCACAGGGACTTCCGTCTTCACTTCCATAGGCTCAGATTTAACTGGCATATGCCTCTTACCGCATTCATAATCATGGCGCTGGATATCCTGAGATATGTGATTTTCAGCAACAACAGACCCTGATACTAAAGGACCTTCACTTTTAGCAATAACAGACTGAGAAGACTGTTCTATCTTCATGCGTTTTAGTGAAGGCTGTATGTCTACAAGAGTTTCACCTGATCCAGATGTAGAAGTCATTCTAACTGAAAGGTCCCCAGAATTATATTTTTTAGCAGATGCACCATCCGAAGAAGGCAAAATAGAAGTAGAATTTAGACAGGCACGTGCCCTCTGAGCCTGTACATAATTGTTAACAGGAACACAAACAGGGCATGCAGGATATCTACAATTCTTGTGATGACGAATCAATATCTTAGAGTGATGGCAACGAGGATATGAACAATGAGATGATTCGCATGTATCCATGTGAGACAACAACGTCTGTACAGTAAAGCAATAGCTATCACACTTGCCCTCGGAGGCTTTACATCTACGAGCATGGCGCAGAAACAAAAGCCACCTCACTTGATTTCGGAATTGCCGATCATGGCTCCCATTTCCAAATCTGGAGATAGAACCCCTTGAATTTGAAAGATCCAATGAACTTTTAGGAACAACCAATGGACTGATAGCAGATGCATCTGCAGATAATTTGTTACGTTGAGCTTCATCCTGTCCAGATATTCTCTGCTTAAAATCCTCTTGGAGATGCTGCTCATGGTTCCCTGGCATTTGAGCCTGATCTTGTGAGTAAGGGTGCCACTGGCTCTGCACAGCTGATTCCACCTGTCTTCCAGCTGAAAGTTTATAATCATTTTGAGACTCTGGAACCAATTGGTTTTGGTGCAAAATCTGTTGCATTTGTTGAGAATTTTGCGGCAATGATGAACACATATCCTGCTGACCAGTGAGCTCTTCAGCTTGGTTCTGCTGGAATTGATTCTGCAATTCAGGAAGCTGATATTGTTCAGGAGCTTGTTGATGTAGAACCCGGTCATGGTGTTCCACGCTGGGCTCAAGCTTCACTTGATTACCTGTATCAGATGCCAGCTGAGATTGAGTATAGCCACTATTGCTCAACAGATTTTGATGCTGCAGATTTTGCAGCTTCTGGTGGCGTTGCTGTTGCAGAAACTGCTGTTGTTGAAACTGAAGGGGCTGCTGTGAAAATTGTTGCTGCAGATTAGCTTGAAGGATATTGTCTCTTGAAGAAACTGAAGCTTGGAAATTCATCTTTTCAAACTGATCCATGGACTGGGGCTTCATCTGGGCAGCCGATTGCACACCATGTAAATTCGGCTGATTACTTATCAAAGAAGAATTGGTTATGGACATAGACTGCAAATTAACTGGATCTGAATTCTGAGAGTTTGTCACTGAACCAACAGATGTTACAGAGCCATACAAGTTTCCAGACCCAAAAGGATCAGTGTTATTCATTCCATATTCATCGCCTGACACCAAAAAAAAAAAAAATTGCTTTCTTTGAGAAAACTCATACATTTCAATAAGAAATTGCATATTAAGATTCATTATCAGTCAATCAAAAAGAAATGGAGAAAAAAATAAAACCATTATGTTACCTTGTAATGGGGGTCGCTGATGTTGATCAAAGTGTTGTTGCAAAGGTTTTGGCGAATTAGCAAAAGGCGTGGTAGTCTGATATCCCCCAGAAGTTCCTGGTTCGTTAACAATTAGCATATTGCTGCCCCCCATCCCCAATGCACCATTTAGGGACCCACTAGGAAACCCAAAACTTTTCTGCTGCAAGCCAGACCTGATGCCACTACCCATTTGACTGCCAAGGGTGTGCAAAATACGACTATTTTGACCACCAACGTGTTGCTTTTGCTGCGGCTGCGATACCATTGTCGATTCAATAGTTGGAAGCCCACCAACATCATTGGAAGACTGATTTTTAATGCTACTGTTATTGTTATTACTATTAAATCCAGGAGTGGGAATCATTTGGCTTCCCATTCTTTGTACACCACTTGATGACATTCCACCAGAAGCAATAAGAAAATTTGCATGTGACTGTTGATACCCATTAGATATATTTCCTACAAAAGTACCATTCTGTTACCCTTAGTAGAAAATGCTATTTAAATATGATTGCAAACGAAGGTAAGGCTCAAATTTACCTTCAGATCTACTGAAGGAACCACTATTCATGCCAGCAGTAGGCAACAAGTTTCCTGTATTGACATTCGTAGGACCCATGCTTGCATTGGCAACACTCATAGATGTATCTATAGAAGAGGATGTAACCATGATGCTAGGGTTGCCACTGTGTGACATACCAGGGGTTGGTATCATTGTACCAACTGGTGCTGATGCCGAATTAACAAGCTGCGCATGTCTTTGGTTGTGCACATATCTGTTCCCCTTTACTAGACTCTGTAAACGTAGCTCTAAAGTACTCAAATTTGTATACTCCTCCTAGAAAACAAATTTCAAGCGTAAAAAATCAGGGGGGGGAAGGTTTCGGCACATAGATATAAAAGTGATCAGACAAATGCAAAGTCATGTGCTTCTACATTGTGGAAAAAAAAAATCAAGAAATTAAAAAAATAATAATAAAAGTTAAGAAATAAAATATACAAGTGAATAGATAAAAACATCAGTCAAGAAACAGATTTCCTCAAAATATTAAATTTAAAAAAAAATATAATTAACCTTTGTCTTTGCAATCTTAAATAGACCTTCTTCCAACCGTCTTGCAAGATCCTGAAACTTGATCATTGATGCCTCAGTAATAGGATGTTGGCGTTTAGATTTTAAAATATTAACGCTGGCAAAAAACAAGATTAAAAACTGCATTAGTTATTAAAAAAAAAGAACAGCACACACACGAATATAATAACAAAAATTCTAAGAAGGAAATGCCTAATCTTGACATATAGATTGATTGCACATTGAAGCTAAATAGAAATAATGATTATATGAAATCAATGAGAAGAATATAATTTTCCATTGCATATAATTTACATACCCATCAGCATATCAATGTGAAATTATGAGGATTATCACATAAATATTCTCCCACTTAACTGAAGTCTTAAGAACAAAGGATAAACAAGATTTTTTGCTTTTTTTTGGAATAGAGGGAGAGAACTCTCTAACAACTTGAAATTGAAACAGAAGCCTTCCCCGTTGCACCAGACAATGGCCCCTTAAATTTGTTGAAATAACTAATTGATGATGCATATATCAATATTTATCCCAAGAAGAATCAACATTATCTATAAGCTCATAAAATCCTACACAAACAGATACACAATATTACAATGTAAAGATCTTTTCCACTGTTTTCTTCAGACTAGAAGCCTAACAATTAAACAGCTATTACAACGCAAAGATATTTTCACTGTTTTCTTCACAACAATACCCTATTGGTTATACCTAATAAAACATGAATCAGTAAGTTTCGGTGAAATATAGACATCTAAATCCCACAGTGATTTGGCAACTAAGTTATTTTTGTATGCTAACATTTAGTAGAAGTAGAAAAATAAATACAAATATTATATCAAATGAAGATGTAATTTACAATGGTATATAACTTAGAAAAACAAAAACAAAAATGCCACCATCTATAACAAAAGAATGTTAAGAAGATGCAACTGAGCATCCAGCAGCAAATGCACATCTTGAAAAATTTTACATGCACATACAAAAAGAAAACAATGAGCAAATAAATACTCAGACAGCATTAGCTCAACATCTAATGCAGCTTTTATTTCAAATTTATCCTCAATTTTAACTAAATCAATCAGCAGATGCAAGCATTTCATACAACAAAGTAAACAAAACTATAGTTATAGAAAATCTTACATTTCTCCCCTCACATAATCACGTGCTCTGACTAGGTCAGGGTCCATATTCAACATATTATGCCGAGGACCACTAGCACCAAGAGCACCCCCAGCACTCAAACCTCCAGCAACGCCTAAATTCTGCATCTGGGCAGGCTGAAGCAGATTCCCATTTTGCTGGGGCAAGCCCCCTTGACTAGGTACCTGTCCTGTTATCTGTCCTGACATATGTGCCTGCACATTCATTTTTATCTTTATTCCTTCTTCGTTTTCTCCTTGTCTTAGTAACTACCACAACTAGAAAAAACCACATAACTTATTCCAAAATCTCGCTGTAAAATCGCACAATCCACCACCATCATGCTTCCTTCTTTATCCCCTCCTCTAATTGTTACTTCAAATACAGCACTTTTACAGCATTTCTGTATCTTACGTACCTGCCTATAGATACACAGGAAAATTGAATAAATTAACCCAAATTTCAAAGATGCAATCTAAATTTCAAAATGTTCTCATTGTTTAATAACATCGAAACTGAAATTCGCTAAATTGGATGAAAATTAGGGGATTTTCGGTCAATGAACCAAGGAAAACCCCAATTTGGGAATTCCAAGATAAAACACGATCCTAATTAGTGAACTCAGCACAAGGCAATAACAAACCCTAGGTTAATAAATAAGAAAACATTAATTTCCTAAAACAATCAAGGAGAAAACGAAAACCCTAAAAACAAACCTGAGGAAAAAACGCAAATTGAGTGCAGAAGCAAGAGCAGCTGCAATCGTAGCTTCGGGAATTCCGATTGTAAGACCGAGAATTGCGAGGACAAGTACGACGACAATGGGCAAATAAAAAGGGAAAACGAAAGGAGTCGACGAAACACCGCCTGAATCGCACGTGGGAATGGAAATACAAACGAGCGTTCAATACCCAGAAAGAGATGAGAAAGAGAAGATCGAGGAAAGGAAAGGGGAGGGGCGAGTGCAATTAATTTTTCTGGGGTTGGGGTTTGAAAATTAAATTAAAAAAAAAGTTTCAATTTGGATTACCCTCGTTTTAATTTTTCATTATTTTATTTGATGATAAGTACATATTTATTTGACATCAATTATTTTTTTAATTCTTTTTGGATTTTTTTTTTTTCAAAGTATTAATAGTAATATTTTTCTCATATCTTATACTCGATATAAAAGGTTAGCGACGATGGTGGTAAATAAATAGACTTGGGCCTCCAAAAAGCTGTGAAAGAGAGGAGAGAGCTGGCACAGGTAAATTTACTTCAATGCCCTTAATTAATTCTTTCTAGGGTTAAAAAAATAAAAACAAAAACAAAAATTATGTAACTACTGGGAAGATTTTTCAATATTATCATATGTCTTAATTAGGAAAATTTATTATGTAGATTTTTCTCACAAATTCAACGAATAAAGTTATATTATATTTTATCTTATGCAATACAATATAATATAATGAAAACAATCTTTCAGAATTTACAGTCAATCTGTAATCGAATTGATTTTCAATTTGCAATTGGACTTCGAAATTTCTGTAAAAGGCTATTTGAAGATTGTGAACCTGAGTATGGGCGGAGCTAACCAAATTTTTTTTGGGTGTTTAAATTAACATAGTCATTATCATATCGGTATCAATTAATATGTATATGCTTAAAGTAAAATAAAACAGTATAATAGTATATTGTTTTGGTTTTTTTATTAGTCCATTTTGATCATAGTGATTTGTACTGATCAATACTAATGTATAATTATCCGTATCAATTGATATAAAATTAATATAACTGTCCGTATCAATTGATATAAAATTTTGATTTTTTGTTTCACTTTTTGATTTTTAATGAATTTCTAATTTTTTATTTCTTGGTCATTTTTATTTTTTTATAATTACATTTAAAAATAAAATATGTTAATTAACTAGGTTATTGAATTTAATTAACAATAATTTACTATATTTTTAAATATCATTATACTTATTTATTTAATATTTAAAATTTTATTAATATTAAATATTTATAATTTTAAAATTTATATTTGCATATAAACATGTATAAATGTATATAATGGAGGTATATTTGCATATTTATATAAAATATATTTTATTAAAGAGCTTAAAATAGTCTATATATGTATATAAAAAATATTTAAAAAATACTGATATATCCAAAACGCATGCCAAAATATATCTATACTGATATGTATTAATGTCATAACAAAAATGATATATCCACCAATGCGATAGAGGTACTGACTACCTTAAGCCAGAAATAAATATAAAAAATAGTAAAACCTTTTTAAAATTAATAGTTGATCTTAACCAAAAATCAAAGTATAAATATATAATATATGTACTTCATGGATCATTAAAAGATAAATGATAATGTAATAAAAAATTTTAAAATTTGTGGAGGCCAAGACTTAAAAATATATTTTTTTTATAAATCCTAATGTATAAAATTAAGTTATAGACGAAAAAATAAATATCAATTTAATTATGACTTATGAGACCAATTTAATTATTTTTAATATAAAAATACATATAAGAATATATATATATATTAAGGATATTTTTAAAATTTTTGAGAAGACCAACTTAACTATATTTAATATATAAATATATACAAGTATATATATTATAAGAATTTTCATAATTTTTAGGGAGACTCCGTCACTACGCTTCGCTGATAGTATTGCTATTTTTTAGCTTAAGAAAACAAGTTACCTCTCGCGCCATTACTAATGGTGTAAGATGTATGAGTCTGCAAGCTATTTCTTTTTGGGTTTTGCTTCACAATTTTCTCTCCTACTGTGTTCCAAATTAATTTTAAAAGCTTTCATGTTGGTTGTTCTCATCTTCTCTTCCATCTTTTTTTTTCTTGTGTTTTTTTCTAGTTTTATTGTTATTAGATTGTGTTGTAGGTTTTTTTTTTACAAATGATTTTCTAATTATGTTTGATCTCCTTTCGGTATTGTATGTTATGCAAGCGTTAACTCAAAAGAATGCTTGTTCCTTTCATTTATGTTTTATGTTTTTCCTTTGTTGTTATTGGGTTGAATTGCAAGGTTTTTTTTCTTTCAATGTTTTTTTTTTAATTTTGCGTGTGATGTAACAATGAACTAAAATGAGTAAAAGTAATAGAAATAGACGCGTATAAATTTAATTTCTAATTTGCATTTTTGAAATTAAAGCTTTTAGTCATTTCATGTTTTTGTTCTTTGTGTCTAATGTATAATTTAAAATATTTACACGCAATAAGTCAACAAGAGATAAGAACTGAAATTTAGTCAATTCTTTTGATGAAAATGAGTGAATTGGGATTGTTTATGCTTGAAAATTACCGCATAAGTTTTTTATTAATTTTTGTTGATTTGGCATGTTATTTAAGGGTGAATTGAAATGAACGAAAGTTAAAGAAAGTGAAAATTGC
>JBBYHM010000019.1:11201166-11228975 GCA_038381775.1 Adansonia rubrostipa
AAAAATTCTACAAGCAGGATGAGATTTTATTTGTGAGTATATAACTTATCGATTACCACAAACGATGTCAATTATTGTTGTTCAAATTGATCATAGTCATTTTGATGAGGAAACTTACAAAAATAAAGATGGTCCGGGGCACAAGAGTATATCGATGTGTGCTTCAATACTTAAGTTCGCGTTTGCTTGATAAGTTAAGAGAGAGACAATATTAATAAATTTAAGAGTAAAAGGTGTTGGGACTATAAAGAATAATATCCGCAGCCTCTCACCTTATATGAAAGGCATATAAGTTATGTAGTTATTAAAATACCTATAGGGTGTGTTTAGATGAAAGATTTTTAGGATAATATTCATTAGTAGAAAGACTTTTAAATGAACTTGCTTTGTTTGAGAAAATAAAAATTAGAATTTATGAAGTTCTTGAAATTTGAAGAAAAAAATTAGCTAGCTCAAATTCATTTTTCAGAATTTACCTCTAGAGGTGGAATTTGTTAAATTCCCTAATTCTTTTACTAAGATACTAGCATTTATTATGTTTTTTATTAACATTATTATTATTTTTTTCAATTTTAACCACAAAAAAATTCATTTTAAAAAGTATATTATATTTTTAATGCTATAAGGAATAATTATACATTTTTACAAATCTAATCACATCCATATGACTTATTTTCTTATTTTATTTTTAATATTATTATTTATAATTATTTTTTATTGTATCATATTTTAATATTCTAAATTTTTTTAAAAAAATATTTATTCAAATAATACAATTACAAATACTAATATTTAAAATTTATGAATTTTAAAATTACTCGTCCAAACACTCCTTAGGATCATTTATGGATATAAGAATTATTTGGTATGAGAATTGTATATATTCAAATTAGTCATTGTTATTTGACGAAAAAACCTGCAAAATAAAAATGGTCAGGGTGTAAAAGTACAAACTCTAACGCCAAAGTTGGTGTTTGCGCAATAAGCTGGGGGAGAAATAAGTAAACGAAAGTAGAGGGTATAAAACCTAGAAACAATTTGCATCTACGAAGATTCAGACCTCTTAGACAAGGCATATAAATTGTATAATTATTAAAATACCCTTAAAATAGATACTATTTGCACTACAAGGGACAAAGAACATGGAGCAAGATAATTTGCTTCTGCTGAAATAGCTATGAAGCTAAATGTCAGTATTACGTCTAAAATAGAATTGATAAAATAAATTTAAATTTAAAAATTCGTTTAAATTTAAATTAAATTTGATTTGATTAAAAAGTTAATGATTTGAATTAAAAAAATTTAAATAAAAAATAGTCTGAACCTGAAATAGCTTGAACCGGAACTTGAAATGACCCGAACCTCAAAAAACCAAAACTTGGGCCTAATTCAAACCCGAACCCGAATTTAATACTAAAAATAAATATAAAAAATTATAATTAAATAATTTTTTATAAATTAAAAATTTTAATTATGAATTTTATTTTAATATCCTTTTAATAATTTAATTAAATATTAAAAACTTAATTTATATTTTAAATAAAATTAAACTTGCTCATGGATTAGGTCGGGCCGCAATCTAAATTTTTTTTAAAAGCCCAGGTCCTTATTTAATGTGGCCAGACATGCATATTTAAGCCAGAATTACTGTTTATCACATTAAAAGATTTTTTTTAATATTATATATTTTATAATTAAATTTAAATAAAATTATATTAATTTAAAATAACTATTCTGAGCCAGGTCAGACTAGTCTTATATAAAATATGGGAACCTGGACCCAGGCTCGATTAGGTCGGGTTGGTAGCCTAACCCTTGAAAAAGTCTATATATGCTAAAATATTAATTTATCAAAAAGTAAATCATATCATGAATTTTGAAAATATTATCAATAAAGTATATTATCCCTTTATTATATTTTCTTTAATTTTATTAGTTAAACTCATTAGATATTGAGAGTTTGTATATATTAATAGTAAAATTTATATACTTCTTTGAATATTATTATTATTATTATTATTATTATTATTATTATTATTATTATTTTATTAATAATCGTAATTAGAACCTGATAAGAGTATAACAAAGTAATAAGATAAATTAAAAAATATGAAAGCCATAACAGATAACACTATATCAAAAATGAATTAAATATTAAATATTAATATCATATATAATTTAATTAAAATATTAAAAATTTATTTATATTTTATATATGATTAAACTTGCTTATGGGTCAGGCCGAGTTGCGGCCCAAATTTTTTTAAAATTTCAAGCCTAAGCTTTTATTTAACGTGCTCAGACCCGTTTATTTAATCTAGAATTATTGTTCATCATATTAAAGAATATATTTGTATTAATATTTATATATTTTATAATTAAATTTAAATAAAATATATATTATTTTCATTTAAAATCACTGTTACGATTGGGTCGAGCTAATCTAAAACAAAAACATGAGAACATAAGCCCAGGCTCAATTTGGGTCAGGTGTGTAGCTTGACCCTTCAGCATGTCTATATATGATAAAATAATAATTTATTAAAAAGTAAATCATATAATGAGCTTTAAAAACATTATTGATAAAGTATATTATTGATTTATCACTTTTTTTAATGTACTTTGTTAAACTCATTAACTATTAAGAGTTTACATATGTTGGTTGTAAAATTTTAAATACTTCTTGAAATATTTTATTATTATTATTATTATTATTTCAAGTAAAGATAATTAGAGTCTAATAATAGTATAATAAAATAATAAGATAAATTAAAAAATATGAAAGCCAAAATAGATAATGTCTTATAAAAAATAAATCAAATATTAAATATTAAATATTAATACAATATATAATTTAATTAAATATTAGAAACTTAATTTATATTTTATATGTAATTAAACCTGTTCATGGGTTGGTCCGAGCCGCAGCCTGAATTTTTTAATATCCCAAGCTCAGGTTTATATTTAATGTGCCTAAACCCACCTGTTCAGGTTAGAATTATTGTTCATCACATGAGAGAATATATTTTATTAATATTTATATATTTTATAATTAAATTCAAATAAAATACATGTTATTTTAATTTAAAATCACAATTCCGAGTCAAGTTGGGCTAGTTTAAAACAAAAATATCAGAACCCGAGTCTGGGCTTCTTGGGCTGCATGGGTAGCTCGATCCTTGAGCAGGTCTATATATGATAAAATAATAATTTATCGAAAAGTATATCATATCATATACTTTGAAAGCATTGTCAAGAAAATATATCATCTATTTATCACTTTTTTAAAAAAAATTAATTAATTAAACTAATTAAATATTGAGAGTTTATGCATGTTAGTAGTAAAATTTTAGATACTTTTTTGAATAATAATAATATTATTATTATTGTTATTATTATTATTTTAAGTAATGATAATTAGAGTCTGATAATAATATAACAAAGTAATACGATAAATTAAAAAAATGGAAGCCATAATAGATAATATCATATCAAAAATAAAAAAAAAATCATATGTTAGACTGGTAACTAGACCTGGCCATCGATCAGATAACCTACCTAACACAATAGGCCCGGTACGATTAGGCCTAGGTTTTAGATTTTAAGTTTCAAGCACGTTTGACCTGAAACAATATTTTTTTTAAATAAAATAATATATTTTATTTAAATTTAATTATAAAATATGTAAATATTAATATAGAAGTAATTTTTTAATATTATGAACAATGATTTATAAATAAATGGGTTAACAGGGTCAAATTCGGTCCTGAGCTTAGAATTCAAAATTTTTTTGGGCTTTGGCTAGTCCCATAAAATCGAACTAAGATTTTTTTAGGCCAGATCGAGCCAAATTCAGGCCTAAACTTAAGATTCAAAATTACGTAAAAGTGATTATATTTAACATAAAATTAAAATGATATAAAATATACTCAAACCTGAACCCAAACCCGAATTGACCCGAACTCGAGTTGATCAGAACTTGAATAGACTCGAACTCGAATCAACGCAAATAAAAAAAACTCAAACCTGAAATGACCTGCTCCGAATCAGTCCAATTGTCACTTCTAAATTCTAAAGCACTGGACAAGAAACAATCCACGTAGGATGCAATGGTGAAAGAGCAAAGAAAACACCGGCAACCCTCTTTTTCTTTCCAAATGAGGACCCCTTGTATAAATAGTAAAAAAAAAAAAAAGAGAGTCCATTTCTAGCAATTTTAGGATCAAGATTTGAAGAGTGCCAGTACGCAAAATGAGAAATGTGGTAGGGCTAGGGATGACAGTTTCGATGAGCTTTATTGGTATATTGATATTTGCTACATCATTCTCATTATCTAGATTGTGAAAGATAAAAAATGAATGTTTAGGTAATCTTATTAGATCAAATTATCACCGCGATCCCAGTGATTAAACTCCAACCTCAAAACTCAACAAACTCTATTTCTTGACTTTTACGTCACTTTAAAACATATTTCGTAATATGATTGCCGGTTTTCTTTTGTTGGGTCAAATTCAAGTTCAATCATTTTAATGTTTTTTTTCGGTATCCCAAGTGATAACAAATCATTTTATTATATCTCTTTCCCCCTGAAAGGGAGTGCAAATGAGGTTCATGTTGCAGTTTCAATTAGCATTATTTTATCTTTATCCCCTTATGTATGGGTAGAATTTCCCTTTTTGTTTACTTATTATTTCCTAATTTATGGGTTATCCAGTGTAAAATTTTCCATTGTAACATCAATTTCCCATTGACCATGAAAAAGCAATGAAGACATCTTCTATTAACTTAAGAAAGGAGGAGAGAGCCAGAGAATCAGAAGCCGAAGAAAGCTTTGGTTGAAATATTCCGTGGCTTTGCATATAAAGGTTTTCATGCCAAGCAAAAGAAGTTAAATTCTGTTAATATTACTCGTACAAGCAAGAATTTTGATCCACTCTTACATTACAAGTCTACACCACGAGTTTATTATTACCTACACGACTTTTAACTCTTTCAGCCATGCTGTATGCAGGGGGCATGGATCTGGTTTCCCCTTGGCGATTGCCTTCTCAGAGATCGAGTAGAACCATCCATTCCTCCACTTGAACTGTACGAATACGAATGAAACAAACTTAGCAAGAAACAAATTATAATCTTCATCAAGTATTTTTTCCATACACTGAATTGCAATTTTTACCTCTTTAACTGCTGTTGGAAAGTGGGCCACAGCTCGAGAATAAGCACATAACCTATCCTCCATAGATTCTTCAAATATTATACCTTTCTCTGCAGCAGCAGCGGATGCAAGCTCTGCAATGAGGCTTGAAACCTGAAAAAGTAGACTTCAGTTCATGTGATTGACTTATAGATTTAATGGCGACACTACCCTTTAAAAGCTAAGGGATAGGAAGAACAATTAGTTCAAGTAACAATATTTCCCTATCGTATTCACCTCATGCCATAGATCCGCCAGTTTTAAAACAATCGATATGATATTAGTTTAATTTGATTTTGTTCTAACTTAAGGAAATCAATCGGCAATAATATGCACTAAACAAAACTAAGATAGTCCAACCATATACACTTGACCAGAAAGTTCCACCTCAGAGCGATATTCCTTCTCTACATCGCCTACAGTTGCCCCAGGGTGACGAGCTCCAACAAGCATGAATGCTGAAATCCATATGAGTTTCTCCAGCATCTGCTTCTGAAATGCTTCTTTGTCAAGAACCTGCTCAGACAACATCATAGTTGTTTGGTTAAATAAAGAAGATGCAGAATAAAATCTGTTAGAGGCGCTTAAGGCTCCCTCTCATTCAGATCTCTTACTTTATATGCACCCAAGTGATCCCTAAACCTACAACTTTGTACCACTTCAATCCACTAATTATTAAAACCATCCACCTTATCCATTAAACATGCCTAAGTGGAGGTGCCAAGAACATATTTAATCACCAATAAGGAAAAAAATCAGCATGAATGATCATAAAGTGGCCCGATGATTCAATTATGGCCCAAATTCCTCCACCAGCCGACCCTATTCATCAAACCTCTCTCTTTATCTATATGAATGTCACAAACTTCCATCCCTTTTTTGTCTCTCTAGATGTTTCTAATATCTTTTCTCCTTGAATACTTGACTACAGCACAATACACTACTTCAATCCCTTATCTTTTAGTCAACAATCACTAGTGAAACTCCATAACACCACATATTTCATTTCTGTAGCGGGCTATGTTGCCCAACTCTTCATTTTTCTTGAAATACTCGTGTTTGACACCTATATTCAACACAACTCCAGACATGGATATGAGGATATGAGCCTCCATTCGAGGCAGCAGCTTCGAGGGAGTTGTAGATTTTTGAGTTGGCCATACCTGTGATCAAGAAGTCCTTTTTCGGGAAATGGTGGTGGCTTTCTAGAACAAAGTCCAAGTCGTCTCGAGCTCAAACCACATGGGGAAAACAAGACGAGTTGCTTTTTTAGGCTTACGGTCGGAAAGAAGATTGACCCTCAAGGTACATAGAAAAACTCAGAAATAATTGAACATACCCATTTCAGACACATACCCGTATCTAACATTCACCCGCCAAATGACATAAGTAGCAGGTTTATGCTGCTTGATATCATGCAATAGGCAATAGCCTAATTGGTTCAACCTTCACCCATTCCCTTCAACTTCAATAAATTCTTCCTATGCAAGAACAAACAACACAAATATTTCAATGAACGAATTGAAAAGTTTCTTTTCGTAAGAAAATCTAACCATTTCTTCATGGAAATCCTTCGTAAAGCAACAGTATCCATAAACAAAGAGCATAAAAAAAGGTGCCTGACAGGCAAGCTTTAGTGGTGCACTTGTTATTAATCTAAACTTGCAGAAAGTTCTTTAATTTCAAAGCACAAAATAGCCCATGAACTATCCCATACTGCTCATTATATAATGCCCATGTATTGATGTCTCGACAAGCTCAAACAAAAACAAACTAAATCACCAAGACCCAACAGATCACTTTAAGGAAGAATATTGAATTTTTCTTGTTTTTCTTTCATAGAAAAACTCAACGAGACTCTCACTGTATTTAGTAGGAGGGAAAGAACGAAAGAGTGTGGAAGGAAAAATTATTTTCCTTCATTTGGTAGAAGGAAAATAGGAAGAGAGGAAGAAAATGAGTGGATTTGCACATTCCCCTTCCCTCAAATCCATTCCTGCCAAATGTGGGTGAAAACACTTATTCCACTTAAATTAATAATTTTATTTACAACTTTAACGCTAACCTATTTCTTTCCCTCTATTTTCCATCCCTCATAACAAACATAAAGAAATATAAACAACTTTCCTTTCTATTTTTCCTTTTGTCTTTCCTCACCCTTTTCCCTTCCCTCCATTTTCCTTCCTTCCTTCCTATCAAACATAATGTTAAAATATCAAATTCAACCAAATAAAAGTTTGAGCATGGACTTGCACATCAAGAAAAGTTAATCAGCCACTAGTGCACCTTTTGAAGGAGAACAGGAGAAATGTTTGTTCTACCTTGCAAGAGAGACCTCCAGCAAGCAATCTCGTAGCAACAGCAGATGCCCATTTCCCATATGCTGCAGTTAGACCTTCAGGATTTGTCTCAGTCTTCCCATCAACAGGAGGTTCTCCAAGCTTTGATATTGCAAAATATGCTAGAACCTGGTCTGCATCATTGAGACCTTTACTTCGAAGCCATGGCTCCAGCATGCCATTCTGGAAAAAAACCAAATCTGCTACATCATCAACACCCAACAGTTGATCAAATCATTTTGAATTGAATCAACAAAGTTGCAATAAAAAAGAACAAAAATAAAAAAAGCAGATAGTTCAATATGAACCAGTAAACATGGCATTAATATATAAATTACGGAGGAAATAATAAATGAAATTTTCCTGGAAATCAAATCATTTCAATCGAATCCAAACCAAGTATGAATAGAAATGTAATTGAGTTTTGTAATGATAATTTTCATCCAGTAACTTTGAGGAAGTTCATTGAAATACGAACAACGAACAGAGCATAATTAAACTTCCACATAAAGCTTCAAACTTTATTGAATCATTAAACTGTTCGAAGAATAAAAACCAGGAATTTCTTCATAATCATCCTTAGACAATTAAAAACAACACATTAAAAGAACCCCTTTTTTTAATTAAATCAAAAGAGCAAAGAGAGGGTAAGATCAGGTAGAGGTACCGTTCCAACGAGATTTAGGAGTGGCCTCAAGCACGGCCTCAAGATCATCATTCCTAGTACAAACCAAAATGGGACCTTCAAAATCAAGCGGCACCGCTTCACCTCTCTTCACTAGCAAATCATCCCCCTTTCCCATATCTTGCAATGCCTTTCCCACTCTTCCACCGCCTACAATAACTGCTGGCACCACCTCGGCAGCAGTAGTCGTCAGAGCTGCTGAAGCCATAACAATGGAGCTCGGCTTCTTTGGTCTAAAAAATCGTGTAGAAGCGAAAAGGGTGAGTTTAGGAGAAATGGGTTTGGGCAACTGGGTCCAAAGAAGAGAGGAGGAACTAGAGAGTCTGGCCATGACAATGAGTTGGTTCGGTGGTGGGCTTTGGAATCATGGTTGCTTTTGTGTTTTTGCTTAATGAGAGGTAAGTGACAAGAAACGAGGTAACAGCCACTCAAATTCTTCAGTGGCCTTATCAGTTTCTAATTCTATCCGGATGCATGCGAATCCCAGAGCCAGAGAAGGCATGGAAATTGAGAATTTAAAGGAAATTTGGGAGGTGAGAAACAGTCCCAAGTGCAAATGTTTGATGGACCAAGGGCAGACAAAAGCCTCCTTAACATGTTGGACTTTTGATGGACTTAAATAGATTATACTTTGGTTTTCTAAGCCCAAACGAATAATATTTGTAACCCATTCCACCCGAACGTATTTTTCATATTTATTTTTATTTAATAAAAATTCAAATAATGAAAATAGTTACAATTTCAATCAACTGAATAATTTCAACAATTTTTCCCATCCATGTTTTTCAATTTTATAAGTCCTTAAATTTTTTAACCGAAATTTGAAATGAAATGAAATAAATTAAATAGATATATTAGAAATATATAAATATTATATAATATATTATAAATATAAATTACTAAATTATAATATATGTTAAAATATTTAGTAGACATAATACTAATATAAATTAAATTAAAAGAAATATTATTTTATGAATAAAAATGAAACTGAAAAAAATAATTTTTTTTTTCATTTACACTGATAAAAATGAGACAGCGCAGTTGGTTCAACTTATTCAATTAAAAATCGGTAAATTGGACAGTTCAACTATGCACATGTACCCAGGAATTCATCGAACCGACAAGACCAAGAAAAAGGGGAACTAAGAAAAACCGCTAAAAAATCAATCATATCTGAAATACTATTTATTTTTATTAATTTTGGGCCTTTTTTAACACTTCCTTTAACCGGAATCTCTTGGGTCTAATACATCATGCTTCGGCTTTTTTAATAAAGTTCATATAAAATTCTTTTATTTATGATTTTATATTATTTTAAAATTATTTATCAAAATAAGTTAATTTTTAAAATTATTAAAAAATTAGCATTTCATTAAATAATTTCTCAATGTGAGAAATCGCTCAATTAAATATTGATTTCTCAAATATATAGCTTTTAATTTTGTTTTGAATTATTGAAAAATCAGTATTTCATTTGGCTAATTTCCCAAAGCACATAACATGTATATATATATATATAAAATTATATAAATTTTTGAAAGAATTTCAAAAAAATAAACTAATTATTATTAAAACAGAGCGAAATCAGAAAAATAATTATAAAAAAAGAAATTATTATTATTAAAATTATTAATAAAAACTGTTATTAACTTTTTACCACTGATTTTATTCTTTTTTATTTTTGCTCTTCTCTACGTTCTTAATGGAACCGATGCCTTTCCATATATATAAAAATATATATGTATAAATTATATATAAATATGTAAATTATATATAAAAATTATATATATTAAAAAGAGTATTTACAAATAAAAAATATTAAAATTTATTTTTTGTTAATCTTGAATTAATATTTAAAAACTAATAAAAATAAAAATATTTTATATTAAATCTCAATTTATCATTTACAAATAATAAAAAAAATATTGCATTATATTTTATATTAAATCTTGAATTACTATTTAAAAATAATTTAATAGAAAAATATTTTATATTTTGGTGCTTCATTGGCCAATTCTCAATTGGTGCGAAAAAAATAGGCACTTTGTTGGCCGATTTTTTAATCGATGCAAAAAAATTATAAAACAATTTGCATGAAAACAATTTTGGGAAATCGACACATTAAAAAAATTTCTAAAAATATTTTATATTATATAGAATATATTAATTCAAAATTTAATATAAAATATTTTTTAATTTTTATTATTTTTAAATAGTAATTCAAAATTTAATATAAAATATTTTTGTTTTTATTAGTTTTTAAATAGTAATTCAAGATTTAATATAAAATATAATTCAAGGTTTTTATTTTTAATTATTTGTAATAGAGATTTAGTATAAAATATTTTTAGTTTTTATTAGTTTTTAAATAATAATTCAGAATTTAATATAAAATATTTTTCTTTTTTATTATTTATAAATGATAATTCAAGATTTAATATAAAATATGCTTTTATTTTTTATTATTTTTAAATATTAACTCGGGATTAATAAAAAAATAATTTTTAATATTTTATTATTTGTAAATACTATTTTTAATATATATAATTTTTATATATAATTTATATATTTCTATATACAATTTATATATATATATATATATATATATGAAAAGGGTTGGTTCCATTAGGAACGTAGAGAAAAGTAACAGCAAAGAAAAAAAATAAAATTAGGGGTAAAAAAGTAATTATAATTTTTTATTAATAATTTTAATAATTATTATTTCTTTTTTTATTTATTTTTTGTGGTTTTTTCCTTTTTTAATAATTATCTGTTTATTTTTTTGAAATTATTTTAAAAATTTATATAATTATATGTATATTTGTTGTGTGTGTTAGAAAATCAGCCAATAAAGTGTCGATTTTTCAAAAGAATGTTGAAAAACCATTTAATCAAATGCCAATTTTTCAATAGTTTTAGAAAATTAACCTATTTCGATAAATAATTTGAAAACGATTTAAAACAATAAATAAAAAATTATATTTTTTTAATAAAAAAGTTCATTTTGAGTTTTTTAATCTATTATTGTGGTTTTTTTTCCTCTAAGAAAAGTTCAAGTGATTTTTTGTCATCTATTTATAATATAATAATATTATAATAAATAATAAGTACGAATATGGATAAATTATAAGTAATTTTATATAAATAATATTATTATTATTTTTAATTTTGCTGTTATAATTATGTTAATTGTATTACTTATTTGTATTTTTTAGGTTTTAGATTTTTAGATTTTTTTATTTTTCTTATTTAAAAAAAATTAATTTTTTTAATTTTTTTTTATAGTTAAACTGGAGACTAAAGGTTCAGCCAATTTGAACTCTAGCCCTGCTTTTTATTCCTTGGTCATATATATATGAACAAAATAACATTATTCATTTATTTTTATCTGCTATTTATGTTATTTTTTATGTATCTTATATTTTATATTGTGTTTTAATTTTTCTCATATCATATTTATATGGTATCTAAAGTCATATCTAATATTCTTTTTCTTTCCTTCTCCATATTGTTGAAGTGTTAAGGATGAAATCCAATCAAAATGAAAAAGCACCTGTGAGCACCAGTGGAGGATTTCTTGTTAGATTTTATGTGACTCACGTGATAATTAAATGGATTAAAGTAATTAAAATTATCTAAATAATATTGAGATGATAATTATCAAATAAATCTTAATTAAGATTAGCTACTCTAGTAATAAGAGTTAAACTGTAATTGAATAGTTAATTAGAATACAAACTCGTTGATAGTGGAATATAGCTCTAATTAGTCTTTTAATATAGGTCTCTAGTCTAATCTAATATAAATTAAGGTTAAAGGACAAATTTGCCAACATATTATATGTGGAGATTGAAATTTGTCACTCTAGTTTATTTTTATTAATATTTGCCATTATACTTTTGAATTAAATACAAATTTGGTACTATAGTTTAACTCAATATTGAATTTTTTTACTTTACTTTTCTTCAATTGAATTTTGCCACTAATTTTTAAGTTTTAATTGAATTTTATCATCCAACTTTGACTTTGTATGATTTTAAGACAAAATTTAATAAAAAAAGTCCTTCATAAATTAATTAATAAAGGATGATAATAAAATTAAGCTTTAATTTTTTATAAACTAAGATTTTATGTTACTTTTATCTTCAAATATTTTAAAATCGAAGTTGAGTAGCAAAATTTAATTAAAAAGTAAAGTTTAATGGCAAAATTCAATTATATAATAATAAAGCGGCAAATTTTATCTTAATTTCGAAAGCACAATGGCAAATATTAGCCAAAATAAATTATAGTGGTAAATTTCGATATCCATCTATAGTACGATGATAAATTTACCTATTAACTTTATAAATTATCTGTACACCATTATAACATAATTATTTGAAATAAAAAAATAGACTAAAAGGCTTAAACAGAATATTCATATTCATGTGCTTCGAATGAGATTATATTTTTTATCAACAATGGCTAAATATACATTCACTAAATTAATTTTCCATTCCCCCAGTAACCAAGCACACCATTGTTTAACCTTCATTATCCCTTAGTGGAAACTAGAGGATAAAAATTTGGGCTTTATCTGGATGGGTGGTGAAATTAATTTTGGTAAAATTAAAAAGTACACTAAAAGTAAGATTAAGGAGTGAGATTCAAATCAATGATTGGATATGTGCATAAATTCAAAACCAGCAATAGGAATGAGGTGAATTATAGTAATAAAACAAAATATCATTAGGGACTTGATTAAAATGTGCGCATACATACAATAAATAATTAAAAAGTACTAAAATCATATTTATATTAAATAATATATACTTAAATTATATTTATGTTCAATAATAATTAAAATTATTAAATTAAAAGTTTGTTTTAAAATTTAAATTATAAACAATTAAATTACATTTATTTTGATATTTATTTTTAATTAATTATATGATAATAAAATACATATTTATTAATGATTACATAATAATAAAATTTATTTATTATATTAATTAAAAATATTTTACATTTTTTATTCGAAATTCATTAAAAAAAAGCCTAGAAGTGTAAAAGGCTGTCCCAATGGATCATAATACTCTAATGGAAAAATAAGGGACGGTGATAGTCCCTTCATCCAAACGGGTGTTGCGACTTGATTGGGGTCACAAAGGCCCCATTTCTAGTGAATTATTAGATCCTTAGTGGTGGAGGATAATTCTCCTTTCACTCCTCCAGTATTTTCCCTTTTTATTTTTTAACTAATTTAATTTTTATTTTATTAAATTTTTTGATATAAAAATAATTTTACTAATTTTTAATTATTATTCAACATAAATAAAATTTTAATATATTTTATTATTTATTATAAATATATTAATTAATAATTTTTAATTATTTATTACATATCTATATTTTAATAAAACACATTTAATGGTTATTTTACTTTCTCAATCTAATTTACCAAATTGTCACAGTTGCTTTGCATCCAAACACTTATCTAATTATAAATTTTAATCTTATTATTATAATATTTAATCTAATTTAATCTTACTATCACTATTTTTTTTAATTTCACCTAAATGGTAAAAAATAAACTCTAACTGCCTGAACTAACGTTTCAAGGCTTTCAAGATCAAATCAAATTGTTGGAAAACCCTTCTAGACACTGCCATCCATTCGATCTGCTCACTTTGGATGCCTTCAGGCATTTTTTTTATTGCCAAGATTGGCTATTTTAGATTGACTATAATCGAATTTGCAAGTGGCCCTTTCTGACCATCTAAAAGCAATAACTTCACATTGCAATTTGATGATTATTATTATTTTTCTAATGTCCTTTAACCAAAATAATCATTCATTCCCTTTCAAAATTTGAAATAAATTTTGCCTTGGAATAAACTTATAATTGACCAAAAACTATGACGTAATTAATTACTCCGTTTTTTTATGTTTGTTATGTTCAAAAGTTTCAAACCCTGTTCCCGCTTCTCCATTTAACTTAATCGATTAAGAATTATTATTTTTTCCCTTTCTCAATTTCCAACGTAGCCTTGTACGCAAAAAGACAACAAACCAGCTTTCAAATAGTTACCGTTAAAAATCTTCACCAAACCAACCATGTCCCTCGCATTTCCCTATACTTTTTTTCAAATTCAAACCTTTTTTCATTCACTTCCAATCTCTCAACCTTTCCTTTCATTTCTCGGACAAACGATTGGTTTTCGAGCAATCTAAACCAAAACCCAGAATTCTAAATCTGTTCTTCTTTCTCAAACTACGATGAGTGATCAGTTGAAGGATCCTTTAGTTCAACGCCGAGCTTCATGTAATGCTCCTTATCTTAATCCTCTCACCGACCTCAAACACAACCGCAGTTGCAGTGAAGGGAACAACCATGCATCATTTGCGGACAACAAGGAAAATGTTATCTTTGGTGTTGACAAAGAAAATGAAGTTCCTTCAAATAATAAGAATGGGTCTTCTTTTACTTCTTCTTCTTCTTCTTCTTCTTCTTCTTCAGTTGCCAAAAAGAGTACCCATTTGAAATCTTTGTCAACTGTTGGTACTTTTGATACTTCCAAAGAAGTTCCAAGCTACAAGTGTTTGTCTACAGGAAGGGTCTTGAAAGAGTCATCCCTTCAGTTCTGTATGCAAATGAATGAGCCTGACAAGGCTTTTGGGTGCAAGTTATGGGACCCCATTGATTCAGACAATTCTACTTCTTTGAAAATTTGGGATTATTCGGATTCCGAGGCCGCCCCAGCTTCTTCTTGGTCTACATTGCCTAATAGGTTAGTCTCTGTCTGGATATAGCCTACCACTGCTTTTGCTTGTAATTCATGGGTTTCTAACAAGTTTTTCTAGTCCCTTGCAATATGTTGGATGGTTAAAGTTTGAAGTCCAGAGGATATTCTGACGTTTCTAATGGGAGCTTGTTTCTCTATCGATGTATTTGACATGGTGGCTTTTGTTTTAGGGCCTTGTTGTTCAGGCCATTGCCACTGGACGTAGGAAGATGTACTTGTGTTATTGTGAAAGAACCCTCACCAGATGGGTTTCGTGGTGGCACTTTGTATTCACTTTATACCAATGTAAGATCTCTGTGACTTGTTAAGAATTCTGCTAGCCTTTTTGAGTTTTCCTAACAGCATTTTTCATCAATAATCAGAACTTAGAATCCTTTCATTTTTATGTCTAAAGTTTCCATAAACTATGTTATATATGGAGTATTTCGGATGGTTCATGCTAAGGAAATTTAGCAGACCACATCTGCCACAAATGGCGATGGGAAAGATATTGCCCCCACTGATTCATTGAGATCCTGAAAATTTAATTAGTAGTATTGCCTAACAATGAAAAGATTCTGACTTAGTAACTGCCATCACCATAAATCCTGAAAAGTAGAGTAACCTTTTCCCCCACATTAAAATTTGCCACCAAAACAAGTTTTAAAGTCATTTCCACTAAAACCGAGTAGAAATGAGTCGGGATTTATTTATTAAGACAAGCATAGAATAGGCAATCAAGTGTTTGAGATAATTAGTAGTTTATCTATTATCTAATTAGAATCATACAATGTTTCAAATTTTGTTTCTTTGTGAATAAACAGTTCAACTAGTTGTATGAAAACACTATATACGAATTTAATATTTAGAATGTTTTAAATATAAATATATATGTAATGAAACATAAGAATGGAAGCGTTAATTTTCTTGAATTCATATGAAATCACTTGTTTGGCTTTTCTAGTTGAAGGAAAGTTTTAATTTCAGAAGAACCAGGACTCGCTAGTCATACTGATTTGTCACATGATATGATGATAGATGCTATATATAGTATCTTCTCCTTGAATTCCATCAATAACTTCCATCTGTGATTGCAGTTTGTTTACTTGTTTCAGCATTCTGTTTTACCTTTCTTTTTGACCTTTCTGTCAATAACGAAATGTACAAGTGGATTAGTTCAGATAGTGCTAAAATCATTTACCGTATACTTTCTTACATTTGGATCTATTTGGCATTTCAAAACAATAGGAAGGTCAAGGACGACAGGATCGGAAACTAGCAGTAGCTTATCACAAACGACGGAATGGGAAATCAGTGTTTGCCATAGCTCAGACCGCCAAAGGAATACTGTCTAACTCTGATGATAGTTGTGTTGGACTCATGACAGCTAATCTCTTCGGATCAAAATACAATATATGGGATCAGGTTTGATCTCAAAGAAGTTAATCTGTACAATAAGTCTCTAGAAAATGGCAATCAAATATAGGATAGGTCTTCAATCGGTTAATAAGTTGTTTGATTGCAGGGTGGTCGCACCAAGTCATTAAACAAAAAGTCTAATCCTCTCTTGGGTGTCGTAAAGTAATCCTGACGTCCCATCTCTTTGTAAATTCATTTCTCTGTTACTCTCCCATCTGTGTTTATTGTTTTAATTTATTTCTTCAGGTTCATGCCAACAATAGCCACATGGACTGGGAGTTACCGAAGCATGAAGGCGTATATACCTAAGCACCAATCAATGCAGCTGAAGAATGTGACTCAGGTAGCTAAAAATATTCATCTTTTTGAGTTGTCCATTCCCAATAATCCTTGATGATTCCCTTATATTTTTTGGATCCTCCATTTTTAGAAGAATAAAGATCTCTTTGTTTTTATGTAGATGCAACACATTAATGGACTACCCAAGGATTGGGATGGGAAAATGGACAAAATCCATAAGTTATTCTCTAGGATTCCTCGTTACAACAATGTAAGAGTGTGTAAGGGTGTATATCTCGTCATACAGAATTACAGAATTAAGGTTTTGGACTTAAGTTTCTCTCTAACCCTTCATTGCTTTCTGTTGAGCCAGATGTTGAAACAATACGAGTTAGACTTTAGGGATAGGGGAAGAGCTGCCGGACTCAGAATAAGAAGCTCGGTAAAGAATTTTCAGCTTACATTGGAGGTACTTTAAATTTCTTAAGTTTTATCCTCAGTACAACGTATTTCAGTACTATTAGTTATGTACATATAGCCAACGCATTTGTGCGCAAACACTCACAAGACTTGTTGTAGACATACCATTACCCTCTCCCTGCAAAACCAGCTTAGAAGGGGGTGCTTGGCATGACACACGCACGTGATAGAAAACTTATAATTTATAATCTCTGGGATTTTGAATCTAGAGGCCCTTTTGCAAGAGGGATCAATTCATGAAGTCGTATGAAATTATTTGAACTTGGCTATTCTGAAATTGGTTTTCTAGGAGAATGGAAGGCAAACAATTCTACAGCTTGGCAGAGTGGACAGATACAAGTATGTTATGGATTTCAGGTATATTATTCAAACAGTTTCTATATTGTATGTGTTGCATTGACATTTAGCACAAACATTCTTTTCCTTTCTGATTTTCCAAATCTAACCATAATCCCTTTAACCTATATTAATTAACTCATTTGAGGAGCATATTACGTGCTAAAGCCCTCTCAAAGCTGAAACCTCCATGAGTCTGACAACAGCATCATGCCAATTAAGCTATTTAGCACAAACATTTTAGAAGCTGTTAAAGTCGAGAATATGTAATATTTCTTTCTTATGCAGATACCCATTAACAGGTTGCCAAGCATTTTGTATATGCTTGGCTTCAATTGATTCAAAGCTTTGTTGCACAATGTAATTGAAGAATCCCAGGCTTTTTGTTCGTTGTTCAACCTCTGAACCGGAGTTTTTTTTTTAATTCCCAAGCTTCACTTAGCTGAAGGAAAAGTGACCATTTTTGTATGAAGATGACAAGCTATGTAAAGAAGCACCAGGTTTAGGAAAAATATTGCTTGAATGCAAATATTGCATCCTAATTCTCCAGACTCCATTGATCACTACGAATCTATCCTCAATCCACGAGGGTCATGTTTTGATGTAATTTCTGTCAGTTAGACAAATTAATTTGGATTAATCAATTGTTCTTGAGTGCAGAAAAAAATGGTTTGATACTTTCCATTTTAGTATATTGAATTCAAACCCCATGCCCCTTGTGCAAATTCTGCTTTTAATTACTAAGCAATTGAATTGTTAATGTAAAAAGATGAGGCCTTGTATGATTCAGATTGATTCAAGAGGGCATATGAAGTATTGATAATGGAGTATATGAAATGGTTTTTTCATGTTAATTATATCATTTTTCATTTAAATCATGTCAGATAATTGCATCATTAAAAAAAATAATTATTTATTAGGTCGTGAGTCATTAATTAATCTTTCGAAATCAATGTTATTATGTAATATGATTTGAATGAAAGGATATATGTTCCTTGGAGTATTTCTTTAATACAAACTTTTTGATGAAGTATTATCACAAAAAATAAAATACCAATCAAAATATATTTAAAAAACTATATTTATAATAATATACATAGTTTTCTTTTATATATATATATATATATATATATATATTCTACATTTCAAAGAATAAGGCACTGAATACGCATTTTCCATGAAAAAAGCTCCTCTAGAAAGATTAAAAGATTTATAGCGATGACAAGAAATTAGATATTTGCAATTTTTTAAACATACGAATTCAAATACACTTATTACTTAGTTTATTTGACAGTTGGATATTTGTGTTTCTATATTTTCTATCTTCACCATCGTCTGCTGCAGGTGCATAAACTGATCACTTCGCATCTGTCGGTGAGCGCTGGGTCTCTGAATCAAAAAACAAATATTTCATGTATATATTCAACATATACCAAAGTGAATAATCCAGAGACAATCTCAAGCTTATTCTGTTTATATTAGCTGTATCTTCAGCAATTTGAGAGAATGAACTCCGCCTCTTAAACTAAGAAAATGACAGGTTGCCTGACTTTGCTTGAAGCCGTCCTCTGGGCTTTTCTGCTTCCTTGCCGTTGAAACGTGCCCAACAACGTTAACTTTTAACTAAAGTCCCCATTCAAGATCGAAGCCCAAAAACTTTTTTTTCTCGTAAAAATAAAAATTTTAAAATTAAATAAAAATTATTAGTCATATTAACTTTGAATTAATCTCAATTTTGATTGAACTAAAGCTTAATTAGATTGTGTTTAAATATTTTCAAGTTAATATTTTTCTATGAATTATTTGAAAACATTTTGAAAAATACTAGAATGTGTTTTATCTCCTTAAGTACTAAAAAATGTGTTTTTAATTCATACTTTGGTATAAAACATTCTTGGGATAAGTTTTATAAGTTTTAAATTCATGAAAAATTCTTTAAAGATAATTTTTATATGAATGTATCGATACGCTAAATATTTGTATCGATAAAATACTTGACAGTAGCTAAATAACCTTGAAATGCAGATACACCCTGAAATATATCGATACAGTAGGCTATAAGGTCATATTTTGTACGAATGACGGTAATGTATCGATATACAACATAATGCATATATTTTTGTGGGAATGAATGATAATCGTTCAAATGAAGTCTCCAACGATTGTATTCCTTCACCAGACATTCCCAATGACCATATTAATGATCAAGGCTATAAATGAGCCTTCCTCACACCTCGAAAAAGATGAAAAACCAAGAGATTGTTCGTTGAGTCATATCTTTCATATTTTCCATCCTTTTTGCTAAGTAGTTCATTTTTGTATAGGATTAATATTTTTTTATCTTTGTATTCTTTGTATATTTAGAATTAATAATTTCTTGAGCTTAACATTGTAAACAACCAACCTTTAGAGGTTATAATTTGCTTACATTTGAATTCTCATAAAAAAAGGAAAGTTCCTATTTAACTATTGAAAAGTAAAGAATATTTCTATCTTAGCCACAAAAGATAAAGGGTGGAGGTTGCTATCTTATTCTAGAAAGATAGAAAGTGTAAAGGGTACACTTTGTCCTTGGAAGGTAGACAATTCAAGTTAGTGAATTGGAAAAATCCGAGGCAAGTAAGGTTTAGGTAGATGTACGTAATTGATGCTAAGGCTCTTTAAATACTTGAGTTTGCTTTTCTTTCACTTGTCTTTAATTGTCTTTTGATTGTTCACTAGCTTACACTCCAAAGATCATTGTTTAAATTTCTCAATTTTAGCAAAGTTTTAATTTGTGAAAAGTTGTTGCAAAATCAATTCATCCCTTTCTTTATTTATTTCACCACTAAAAGGTCTAACAACTGATATCATAGCTTGTTCTCATTTTAAAATGTCTAACCGCTAGAGCAAAGATTAGCAAAATACTAAAGAATTTTCAAAGTGGTGACATGGAATTTATGTGCGAAGAAGGACATTCCATTACGACTCCTCTACTTCTAAGTGGTGAAAACTATTTCCATTAAAGAACAAGAATGAAATTCTTCATCCAAGCATTCAACTATGGTGTTTAAAGAATCATCACAAATACTCCTTTAGAAGTGCCTAAGGAGAAAGAAAAATGGAATGCAAATGATATAAGGAAAGCTCAACTTAATTCCAAGGCTACTCATAATCTTTTTTATGCATTAAGTCAAAGTGATTATGAAAGAGTTTCCTAGTATCAAAATGCTAAAGAAATATGGGAAAAACTAAAAGAACTCTATAAAGAGAAAAAGGGAAAATAAGAAAAGCTTTGTGAGATTCAATGGTTAACAAATGACAAGGAAATTGAAGACAAGGAAATAAGCTCAAGCCTTTTTTCAAATCCAAATGCGTCTTGCTTTATGGCTATTGATGATCCCAAAATAATCTCAAACTCTCCAAATTTAAATTCCTATACATTTGATAAGTTACAAGATGCATTTGATGATCTTGTGGTTAAGTTTAAGGATATGAACTCTAGATATAGGAAAATGATTTCAAAATTGAAAATTGAAAAATGATTTGTTATGAAATCAAAAATTGAGTTTGAAAAATGAAAATAAAGGTTTGAAAAATGATTTTGATTATTCCAAGCTAAGAATTGATGTTTTAGAGAAAGTTAATCTTAATTTAAAAAGGAAAGTTGAAAGCTTAAAACAGGAAAAGAAAATCATTTTAGATAAATATTTTTAAGTAAATATGACCAAATGTACTTATTGCAATTTTCATAGTCATATTTTGCATACTTGTCTTATCAAAAAAAGGACTCAATTTATAGTTAGACAAATACAGGTTTCTAGAGAAACAACTAACTTGGAAACTAACTTTTAAGAACCTAAAGCAATTTAGGTACTAAAAGCTAAGTGATTGTTCTTGTAGTTGTTGGAGCAATAATGAGCAAAGCAATACATTTGGTTGCTCTAGACACACAAAATGAATAATGGATAACCTCTAAGCATTTAACTTATTGATTATGTACTTTTGTTACCTATTTGTATTATATATATGTTTATATATAATGTTTTATTGAATTTTTTTTTTATGAAATGTTGTTTTGATGCAAAATGACTTTAATGAAAAATTAATGTTTTGCATCTTGAGTGATTATGAGCTTTAATTGAATATGCATTCAATGATTTGGTGCTTAATGATAATATGCTCAATTAATTAGTGAAATGATGTTATGAAGCATGAACTCAACCATGATTTGTGCATAAGTTTGATTTTGAAATATTTCATGTTTTGAGTTGTTAAGAAGCTCTAATAAATGACTAAATAGTATGCATATCCTTAGGGGGAACACTTAGAGCTTATTTATATGATTTAATGCCATGAACTTTCATTAGCAAGTTCTTAAAGTCTCTTTAATGCTTTATTTTCAATTATGCTTGCATGACACTTAGGATGTTTGATTATGTTACAAAGTCATGTTTTAATGGCTTAAACAAGTTTACTGTACATTGAAAATGCTTTTAAACTTGTGCATATATGGTTTGAATGAAAATCTCTTATTTTAAGACCTTTAATTTCATATTGCCTTACTTATGTGACCAAATATGCAAATTCATTCAAACTTTATTTTAAAAGTGGTTATAATTTTAACGTTTAATATTCAAATGGGCTTCAAACATTTAAAATCAGAAGTTTGCATTAAAGCATTAAATCTTGAGTTTGGGAAAGCAAAATTGCATGTTTTTCTAAGCATTTTTCAAAAAACTTAAAGCATGTATTGACACCTCAAGCATTGTATCGATACACTGAACAAAAACCCAAAAAAATCCAGATTGTATTGATACAAAGCTGTTTGTATTAATGCAAACCCACCTTGTATTGATATATATAGTGCATTTTAGTCGATTTCATGCTGTTTTAATTCTAAAAATGCAAAATTGGTCTCTTTTAATGGGTTTTCACTTAAAATACTTAATTTTTATGATTCTTAAACCTTAAAGAACATCATTTCATAGCTTATCTCATGCTTAAACATGATATTCGATTAATTGATAAGTTTTTCACAAATCAAATGCATGACTTATGTGATTAAGTACTTATATTGCCTCATGATGCTTAAAAAATATAAAATTTTCTATCCATCATTGTTGTTGTGCCTTAATAAACATATTTTTTTGCATAATGACAAACTGGTACCATATATGCCTAATGACTTTCATTTATTAACATTTGGTATCATTTATTTAAAAATCTCGTTAAGCTTATTAAACATATTTTCTGAAAAACTCATGAGCTTATTGAATATTTTCTTATATATATGACAATGGAACCTTGGTACTACTAATGCTCAGCTTTTGCCAAGATTTTTTTTTTTTTTTAGTTTTGCAAGGTTCATAAAGATAAATCAAATATGTAAAGATGAACTTTGCATGACAAAAAGAAGTAAACCAAGCACACTAATCTCATCCGAATCAAGCATAGACCTTCAAAAGATTGCTTAACACTTAGATTATGAAGTCAAAGTCAAAGTCAAAATGAGCATTTCAATAAAGTTTGGTAAGTTTAAGGTATTTATTAAACTAATGCTATTAAAGTTTTATCCTTTAGCATTAAGTTTGATGATGTGCATGAGTAAATTATATACAATTGGTATTCTTGTATGTCATGTATGCTTAAAGTGTTTGCTTTTAATGAATCCTTGAACATGCTTAAGTACTTATGTCTTATCTTTAAGCATGTTTATTGATTGAATGATTGCTCAAATGATTTTGTTGATATATCATAAATGAACAAATTGGTATATTTTTCTTGAATTTTTTTTAACTTTCCATATGATTACTTGAATAATTATGAGTAGTATGCATATGTACTAAAAATTTAAAAATTGGTATCTACTATACATCTAGACAACAATTGGATTAATATTTTTGATATCTTTTAACAATTGATTTATCCTATAATTCATAATCTTAAATGTGCTCAAATATCTACAAAAGAATACAAAAGAATACAAAAATTGCATGAACCACACATTAGGGATTAAATGCATATAACTTCTCAACAATTGGTATACATGCTCTTACATGATTCATAATTAGTATAAATCTTAAATCTTGTTAGAATTATTCCCTTAGATTTGAATTTCCTAGCTTTACCTTTTTTATATTCCAAAAGAAAGGAGAATTTTAGCAATAATTTGCTCGTGCTTTATTGGTGTATATATATATATACACATATATATATATGCTAGCCAATAGGAAGATTTCATTTGTGCTTACATTATTTATATCTCACGAAATCTTTAATATCTTGTGTTAATGATTTTAGAGCTAAGTACAACCAAAACTACCATTGCCAAGTTTTTCAAAAGCATTTTATAAAATTTTTAAAATTTTTTCATAATTTTATTGAGGGAGAATTTTATTGAAAATCTTTAAATGATTAAGAAGGAGTTTTATAAACAAATTCACCTTAAGTTTTATCATAATGAAAAAAGGGGAAATTGTTAGTTATGTTAGCTTTGAAATATAACTAAAACTTAAGCTTAATAAGGTTGTGTTTAAATATTTTCAAGTTATTCTTTTTTCAAGAATTATTTAAAAACATTTTGAAAAATACTGAAATGTGTTTTAACTCCTTTAGGCACTCAATAATGTGTTTTTAATGCATACTTTAGTATAAAACATTTTTGGGATGAGTTTAATACATTTTAAAGTCATGAAAAACCTTTTAGAGATGTTTTTATATGAATTTATCGATACCCTAAGCGTTTGTATCGATAAAATGTTTGACAGTAGCTAAATAACCTTGAAATGTAGAAATCACTGTTCAGGTATCAATACATCACTGTTCAGGTATCAATACATCCTGAAATGTATTAATACATTTTGAAATATATTGATAAAATGGGAGGTAATTGTCATATTTTGTTCGAATGAAGGCAATGCGTTGATACATAACATAATGTTTCAATACATTCTAGTAGGAATGAAGGGAAATCGCTCAAATGAAGTCTTCAATGGCTATATTCTTTCACTAAACATTCCCAACAGCCATATTCATGATCAAGGCTATAAATAAGTCTCTCCAACACCTTCAACGAGATGAAAAACCAAGAGATTGTACTTATAGTCATATATTTCATATTTTTCATCTTTTTTACTAAGTAGTTCATTTTTGTATATGATTAATATTTCCTATCTTTGTATTCTTTTTAGATTTAGAATTCATCTTTTCTTGAGCTCAACATTGTAAACACCCAACCTTTAGAGGTTATATTTTGTTTACACCCGAATCCTTGAAGGATTTTAATTAGCTATTAAAAAGTAGAGAAGTGTTCTATCTTAGCCATAAAAGATAGAAGGTAGAGGTTGCTATCTTATCCTAGAAAGATAAGAAGTGTAAAAGTTATACTTGTCTTTGAAAGGTAGAAAATTCAAGTTAATGAATTGGAGAAATTTGAGGCAAGTAAGGCTGAGGTTGAGGGTGTAAGCAATTGAGGCCGAATCTTTTTAAATACTTGAATTTGTTTATCTTTCCTTAGCTTTTTAATTATCTTTTTATTACTCACTAACTTGCATTCTAAAGATGATTGTTTAGATTTTTCAATTTTATCAAAGTTTTAATTTGTGAAAGGTTTTTGAAAAATTAATTCACCCCTTATTTTAATTTATTTCACCATTAAAAGGTCTAACAAGAACTAAATATGGAAATGGATGTTGGGTTCAGATATTCAAATTTGTTATTTGTATAAATAAAATGAATTTTGGATAATAGATTCAGATATCCAAATCTATTCGAACCAAAATTAAAACGGATTTGGATAACAAATATCTAAGTGTTTATGTTTGAATTCCATAGTGGATAGTAAATCCAATATTTGAATCTTGAAATTGTATCAAATCCATAAAATATAAATCAAATAATGTCTAATATGTAATTTTTCACTATCTATTGACATTCGTACTCCTTGATAGGCTTAGACAAAGAAGAGAACAACAAAGTCAAGGATTGCACCAATTGTTTTATTTTTGTTCCTACATAAATATATATAACCTATCTAAATGTTGGGTGAACAGGCCTAACCCAAGTTGAGTTAAACTTAAGCATGATATTTTTCTATTTGAATCAGTCCGGCCTAAATCATGAGTCATTTAATAAAAAATATATTTATTTATATTTAATTATAAAAATATATAATTATCAATATAAAAATAATTTTTTAATATTTTATATATAATAAAATGACCTTCCAAGCCTACTGGGCCAAGCTTATCAGTGAAAAAAATTCATTTGGTGGTGAGTCTAGTTCATTAGCACTTCTTGATCAAATTATACACAAATTATTTATTTATTTATTTTATAATTTCACATATGATATTTAACAATTATTTATGCATTTAAAGTAAGTCAAGAGTATGGTGGCTAACCCAGAACAGCCCCAAGGAAAGCAATGAGTGTTTTAACTTGGAACTACTAAAGACTTCGACAACCTCTGGCAGTTTGAGCTCATAAAAAAGCATAGTCCCTTTGTTGTCTTTTTTCATGGAGACAAAATAGAGACAATCACGGGTGGAATGATTGAGAAACCAATTGGGTTTTATGAAAAGAGTCTATGAAGATTCAAATGGTAGATTAGGGGGCCTAGCTCTGTGATAGGTTAGAGATGTGAACATGGAGGTTATTACGATATCTAGTTATTTTAATGATATCTAAATGAAAGCTGGGAATAAGGGAGAAAGGTTTTGCATTTTTATGTGTAAGGAGCTAAAAAAGATGGCAGAAGTGAGATTTGGGAGATGATGAAAAATATACGAAAGAACGAGGAGGTAACTTGGTGTTATATCAGTGACTTTAATGCTTTTGGATTGTGAAATGAAAAAGTAAGGAGGCAATGCCATTGATGATATACAAGTGTGATATTTTAATAATATTCTACATGATTATGGATTTATGGATATGGCACTCTAAGGTGGATAGTTTACTTAGATGAACAATAGAACATGAGAGGCATTCATTCAAGAACGTCTTGATAAGAGTGTTGCATACTGTTGAATAGAGTTAGCTTTTCCAATTTGCATATGGTTTGATTGAGATTATTGTTGTATCGGATCATTGCCCAATAATATTATGTCTATTGCGAAAGAGCTGAAAGAGAAGATATGAGTTTAAATTTGAGTTAAAATGACTACTTGATTAAAAGTGTAAAGATGTGATATCTTTGAAATGCAACCAAGAGGAGGTTATAGGTTCTAGAATGTTTCAGTTTCAAAAAAAGCTGACAATAATGGGGAAAGACTCAAACTCTAGAGTAAAGAAAAATTTCAAAATTAAAAATATGAGACTGCTAACTTGGTCAAGAAAATTGCTACAGTTTAATCATTTCCTGATAAAACTAAAATTAAATCAGTAAATTTCTTATTTATGTGTTTTTACAAGCTATTTGTAGGTCTATTTATATAGTAGGTATGAACCTTCACATATAATGTCCTAGATAGAAAGGAAACTAGAACATTCTAATTTGAATTTTTATCTTTAGAATACCTAACTCCTTAATTTAGGGAATCAACATAGTAACAGCTATCTATAATTTAAAATACAGATAATATCCTTTTTTTTTCTAACACTCCCCTTCAAGCTAGAGAATAGATGCCTTTCATTCTTAGCTTGGAAACATTTTCCTGAAACTGAATGGTATGTAGTCTTTTTGTGAACACATCTGCCAGTTGATTTTTTGTATTCACATATGGGATGCAAATTAGACCACTATCTAGTTTTTCTTTTATGAAATGCCTATCTATCTCTATGTGTTTAGTCCTGTCATGTTGCATAGGATTGTGAGCTATATTTATTGCTGACTTGTTGTCACAGTAGAGTTTTATAGGCTCATCTCCCTCTATCTTCAAGTCCTTCAGAAGTATTCTTAGCCATAATAGTTCACAAATATCTTGGGCCATAGCTCTAAATTCTGCTTCAGCACTTAACCTTGCCACTACATTTTATTTTTTATTACTTCATGTAACTAGATTACCTCCAAGAAAAGTGCAGTATCCTGTAGTTGATCTTCTGTCCATTGGAGATCCTGCATAATCTGCATCTGTATAGGCTTCAAGTGCTGTTTTTGTATTTCTTTGAAACAATATCCCTTTCCCTGGATTAGCTTTTAAGTAATGTAGAATCTTATGGACAGTCTGCATGTGTACTTCCTTTGGATTGCGCATAAACTGACTTACTACACTAACAGCATAAGCTATGTCTGGCCTTGTATGTGATAGCTAGATGAGTTTCCCAACCAACCTTTGATAGGTTTCTCTATTCACAATTGAGTCATCCATTGCTTCCCCAAGCTTGTG
>JBBYHM010000019.1:11229075-11248305 GCA_038381775.1 Adansonia rubrostipa
ACTAATAAAATTGTTACTTTCCCTGTTTTTGAGTGCTTTATGAATAAAGTATGATCCCCTTGACTTTGCTTGTATCCATTGGTTATCATCACTTTTGCAAATCTTTCGAACCAAGCCCTTGGAGATTGCTTAAGGCCATAGAGTGCCTTCTATAGTCTGCACACTTTTCTTTTCTCCACATTGTCCCCAAAATCGGGTGGTATATCCATGTATATTTCCTCCTCTAAGTCCCCATGTAGGAATGGATTTTTAACATCAAATAGCTATAGATGCCAATTGAGATTGGCAGCTAATGATAGCAAGACTCTCACTATATTTAATTTTACAATTGGGGTAAAGGTTTCTTGATAGTCTGCCCTATAAGTTTGAGTACAAACCTTAGCTACCAGCCTAGTTTTATATCTCTCTAGTTTCCCATCTGCCTATACTTTACTGAGAACACCTATTTACACCCCACTGATTTTTTTTCTCTTTAGTAGTTCCACAATTTCCCAAGTTCTGTTTTTCTCTAATGCCTCTATTTCTACTCTCATAGCTTCCCTCCGCTCTTCTTTGGATAATGCTTCAGATAAAGTCTTAGGAATCATGATAATGTTTAGGCTTGCAAAAAATATCCTATGAGATGAAGAAAGATTATCAAAAGATAAAAATTTAAAATTGGATATAAAGGGTGTTTCGTACATTCTCTAGGTTTTTTTCTAAGGGCAATTGGTAGATAAATATCAACATCTATTTCAGAAATGGGTTCAGATGTAGTGCTTACCTCATTTCCAAATGTAAAAGAAGAATCTTGACTGGTTAGGTTGGGAGTATGACTCTATAGGGTGGGACTGATGTTGTGTTTGAGTTTGGGCAGACTGATGATGGGACTAATGTTGGGACTGATGATATGATTGAGTTTGGGTATATTGGGTAGGTAAAACCAACATAGGTAAACGCTGTTGTTCTAGTAGGAAGTTGTCCCTATCCTTATCTTCCACTAGTGATTGCTCCCCCTGAAGATAAGGCTGAGTAAAGTAGGGTGTTCCTTCCTCAAAAGTGACATCAACAGTAACAAAGAAACGTTTTGTAGGTGGATGACAGCACTTTGTATCCTTTATGAGTAGATGAATATCCCGAAAAGACACACTTGATAGCTCTACTATCTAGTTTCCCTCTATTGTTGCTATAGACATAAACAAAGGAAGTACAACCAAAGACTTTAGGTGTGAGATTGTTCGAAGTATTTATGTCAAGGTAGAATTTAGCAAGAAGCTCTATGCGTGTTTTAAATTCTAAGGTCTTGGAAGGCAACCTTTTTATGATGTGGGTAGCTGGTAGGATGGCTTCCCCCCAATAAGTTTTTGGTACATATTGCTGAAATAGGAGAGCTCGGGTAGTGGCTAGTAGGTGACCATTCTTTCTTTCAGCAATCCCATTTTGTTGTGGGGTGTTAATAGAAGATGATTCATGAATGATACCTTCCTTTTAAAAATAGGCAGATAAAAGCTGATTGAAATAATCTCGGGCATTACCAGATCGAATTTTTTTTATTTTTACCCCAAATTGGTTTTGTACCATAGCATGAAAATTAGGTAATATGGTCATCACATCAGACTTATGTTTGAGTAGGAAAACCCAGGTAACTCTAGTGCAATCATCAATAAACGACACAAACCACTTTGATCTAGTCACACTAGGAATAATAAAGGGCCCCCAGATATCAGTATGAACTAAATGAAATGGTATTGAATTTTTTTATTGTTAACAGGGAAGGAAACTTGTTTGTGCTTTGCAAACTCACACACATCACAATAAAAATCTTAAACATTTATTTTTTTGAATAAAGATGGGAACATTCTTTGTAATACTTTAAATGAAGGATGACCAAACCTATAGTGGTAGAGCCAAATAACATCTTTGTTCCATGAGCAAATAACAGATAAGGATATGTTTTCTTTGACACTAGTCGACTTGCTTACAGTTTCAAGGTAATAGAGTCCATCCTTTTCCTTAGCAAGTCCAATCTTCTTCCCCAAGATCCGATCCTGAAACACAAAATGGGTAGGATAGAAAGTAAGATCATAATTTATGTCATTAGTAATTTTCTGGATTGATATTAAATTAGTGGACAGCTTAGGAACATAACATACATTTTTAAGAATGAGCTAAGGTGTAATTTGAATGTCACTTAAGCCTGCAACAAAAATAGATGATCCATCTGTAACTAAAATTTTCCTATTGCTAGGATAAGGGGAATAGGTAATAAATTGTGATAGTGAATGGGTCATGTGATCGGTTGCACTTGAATCAATAATCCAAGAGTCAGAGGAAACCTTTTCTGAAGCATTTAGATCATAAAGAAAAGTGGACTTACCTGAGAGTGTCAATGAACATGTCCCATTGGTTTTGGACTTCCCTAGAACTCCTAATAGATCTCTTAGCTTTTCAATCTCTTCTTTGTTGAGCTCCCATTGCTTTAGAATTGAATCTGATTGTGTTACAGCCTGGTGAGCTTGGGTCTGTCCCTTTTTCTGTCCTTTGTAACCCCAATCTTAACTTGTAGTATAAAGTCTACAGAGAATTTGCGTACTCAGTCACTGTTTTGTTTCCCTGTTTCATGGCACTAGTCTTCACTTTAATCTCGTATACTTGTGCTGCATCTCGGGCTTTCGAATAGGTTTGTCTAACAGCGTCCCAGACTTCCTTGGCTATTGATAGAAACATATATGTGTTGCTTATTTCGGGACTCATCGTGTTCCATAGCCATGACATTATCATAGAGTCTGCTTCATCCCATGCTGCAAATTTTGGATCCTCTGGCTTTGGACCTGTCCCCATCAAGTGGCTAAGTTTCTCTTTACCCTTAAGATATGTCTGGACAAATTGTGACCATTTTAAGTAATTTTCTCCAGTTAGCCTGTAGGCTGTCTGGATATTTTGTAACTCTTCGGGTGGGTGCATAACACTTTCCTCGGAAGATGCCTTAATTTCAGACATAATTTGGTTTGAAAGATAAAGTTTCTAAGAAAAATGGCAATAAAGGCTTAAAGGAATTGTTGAATAAAGGAAGGCAATGAAGGCCTAAGAAACTTGACACCATGGCAATTAAGGCCAACAAAAAAATTAAATGAATTCTAGAAAAGAACTTCTAAAGCTCTGATATAATGATAAAACTAAAATTGAATCAATAAATTTCTTATTTTTATGTTTTTACAAGCTGTTTGTAGGTCTATTTATACAGTAGGTATGAACCTTCACATATAGTGTCCTAGATAGAAAAGGAAACTAGAACATTCTAATTTAAATTCTTATCTTTAGAATACCTAACTCCTTGATTTGGGGAATCAAAATAGTAATAGCTATCTATAATTTAAAATACAGATAATATCCTTTTCCTTCTAAGACTTCCTCCTACGGAAGAATCAAAGACTGAAGACAGCATTAAAAAAAAAAGTTAGAAAAGAAATGAGAGATGGAAGAAAGATTCAGGCATTAGAGGTTCCAAGCGAATTGGCTCAAATAAGGGGATCAATACAAAATTTTTTTTCATGCTTTACTATTCGTCAGGGAAGAATTAATACTATCTGAAGAATCAAAAGTAACGACAAGGGATGAATTAATGATAAGAAGAGGATCGCTGATTTCATTCATCAGCGTTTTAAGGTGATGTACCAAGATGGTTCTTTGTCTGATTTGGAGGAGTTTCTCAAGTTGGTGAAGGAGTTAATCACTGACGATATGAATGCTGATTTGTATAGGGAGATTTCCAATGAAGAGATTAAGGAAGCAATTTTTAATTTGGGGTCCTCAAGGCTTTAGGCCCTGATAACTTTAGGGAATCTTTTATCAACAATATTAGAATGGTGAAAGATTTTTCTCAAAGTAGGCATCTGCTTAAAGAAATTAATTGTACTAACATTATACTGATATCTAAGCAAAAAGGCCTGAAGAGATCTCTTATTTTAGACCAATCAGCTTATGCAATTTTGCATATAATGTGATTGCTCAAATCTTAGCTTCTAGAATGAAAACTATTTCGCCTCCGGTGATCTCCCCAACTCAATCAGCTTTTATAGTAGGAAGACAAATTCAAGATAATATTTTTGTTGCTCATGAAGCGTTCCATGCCATTAGGAAACATAAATAGAGAGATAAGGACTCATGGCACACAAGTTGGACCTTTATAAGGCCTATGGCAAAGTTAAATGGGTTTTTTTTTTTTTTTTTTTCAAAAAGTTAATGATTTGGATGTGGTTTTGTTCTTTTTGGGTCAGAAGAATTACGAAATGTGTCACTTCCCCTCAATTCTCTTTGATTATTAATGGTGGTAAGTCAGAGATTTTGTTCCTAATAGATGTGTGAGAAAAAGTGACCTTTTCTCTCCTTATTTGTTTATTCTCGTTGCTAATATGCTGTATTGTTTGATTGAGAAAGCTTTGGTTTCAGGTTCTTATCAAGGATTCAAGATTAATAGAAGATGTCCAACCTTAAGTCACCTTCTTTTTGCAGATGATTGAATTTTGTTTATTCACACTAGTATTAAAAATTGTGAAAAAAATCATTCACCTGTTAAAGTTGTTCAAAAACGCCTCAGGGCAAACAGTCAATTTTTGTAAGTCTGCTAGTTAGTTTTCTCCTAATACTAAGGCTGATTTATGTAATGACATTAGAGGAATGATGGGCTTCAAGCTGATGGACCAAAATTGTAAGTATCTTAATCTTCCATTGATTTGGGGATGAGGGAAGAAAAATGCCCTTGGTTTTTTATTGAGAAAGTTTAAGCGAAGGTGAAAAATTAGAAAGGCAAACTGTTGTCACAAGCAGGTAGAGAGGTGTTGATTAAAGTTGTTGCCTTCGTTGTGTTAATTTTTATGATGCAATGTTTTAAACTTCCCATTACATTTTGTCAAAAGTTGATTTCTTTTTTGAATAAGTTTTGGGGGGCAAGAGACTAGCAGGGCAAGAATAAGATCCATTGGATGCATTGGATCGCCGAAATTAAGGTTCTTGAAAGAATAGGGTTTTTAGAGTTTCAAAGCTTTAATGACGCATTTCTTGCAAAGCAAGCCTGGAGAATGATGCAGCATCTAGAGGCCTTATGGGCAAGGGTTATGAAGGGAATTTATTTTCCATTTTCTTTAATGTTGGAAGCCCGAATAACGAAAAAGAATTCATAGGCTTGGAAAAGTATTTATGTTTACGTTGAGGTTTTTTGCTTAGGTACTCGATGGAATGTGTGTAGTGGAAATACCATTGGCAGGATAAATGGGCGCCTACTCTTCCTTTTATAAAGTATCTTCCCCTCCTTCTACAATTCAAGGACCTATACTTGGTAAGCAGCACATTGCACAAATAGAAGAGAGTGGAATGTAAAAAGGTTTGAAGAATGGTTCCATGGGGAGGAGGTTAAAGCTATTCGCATCATTCTTATTGGCCTAGCTGACAAACAACATTCACTTATTTGGCATTATTCTAAAGATAGCTAATATTTTGTTAAAACGGGATATGAAATGTTAAAGAGAAAAAAGATCCCAATCAGGCTTCTGGATCCAATGAAAGCTCTTTAAGGGTTGGTAGCTATTGGAAAAGCATCTGGAATATGGCCACGATACCGAAGATTAAAAACTTAGTGTGCTTGTCATGATGCTTTGGACACTGCAGGGAGTATTGTTCATTGATATAGATCAGGGAATGAAAAGTCTAATCGATGCTATAAGGAAGTAAAGTCTCTGGTACAGGTTTTTTTGCCCTTTTGCAAATGCTATATGGAAAGAAACTTTCTTTAGCTACTGCCCAAGGATGATAGGTTTGGTCAGTTTCAGAAAATGACGGAATGATGTTGTTACTTTGTTTTCGAATTTTGGCTCATTCAACACTAGATGTACTTTGGCCTGGCTTTGTTGGCACCTGTGGAAAACACAAAATGATTGGATCTTTGAAGGCAAGCCTGGGGACCTAATTCAAGTGTGGAATTCAACTCTCAAAGGCTATCAGGAAGTAGTGAATGAGTGCTTTGTGGTACCTCTAACAATAGCCCAAGCAGAGAGAATCTTCATTGGAAGAAACCACTCATTGAAGCAATTAAAGTGAACTAAAATGCGTCTTTTGACCCTTCTACAAAGATTGCGGGTCTTGCCATCGTTGCATGCAACACCAATGGTGCAATCATTGACAGAACCAATGCACTAGTATTTGCAAGTTCTACGCTAGTGGCTGAAGCCTTGGTTATTAGGCTTGGCTCTGTGCTCATGCGGAGAAGAGGATGGGAGAGAGTTAGTTTGGAATCGGATAATGAGGAGATCATTAGAAGGTTATCCTTTGCAGCTATGAAAGGATAGGATACTAAAGCCATTGGGGAGGATGTGCACCACTTTCTTGTTTCTTCTACTGACGTTAGTCTCATTTTTGTTAAAAGAGAAGCAAAAAAAGGTGGCCGGCTGGGTTGCTAGAATGACTAGGTGGCAAAAATGTCCCCCTGAATGGGTTTCTCTTCATCCTGTTGAGTTGCTGAGTTGGTGAGTTCGTTAAATGCAGATAGTCATCCCATTGTATGCCGATTGCTTTCTTTAGTGAACAAAAAAATAAAAAAAATCTATTGTTTCAATTGGGAACCTAATTTGAAAGATTAGGTCCCTACTTAAGGCCATCAAGCCTAAGGCACAGCCCAGTAGAACCTAGTTTCATAGATTAAGCTCAATTTTGATTTAGTCCAATTCAATTTAGACCCTAAACAAAATTGAAACCCAAATTATGACCCAACTGAAATCAAAATTCAATTTTTAAAAATATAGTTTAACAATACCTAAATCTGAGTTTTAGGTGTAACCAAATTGTGTTAAAAAAAGGGTCCTATTAATGATTTTGAATTAAAAACAAGTTGGATTTAGTTACCATCTTATCGAACTTGATTTAAGAAATCCAATCAACAAGATAAAAGGACCGAATTAAAAATTGTAATCTAAAACTTTATTAGACCATTTCACTCAAAATTTGAGTCAAGATTCGGTTTGGGGCTTTACCCAATATTTTCACTTGGACAAATAGGATGTTGTATTTGTCACCAATAATTTATTGATAGAAGGAATCTTTATTATCTTTAAACCTACATTTGGATTGAAATTAGTACAGAAAAAGAATGGAAAGGAGAAGAGAGAAAAGTAAAAGTTTTTTAAAGAAAAAGAAAAGGTAAGTAGTTACTTTGTTTGGATTAGTTAAAATAAGTAAAGGAAAGCAAAAGAATGCATTATGAAAATTCTTTGTTTTGTTAAGAATGAAAAGGAAAAGAATGAATATATTATGATATATTTTTTCAATTATACTCTTATTAAATTAAATGTTTAAATAAATTTATCACGTGAATAATGAAATTAATTATTATATTACATTTTACATATTACTAAAAGAATTTAAATTAAATAGATATATTATTTATGAATTCATAAAAAAGGTATTATTGGAATTATTTTAGATAACAATATAATTTTTTAAAATTTAATTCTAATGAAAAAATTCAAAAACCTAAATATTTTTATTAATATAAAATTTATTATAAATTTTTATAAGTACTATTAGTATTTTATTATAGTTTTAAATAACTCTATTATTCTAGGTATTATTTCTTCATTTTTACATGTTTCTTTATTTTTTTAAATTAAAAAATCGTGAACTAATAATAAAAAGATTAAAAAATTAAAATCCAAGCAAAAAAATTAAAGAATAACAAAAAAAAAATGTTGTTAGATGAACTATACAAACAATCGATTATAATGATATTTGAGAATTGAAAAAAAAAAAAAACTAATGGTATGAATGTTATTTTATAATTAAAAAATTTTAATCATTTCTTTTCTCTGGTAATTCTTTCAAATTGGGGTAATTGAAAAGTGAGACATTTGAGGGGAAGTGAGGGATGCTCAATTACGTCCACTTTGGTTTATTTTTTTTCTAAAAGTTTATCAAGACAAAGAAAATGTTGGCATATTTCTCTTATTTTCCTTTACTTTTCATCTCTTTCCTTCAATCCAAACATAGTGTAAGGATATAAATATTACTTTATAATTAAAAATTTTTAATCATTTCTTTTTTTCCAGCAATTTCCCAATTTGAATAAGTGAAAAGTAAAGCATGCAAAGGAAAATAAAAGATATTCAAGTCTCTCCAATTTCTTTAATTTTTTTTCTAAAAGCTCCGAACAAAGGAAAAATTAATATATTTATCTTATTTTCTTTTACTTTCCATCTTTTCCCTTCAATCCAATCATATATAAACTTCATGACTACTTACCATGAAAACCTTAAAAATCTAAGGCCTGCGAATAAGACTTTCTCTAATTTTTTTTTTTCTTTGGCTCAAAAAGAAAACAAAAAAGGTGAAATCCCACGTTTTCGTATATCCCAAGAGTTGTTTTTTGTTTTCTTTCCTTTTTATATTTTCCAGTTAAAATTAAGTTAAAGCAGGAAATAATAAAAAATGAAAATGCAATGAATTAATAAAATAATCAAAATAAAACTAAAATGCAAGGGCCTAAATGGACTTATATTTGAAAACTCAATGGTCTACGATTATTAGACATAGACTAATCTATCTTTAGACTCCAAGATTCAGTAAAAATTCGATAACAATTGACTTATAAAATCGATTTTATTTTTAAATTAGAAGACTCTAAATAAAATTGGATATTTACATATTAAATACAAATTCAGCAAGCCATCAATGTGGCTAGGTTCTTACTGTCCTCTATATACTTTTAGTTATGGTAGATAACTTCTTTTTTTTTTTTTTAATGTGAGCTCATAGTCATCTTAATAATTTATTAAATTGTTTTTCTTTTACATGTAATAATAATCTCATATATATATATATATATATATATATATATATATATAAATCTTACTCCTCATTCTTGGCTTAGTTTGCGGAGGAAATCAAGCCATCTAGCTAACAACAGAGCCAGAACTTTAAGTCAAGGGTTGGGCCAATTCAGTTTTTTTTAGGTTAAGCCATATGTAAAAGTTTTATTTTTTATAATTTCAAATAAAATTAATATTTTTCACCAAAAAATCATTTTATTTAACCATTTATTCATTCATGTAAAGTTTCAATTTGATTCAAAATTTATCATTTTGATTGAGAATATTATTATTTTCAGTGAACAGTTGAAAATTTACTATTATCAAATAGTTTAATATTTTATTTATTACCTTGAAATTTTGTATGCGTGATTTATAAACAGAAGTATAGAACATAAATTTTAGTTATAGAATTAACGAAGTATAAATTATATAAAAATATCAGATATTTTTATAAATCATATAAAAAGAATAAAGTAGTAAAAAAGTTTTTCAATAAATCTTTATATTTTTATTACTAGAAAATAAGTTCTTAACTTTAATTTCCAGCCATATATATATATATATATCTTTATTTTTAATTTTTACCTAAATAAACTCTTAATTTTTAATTTATATTTAAATAAAATTTTAATATAAATCAACTTTTAATTTAAAATAAATATTTTTTAAATACAAATAAAAAAATAATAACTTATTTAAATATAATAAAAGTATAAAAACTTAATTAAAAATAATAAAATAATTCTAAAGCAATTTTAACACTTTGGCCACTATAAAGCCAAAAGGTGCAAGCAGATACATAATACCGAGGAGTCGCCCATGAGAAAAGAACCTAACAGCCTCCTAACAAAAGGGGGAAAAAATTGTACTACAGTACTTCAAAACGACAACTAAACACCCCTAATAGCAACCGACATCCCAAACCAAACTCAACAAATTAATAAATAAACTTGCTATTTATACATTCGTATATTTTTACATATTATAATTATATTTAATATATTATATATTTATATTTATTTTAATATATTAATAATTTATTTTATATAAATTTTAATATATTAAATATGTTTGTATTATTTTTTAAATTATATTATATTTTAATTATTTTTTTTCTTGTCTTATGTATATGGATTGCAATTGTATCCTATTCCCATAAATGATAAAAGCCGACTGCACAAATAAGACAAGACAAGGTTGCATGCCCCCACAACTTACAAAAGCAACCCATACTTTGAAAAGCATGGCTTGGTAGCTGCAAATTAAAAGACTAATGTATCTTTCTGTAAGTCACTTAATTAGCCCAATTGCTTTTTCCCAATATCCTTTTTGACAATAATTAATTCTATAGGAAGTTTCTTTTCTATGAAACACATGATACGCTAACGAATTGTATATATTTGTATTTAATTTTGATTTTACACAATTTTTTTTAAAAAATTAAGTACAATTTCTACTTTTCCTTTGCAATAAATAGAGGTTTCCCATGAATGGAGACTGGGTTTAAAATTTTTTATTCAGAGCTTGGTTTATGAACAAATATTTAATTATAATTTTTTTTTTTGAAATTACTCTTGACAGGAAAATAAGAAAGAACAAACATAATAAAAATAAAAAAGAAAGTAAAAAAATGTATATTAAAATTTTCGAAATCAATATTAATTTGGAATAATTAAATATTTGTGTCCCAACTTCTACCTGAGTTTGAATTGAGTCGTGGCTGTTGGATTTGAGAGCATTTAATTATAAAGCATGGAAAAGTAGTTAAGCAAGTAGTTAAATGTCTCAGCTAGCTAGCAACACTTGGCCATCCAAATATTTGATCGATTTCGTGTATCATGTTTAAGAATTATATATATATATATATATATATATATACTTTAATATGTTAATAATATTTATTATATAAATTTTAATTTGTTTTATTATTCATATTGTCAAGGGCGAAGCGAATCAATTTTTTTAAGCTAAATATAAAGACAAAAAAAATAAAATATTTTTAAAATTAATAAGCTCAGCTTAACGAATAATTAAAAAAATTTATAATGATTAATAGACTTTACACATGCAAATAAAAAAATACAAGGACAGCTGAAATCATGAAAACAAGAGAAGGGAAGTTGTTATCTGAAAACTAAAGTTACCATAAAGTGGTAAAAAGTTAAGTGGAGTCTCCAGAGTGTTTATACATATATATATATATATATATATATATATATATATATATTATAGTAGTTGCTTTTTGTATAATATATGTATTTGATTGGTTATTAAAAGATATATATAATGTGTTAAAATTTAAAAAAAAAAATTTAGGATCACAACTCTTCACAAATAACCGATATTTCATCCTTATATATTGTATCATGTTTTATATTATATTTTAATTTTTTATGTCATATGTCTAAAATTATTACATAGATAACTGGTTAAGAATTTCCATTCCATTCCATTACATCGCATATGCATAGCATAGCATTTTCAACTTTCGACTTCCAACTTTCAACTTTCAACTTCTAACAAACAATGGCGTTGGTTGCCTGGGCAGCTCCAGCACGAGCCTCGGTCTTCCAAGTGGATTAACACATGCTATTCACCATGCATTCATATATTACGTTGCAAAGGGAGATTAGTTCTTTCTCCCCCCACCCCCCCTTTCTCTTCCCACAAATACAAAACATAATGGAGAGGAATCTTCGATACTTCTTATATCATACCAATAAAAGAGAAAAAAAAAAAAAACAAAACAAAAGCAAAAAAGAAAGAATGTTGAGTATATATTTAGAGTTTTGCATAATTTCAAAGGCTTTGTTGGTTTTGTATACGTTTTTACTTCTTTTCTAGCAAAAAATAATAATAGTAATAACAATAAATAAATAAATAATAAGTAAAAAAATAAAAAGCAAAAAGAATTTTGACATTAAAGATGCTGATGAATCGAGTTAAATCTAGTTGGTTACTTAAAAATCTTAACTAAAAGTTGATCTATCGTGTCAAAGAAGTTGAAAACTTTTTATAAATATAATAAAATATTAAAAAAATTAAATTTTAATCTTTTAAACTTTTAAATATATTTTAAAATTAAAATTAAAATTGGATGAAAAATTAATTTTGTTCATTAAATGAAATCTTAGGTTGAACTTGAATCTCAGAAAGTCCAGTGATAGTCGATTCATGAACAAATTTATATCAGAAAAAGCAAGCAAGCAAAGGCGGATCTAAACGGGAGTCAAGCTCCCAAATATACAATATATATATATATATATATATATATAATAAATTTAAATTAATTTATCAAACAACGTTAAATTTATTTATTTTGTAAACAAGATTTATTTTTGGCCTTATAACTTTTATTTTATGCCTTGAATTTGGAAGAGCGTTAAAATCATATTAGTGTTTGTTTATTTATACAAATAAATAATTATTTATAGACTTTTAAATTCAACAAATTTGTTACAAATATTAAATTATAACTAGACTTGTTCATAGGTCGAAAATTTGGCTTACCTTAACAAACCTCTTTTAGACTTCAATAAAAGTTTTTATAATTGACCCAGTTTGATCTAAATTACTACTTAAATAACAAAAGTTTATTTTACTTAAATTATTTATAAATATTATTATAAAAATAATTTTTTTAATTTTTTTAATATTATTTAAAATAGTGATACGAGCTCTCCGACCAAACCTGAATCAAGGTAAGCAAATAAGAAATTTTTGAGCTACAAATAACTCTATGTAATAAAGTTATTTGCTCACCTTATGTGCATTAAAATTAGTTAAATCTTAAAAATTTTTATTTAGATTTCATTAATTTGTATATTTTAAATTAATTTTATCTATTTTTTATAATTAAATTATATATTAATTTGGTATTTCTTTTATTTTTGTACGCTTAAAGCCCAAAAGAGTTTCAAAGATGCGATAGACAAAGGAGAAGTAGAGTGGACCTAATCCTGTGACTTCCAAAACCGATTACTTATGTTATTTGTGCATAAAATTTCTTATTTCAGGGTTTTGGAAACTTTATAAATAGGATCTTATTTTAGACTTTTATATTTTTGGGCCTTGTAAACTTAGTTTTTTAGAGAGGAGAGCTGTCATCAAAAGTATTTAAGAGAAGAAGAGAGATTTTGGATAAGCTTGAAGATTGAAGATCAGATGAATATGAGTTTTTTTTTTAACTTTTTATTTTTTTATAATATTTATGATAGTGAGATTCTTTTGTTTTATGTTTCTAATAGTTATCATAAACTAAATTTATTGTTCCAAAATTATAATGGAACTCAACATGTAGTTTGAATTATTTTATTATCTTTTTTTATTATGATGATATTTAATTTGTTTATTTAATATTGTGCATAATACTTCTAGTTGCTTGATCACCAATTAGTGTGATTTGGTAAACCTTAATAAACTTAGAAAAGAGAATTTTGTGTTTAGACGTAAATTGTATAACCATGTTTTATATTTATTTATTATGATTAATTAATGTACATGTAAGATAGGAATATACAAGTATGTCATGTGTAACAAATTTAAAGTCTAAACTTAATGAGTTTCTCTTTAATTCAATTTGCACAAGGATGGATTGTTAAGAAAGATATATTTAAAAGATCATTGAAATATACTTATAAATATATGAGAACTCTAAGCTACTAACTTAATATCAGTAGTTAGGTTAAGAGGATAGAACACAAATTAAGTGTTGAAGAAAATAGTAATTTTAGGTTTTTATTATTGATTAATTAAAATCTAACTGTTTTATTTGCTAGTTACTTAATTTTAGTTTGTTTTCAATTTATAATTTTTAATCGATTATTTGAATAAGATTAAATTATTTTAATTTTAATATTTAGCAAATTTGGTTTTTATGAGATTGATACTCTATTTTGTCATTACATTATTTGTTACGATATGTATACTTACATGTTTAAAACTAATAATAACAGAGATCTAACTCACCCCATAAATATATCTAATTGTAACCATGAAAACTTAACAAAAGTCAATTTGACTTTGTAACTCTCTTAAAAACTCCAAATAAGTACTCAAATAGACCCAGTCTAAAGTAGGTTGAGCTTGGGTTTCAATTGTTGATTCAGATCAATGTTTAATAAATAAAAAATATTTTATTTAAATTTAATTATAAAATAAATAAATTTAATATAAAAATATTTATTTAATATTTTAATATTTAAGAAAAAAGCTCAGCCAACGAATACTTCTATATTTAAAGTATGTTTTACTTTTATTTTAGTGGAAATACTTTTATTTTGGCTTTTTATGCTTTTCTTTATGATCTCATAAATTTATAATTTTCTAAGCCAGTTGATTTTTATTAAAAAATTATTACATCCACTACTTCTTAAGCATGTTAAAAATTTTTCATTATTTATTTATTATATATGTTAACATTGGATTTTTAAATATGACAATTTTTTGATTCGGTAGATAAAAATGAAAATTCCATTAATAGCATAGTAAGGAATTTTTCAATTTTTATTGGGATATTGCTTATATTAGATGTGTTCATGAGTTGGGATATTCGTGCTAAGCCCAAAAACTTGCTCAATATTTGAGATAGATTGGAAAAAAAATACTAAACCGTGGGCTTGTGAAAAAAAAATAAGCCTATTTATCCTTGGCTCCAACAAGGCTTGAGCTTGACTTAACTCGACTTGATTTATTTTTCAATTATACAATTATATTATCTCTACATTTATATATATTGTAAAATTTATATCATACAAAGAATAAATATCTATAATATTATATTATAAAAATTAAAAATATGCTATATATTTTAAAGCTTAATAAAAGAAAATTATAAAGTTACTAAAAATAAATTAAAAAATAATATGGATAGGCTAAGCAAACTTGAGTAGTTTGAGATCCATATTTCAAATTGAACTAGACTTAGACAAACATTGATGATGTTGATATCATCCTTAAATCCAGTTCAACTCAAATCCAATCCAACTTATAAATACTTATAACTTACATAATTAGTAACTATAATAAGTCACGGTTTATAAGAAAACAATTCTAGGTTAGTTGATCACAGAAACAAATTCAAGGTCCACCTAAGTGCGTAATAAAAAAAAAATTGGAAAAAAAAAAAGACATTGTAGATCACGTTCTGTGTCTGTGTTTCCTCTCGTTGAATTGCATTAATTCGTCTTATTTTGTGTTTTTCATGAACATTAAAAATACAATGTATCTAGAATCTCGCTTTCGAGTCCCAGGTGCTCATTATTTTGCTTCGACGACAACTTAAAAACTTGAGGCTTTGCTTTTAATTAATTTCGCTTTCTCAAAGCATTCTAAGCAGGGGCGGCGCGTCCAGAAATTTCAAAATTCTTTGACTGTATATATATATATATATATATATATATATATATATGGTATATTTATTTATATAATAAATATAATTAAATCATGATTCAAAATAAAAATATATTTATTTAATTTTTTATTTTTATTTATAATTTAATTTTATATATTAAAATTTATAAATAAATAAAATTTTTAATCTTGATCTTTTCAATAAAAAAAAAGTTGGCTAGTTTCGTTTTGATTTTAAAATTTCTAATTTATGAAAGAGAAGTTAGGAATGGGAAGACGTGTTTGATGTGCCAAATTCATTATTAATTATAAAAACAAAAATTCTTGCTCGTGATTTATGTGACATGTTTTTTTCTTTATATATTTTTTTATATAAAAAAAATTATGATTTGGAGATCAAATAAAAGATAATATTAAAATTTTCCTTTTATGGTTGAATATCATTTTTTTTAAATTGATTATACAAATCATTTTTCATGTTTTTCTTTTCTTTTAGCTCTTTTTTAATAATAGGAAAGTTTTATACATGGTGGAAAATGAGAAGCAAACAAGGAACAGACAAATTGCACATTTTAAGTCCCTAACCTTTTGCCAAAAGTTTATTTGAGTGTCCTCATAGTTATATTTTTATAATTTCCATCTTTTAAAGTTATTATTCCAATAATATTTCACATAGAGAGAAATGTCCAAGTATGAAAAAGATAGTTCAAATGAAGCACAACTTTCCATTCGTAACTTAATTATCTAACGGAACATTAAATTTATTAATGCATAAAAAGGCTCCTAATTTAAATAAGATAATAATTGTAAGGCTAGGCATATGTACATGTCAGGCAAAAATGCAATAAAATAAGGAGATTAAAGAAAAAAAAATCAAGAACACATAAGATTTACATGGTTCGATCAATGTGACTTACGTCCACGGGTAGGGAGAGAGATTTCTTATTTCTTTTGAAGAACTTATACAATGATACAAGAAAAAAAAATCCTAGAACTGCATATATATAATCGTCAAATCAATTCGGGTCGCTCCAATTACAAAAAAAACCCGAGCCTGCCACTTCCACCATAGACGTCCATTTTTTTCTCCTTTCGGGTCGAGCTCCCATAATTTTGGGTTGGGTCATAATTCGAACCAAATTACAAAATTCAAGGTACTCAACAATTCTCCACTTTAACTTGAATTTTCAAGCATTCAGAACCAAGAATATCTCCCTACCATCATGCCCCGAAGCCCTTATGCTATGCGAACATTTACCAAGTCTAAGCTATGTTTGAACTTCTTTGCAGGCAATGACTTTGTCAACATATCTGCTGGATTATATGCTGTGGCTATCTTCTCTGTGGAGAATAACTTTTCTTCAATTACATCTCGAATGAAATTCAACCTAATATCAATATGCTTTGATCTTTCATGATAAACTGGATTCTTAGCCAAGTTCAATGCACTCTGACTATCACAACAAATGACAGGCCTTTGAGCATTCAAGCCCAAACAATCAACAAAACCATGCAACCATATACCTTCCTTGACCTCTTCTGTCAATCACATGCATTCTTCTTCAGTGGTAGACAAAGCAACTGTAGACTGAAGTGTTGTTTTCCAATTGATACCACATCCATAAAAAGTGAAGATATAACATGTCAAAGATCTTTTTTTCATAAGATCTCCACCATAGTCAGAATTTGTATAGCCAACAAGACCACTATATAACCATTACTACCATAAACCAAGCAAATATTAGTCATACCTTTTAAGTATCACATAATCCATTTAACTGCCTCCCAATGAGCTTTCCTAGGATTACTCATAAACCTGATCACCACATTAATCGCATGAGCTAAATCTGGCCCAGTATAAACCATTACATACATCAAGCTCCCAACTGCGCTTAAGTAAGGAGCTCATGTAATCTTTTCTTCATCAGTACTAGGTAATGCAGTAGCATTGAGTTTAAAATGTGTTGCCAAAGGAGTACAACCAGCTTAAAATGATCTATTTGACAAGACTACAGAACCTTTTCAATGTTTTTCTATTGAGATACATAAAACAGTCCTGCTCTTCTGTCTTTCCAAATCTCCATGCCCAAAATTTTCTTAGTTGCACCTAGATCTTTCATTCCAAACTCACTGCTCAACAAAATCTTTAAACTATCAATTTCAGCCTTGTTCTTAGCTGCAATCAACATGTCATCCACATATAGCAAGAAATATATGAAGGAACCATCTAGCAGCTTTCTAAAGTAAACACAATTATCAAACTGGTTATGCACAAAATCATGAAAAATCATAGATGCATCAAACCTTTTGTACCACTGCCTTGGAGATTATTTTAACCCATACAAGGATTTATTCAGCAAACATACATGGTCTTTCTTTCCAAAATCAAGAAACCCTTTAGGCTATGACATATAAATCTACTCCTCTAGATTCCCATGCAAGAATACAGTTTTTATATCAAGTTGTTCCAACTTCAAATCCAATGCACTTAACATGGCTAGAAGAATCTGAATTGTCTTATGTTTCACAACTGGTGAGAATACTTCATGATAATCAATTCCCTCCTTTTGTGAAAAACCTTTTGCCACAAGCTTTGCCTTAAACCTAGCTGGTTCAACTCCATGGTTACCTACTTTCTTCTTGAATACCCATTTGCATCCTACTAGTTTCACACCTTTTGGTAATGGTACTAGGTCTCATGTATTATTATTTTCAAGAAACTACATCACCTCATTAATGGCAATCAACCATTCTGATGCTTCTTTACTCTGAACTGCCTTTTTATATGACCTGGGTTCATCAGAATCAATGTCTGCCAAGGTATAAGTAACATGATTAGTATCAACAACTTCGACAAAGTCTACATACCTTAGAGGTTTTCTGATTTCCCTTTTTGGTTTCCTTGCTGCTATACTTCATGATTCTTCTTCTTCTCTGGGTTATTCTTTAGGATTGTTGTCATCCTCTTTGGAGTTTCAATTTCAAACTCCACTTTTTGGTCAGCACCATGATTTTTGTTACCTACAAGATTATTAAGCTCCTCTCTCTAGCCAAACATAACATATTCATCAAAAGTAACATATCTGCTAATAATAAATTTTGGAGTGCTATCCTTCTCAGTATACCACAATCGATACCCTTTAGCTCCAGTTGCATACCTTAGAAATATGCATTTTATTGCCCTAGGCTTCAGTTTACCATCATTAATATGAGCATAAGCAGGACAACCAAATATGCGCAAATCAGAATAATATGAGGGTTTAACGGACTATACGTCTTGAGGAGTCTTCAAATCAATTGCTATTGATGGAGATCTATTTACCAGATAATAAGCAGTATTAACTGTTTCAGTAAAGAATTGCTTTAAGAGATTAGTATTTAATCGCATGTATTGAGCACGCTGCAATAGTGTTTGGTTCATGTGTTATGTAACCCCATTCTATTGTGGTGTGCGTCTAACAGTGTGGTGCCATACTATACCTTCTTTCTTACATAACTCGTCAAACGGTGCATTATAGAATTCCAAACCATTGCTTGTTCTGAGTTTCTTAACTTATTTTCTAGTCCGTCTTTCAACCATAGTTTTCCACTTTTTCAATCGCCCAAACACCTCATCCTTTGGCTTCAAAAAATATACTCAAACTTTTTTAGAGTAATCATCAATGAAAGTAATAAAGTACCTGCATCCACCATGAGATTCAACCAGAGAGGGACCCTACAAATCTGAATGAATATACTCAAGGATACTAGTAGAAGTATGCTTGCCAAAACTAAATTTCATCCTGCGCTACTTGCTCAGAACATAAGACTTACAAAATTTTAGTTTTTCTATTTTAGCTTTACCTAACAATCCTTGTTTGTTCAATATTACTAGCCCCTTCTCACTCATGTGACTAAATTCGTGATGCCATAACTATACAATCATCATGTTGCTCTAAGAAGCGGGATACTACCACTGTTCCCATCATTGAACTACTGATCAAAATGTAAATTCCATGCTGCAATTTACCTTTCATCACGACCAGAGCACTTTTTGAGACTTTTA
>JBBYHM010000019.1:11249645-11262438 GCA_038381775.1 Adansonia rubrostipa
AAAACCCTAGAACCACATATATATAATCATTAAATCGATTCTGGTTGCTCCAATTACAAAGAAAACCTGAGCCCTCCCTTTCCACCACGGGCCTTCATTTTTTTCTCCTTTCGGGTCGAGCTCTCACAATGTTGGGTCGGATCATAATTCAAAATGGATCACAAAATTCAAGGCACTCAATAGTACATGTATATGTGTAGTTAGATTGGGCTCACTGTATTAATATTAATGAATTTGATAACTGTTTAGATTCATCGAGTCTGAAATATAAACAAAGTTATACGTTCAAATTCGATTGGCTTATACAAAAGAATTACTCAAATTCTCATAAATTCATTTTAAATTTTTATACAAATAATCTTTCTCCTAAAAATATACATCATTCTTAAAATAGATTGATTCTTTTTTAGAAAAGGATAGATACTTTTTGAAAAAAAAGATTGATTACTTTTAAAAAAATTATATTATTAATAGTAAAACAAGTTGGATCTAAGAAAATAATGTTATACTCAAAGTAAGGCCGGTTTTTAAAATGGACCATTTTTTTTCCAAAATCATTTTTAGAGTAATTTTTTTGTTTAAATCCATCCAAATATCGAGTAATTTTTCAAAATTGAATAAATAATCTAATCCATAAACTAATATATGCATCATGCATTTCACGCAAGATGAAATGTTCATATATATATATATATATATAATTATTCAGTACAATTTTTGAATTCTAAGATCAAGATTAAAAGTCATAACAAGAGTGGTTATTGGTTGAACCAAGTTCTATTGCACCTTTAAATTTTTATCGACACCATTAAAATTAATATCATTATATATAGAGTTTTATTAACGAGTCCCTTTAGAATATTTTTTAAGACTATTTAATGTAGCATTTATAGGGATAAAACTAAATACAGTAATTGGTTAAGTTTAGGCGGGTTCAAATTCGATCATTTTGGGTTTGGATAGTTTCAGGTTTGAATTGTTTCGAGCTCAATTCATTTCGGGTTCAGGCTGTTTCAAACTTAGGTTCGGGTTTGGGTATCTGTTACATCAATTTATTTTATTGTTAGATGTAATAATTTCTATGTGATTTGAATATTTATATCTAAAAATAAATCATTAACGTATTATTATTTTAAAATAAGCTTTTGCTATAATATGTTATTTAATTATATTTATATATTTAAATTAATATTTTAATATGATATTTTATATTATTAATATTTAAATTTGTTATATAAAATCAATATGGTAAATAATTTATTATAAAAATATGATATATTATAAATTAATCATACTAATAATTAAAATAATTGACTAGATGAACTCAAATTTTAACATGTAAATATATTATAATTTATATTATCTATACATATAAATATACTTGTAAATACTAATAATTAAATCAAAATAGACAAATAACTATATTTAAAAAATAAATAAAAGTATAAGATTATGATTTAAAAGCTAATAAGATAATAAAAAAGAAATATCACTAATTAATTATTATATAATTTTTGAATATAATGATATAATCTTAACTTAAGACTGGATTTTTATTAAGATAAATGTTTTCTAATTAATAAGATTTATATGAGGAAGAGTGTTAGCTTCATTAAAACATTTGTTAAATAAATTTATTTATAATGATTAATCCAAATTAAAGTTTATATTAAATTATTTTACTTTCAAAGGTTCAAGTTTTAATTAACCCTAGTAAATAAATAAATAAATAAATTTATTCAAAGTTTAGATCACTATTATAAAATTTTTTATTATTAATAAGATTTATCAAATTTATAAGTAAATATTTTAGTTTACTTTTGTTAAATAAGTTTATTTTATAATAAATAAAAAGATTTAAGGATTACATTAAATTTTTTTATTTTCAAATATCTAATTTTCATTAAAGGTAAAATGTAAATAAATTTATTTAATTAATAAAAAAGAGTTAAAACTTGTAATATATTTATTTGCTTTTGTACTTTTAATTTCTACCTAACATTAAAAAAATAAATTTTATATGTTAATGCTAATTTCGTTAATAAATACTTTATTAAGTTTATTTATTTCTAAAATATATAATTATATATTTAAAAATTCATAAAACAATTGAAATTCATGTATAACACTACTAAATGGTGAAAATAAATACTAATTTTTTAAGTAAACTTATAAATACATATTTTTAATCATATTTATATATTAAAATCAATATTTGTTAACACCAAAATGATATAAAATTAATTCGTTATATAAAATCAATTTTTTTAAATAATTTTGTTATAAAAAAGTTGTAAAATTGATAAGTAAAGTTTTTTACTTCATAAAAATTATATAATTACAATTTAATTATTCCTATTTTTAGTATTACATTTGGGTTTGTGTTTAGGTTTAGGTCAGTCTCAGGTTCAGGCTTTTTCGAGTTGGGTCATTTTGGGCTCGGACTAATTTAGGTTTGGGGTTTTTAGGGTTCAAATTTTTTATTTTTTGGATAAATCGGGTTGGTGCTCAAGTTCTTTCGGGCTGATTTTTGGGTTCAAGCTTATTTTACCACCTTTAGATAAAAATATATTAATTAAATTAAGTACTTACTAATTTTATTCTTTATTTTTAATATATTGGATGAAGATATATACAGCAAGGTTTTTCTATTGAGTGCTTTTAGGTACTCTTTATGATTAGTAATAATTGGTGGCTATAAATTATTAACTAGTTCAGTTTTTTTAATTTAATATGTTATTTTTCTATATAAATCATCTTAACTAATGTCACTAGACATTGATTAATATTTTTTATATACGATTTATAATAATAACATCATATGAAATATAAAAGTTGACAACTTTATTTATTATTTTTAATGTATTGACAAAATTTTACTTTAAATAATAACATGAGAATATTAATTATAAAAAAGATATATAATAATTTTAAAAAATTGCCACATACATGGAACTAGGATGAACTTCTTAAAAGTTTGGTGCATTAATATTGCTAGTGAATCCATGTGTAACTCATCAAAATCTTTTAGCCAAGAATTATGAAATCAAATTGAAAGTCAAAGCATAGTATCTTTGGATCAATACTTAAACCATAGCAACCCCTTCCTTTCCTTGCCCTCTCTCTCTCTCTTCCCCCCCCCCCCTTCACCCCTTCTATTTTGCCATAAAACATACACTTTTCAAAACAAAAAACCAAAACGAACCTCCCTTTTTTCCTCAATCCTTTGAAACCGTTTCTCAATCTCTGACCTGACCTTTCTTATTCTTTTGCTTGCACCCCCCACCCTGCTTTTAACGTTTTCAGAGTGAGACTGTGTGTTTGTGAGTCTTCAGCTCAGAGCTTCCTTTATTTTTTTGTTCTAATTTTCATGGCGAAAATCTCACAAAAAAACCAGAAAAACAGTAGAGATCAAGAAAATAGTGCTGCACCCACCGTTGCAAAACCTACAAGCAAACTGAAACGGACTCGTAAAAGTGTTCCCCGTGACTCTCCTCCCCAACGTAGCTCCACTTATCGAGGTGTTACAAGGTAATTAACAGTATATATATACACAATTATACATTTAGTAACGATCATGTTTCATAGTTTGGAGATACAAGGATTATTAAATTGCATCATGTCAAATAATTATTGTCCATTTTCCTTTGAAGATATACCGACAGTCTCAACTCTAATTTTTATGGGTTTTCTATTCTTTGGTTTTCTTAGCATTCGGTTTTGATTTCCATGCTTTAACTTATTGTTTTAATTAATCAGGCACCGATGGACAGGGCGATTTGAAGCTCATTTGTGGGACAAGAATTGCTGGAATGAGTCGCAGAACAAAAAAGGAAGACAAGGTAATAATAGATCCTTCTCCCTATGGCCATGTTTTTCCTTTGCCAATTCTTTTTTTTTTCCTTTTTTTTACAATCAAATTAATAATTCAAATTTAATTCTGATCTAAATTTCATGGTTGGTTTTGCTGATGCTGATGTCGAGATGAAATTAATGCAGTATATTTAGGTGAGTTCTATAAACCAGATGATCTTTTTTTCTTCCTGATCCTCCTTTATAGGCTTGTCATTGTCAAGAACTACTTGCCATATACAATTAGTTTACCATTGTTATTTTCAGTTTATCAGAATTTTATTATTGCATTTCATGGAATTCATTATTTTTGTTGTATTGGTATTTGGTTAGGTGCTTATGCCGATGAAGTAGCGGCGGCACATGCGTATGACTTGGCTGCATTGAAGTACTGGGGACAGGATACTATCCTTAATTTCCCAGTATGTTACTCTCAATATTGGATTTTTTTTCCCTATCCTTTTATGGAATTTTTTTTTTAGCTCATTCTCTATTGGCTTTTATTTATTTAGTATTGAAGCTGCCTGAGATAATTTTTTTTTTTTGGTCCAAAAACTAATTAATTTTGGTCTATTAATTTGGTTTTAGTTATCAACTTATGAAAATGAACTCAAGGAAATGGAGGGTCAATCAAAAGAAGAATATATCGGATCTTTGAGGAGGTAATATTCGATGGCAAGTGTGCATTTGATTTAAGAAAATAAAATTATTTTTATTTTCATTTTCATTTTCATAAAAAAATACGTGAATTTTTTTTTTTTAAATCTTTTTCGATGACAAGGATATCATTACGAGTAAATATTTTGAGTTCGATATATATGAAGAAGTAGAAAGAAGAGACATTTGAAAATACATAATTATATATCTATATATATTTTGGGGTTTCATTTACAGGAAAAGCAGTGGATTTGCTCGGGGAGTCTCAAAGTATAGGGGCGTAGCCAGGTAAGAAATGTTGCATTTTCTTGGAATGGCATTCGGATTTGATTCCAACTCATCGAACGAAAATGTAGGAACTTCTAGAATTGGTAACAATTCTATGTTAATTTTTGTACCCATAAAACATAGCCTTTTAAAACCTATTTCAATTTTTTTTTTGTAGGCACCACCACAATGGAAGATGGGAGGCTCGAATTGGCAGAGTATTTGGCAACAAATACCTCTACCTTGGAACATATGGTAATTTGTTTATTTACTTCCAAATTTATAATTAAAACTCTTAATTTCATTAAATTATGGGAGACTTTAATCTCAAAATTAAAAAAAAAAAAAGAAAAAGAGTGTTTTTGGTACATAAATAGATATATGTAAAAGGAAAACGACGAGAATGAATTGTAGTCAAATCTAGTTGGTTGAGACATTGTTCACCTAACCTCAACAGCCTTGCCTACTCAGCTATTTAAGATTTGAAAAAGTCAGTGGCACTATATCTCCCACCCTCCACCGAAATCTGCATGCAAATTTAGTTCACTTTTATTGTATGAATTTATATTTGAGCCGACTCACTGTATAGATCTATGCATTGGTAATTAGTGAATTATGTAATTTCACTTATTGAAAAAATATAATTATCAATATTTATTTTTAAGATTTATTAATGATTGTTGTCATATAGTTCATTGATAGTAAATAAATTTATACATTATCAATGTATGAAATACAAATCCCATATATAAACCCAAATTTAATTTAATTAATTTAAATAATTACTTTCAAAAATAATATTCAATAAATTTAAGATTCAAATTTTAGTAAATAAATTTATACATTATCAATGTATGAAATACAAATCCCATATATAAACCCAAATTTAATTTAATTAATTTAAATAATTACTTTCAAAAATAATATTCAATAAATTTAAGATTCAAATTTTAATAATTATAATCATTTTTTCTAGTACAAGACTACGTTTTATTTTAAATATATGCTTACATATGTCTTCACTTTAATTCTTAAACTAGCACCGATTTTTTTTATTGTTGGTCTTACTCTTTCAGCAACGCAAGAAGAAGCAGCGATGGCTTATGACATGGCTGCCATAGAATACCGAGGACTCAATGCTGTTACAAACTTTGACCTAAGCCGTTACATCAACTGGTTACGTCCAAACCATCAAAGTAACCCTAATAACTCCGAAAACCCTCAACAGAACCTTAGTGGTGACACCAATTCAACCCCAAGCCCTAAACATGATAACACTGGATTAGGGTTTTCCATCCAACCTAAAAGCCATGGTACTAGTGATGCCCGGGTGACTCCACCGCGACTTGGTACGAATGATGACGGTGGCAGCTCGGCATCATCAGCACTAGGGCATTTGTTAAAATCATCAAAATTTAAGGAAATGCTAGAGAGGACCACAGCAGCCGAGTGTCCGTCAACATCACCGGACTCTGATCTGCCTCACCGGTGCTTTCCGGACGACATTCAAACCTACTTTGATTATCGTGACTCTAGCAGCTACACTGAGTGTGACGATATTATTTTTGGAGACCTAGACTCATTGACGACACCAATGTTTCACTGTGAACTTGATTATGAGAGTGAAAGGAAAGCATAGAGATTTGAAGGCATCCATAAATTTGAAGGAAGGGGAGAGTTAGCTTAATTATTAATGTGTATTGGTTCAATTAAATGTAGATAAAGATGGAGATAGACATTCATTTATCAAAGATTTTTAATAAAAAAAGAATTGGGATGTTAGAGCCTCAATTGGATATTATTTTTATAGAAGTCATGTAAAATCTTCATCTGCTTCTCCATGGACTTCATATTGGCTGTTAATGGTCTGAATCTTGTGGTTTTTTTCTCTCTTTGTTACCTTCTTTCGATTAAATGTGATTGATAATAGTGGCTTCTCATTAACTATTAGATAGTTTTTTTTTCCTTTTTGAAAACTTAAATATAAATGTATTTTATATTATTTTTTATGTATTTAATATGCTCTAAAAAATTATATAAATAAACTTATTCATTCATAGTCATCGGATCTACAGGTTAAACCCAATTAAGGTTAAGCTTTGGATAATGATTTTAAGTTTGAGTTTGATTCAAATAATTATTTTATTATATTTAAATATAATATTAAAATATTTACATAAAAATATTTTTTTATGCATATATATATATATATATAACATTTGAGAATATTAATTAAAATGTAGTAGTTGGTGTATTTGTCATTTCCATCATGAAATGAAAAAATTTCAAGAATTAAGATTTTTTAGTATATATTTGACTATAAAGATAAAAAAGAAAATAATATATATATATATATATAGAGAGAGAGAGAGATAGAGAGAGAGAGAGAGAGAGAGGGTCCCAACTCCCAAGCAAAGCGGGTACAACTTTGGATGGCAACACTTCCTATTGTTATTGTTGCGCCATACTATGCGGCGGATGCCTAAATTTTCAGCTAACCACATTAAGGCATGGAGCCACGGACTCTTCACATATTTGAAAGATATATAATATTATAATATAATAATATGAATAAAATTTGAACAACTCCCCCACCATCAGAGGAGAAGAATTAACAGCTCAACATGACGTAAACGGTTAGGTTAGGTTTGTTATGCCAAAGCCCAACCAATTAATTACCGTTGAAGGAAAGTGAAATTGAACAACTAATCATTGACGCATCACAAGAAACATAATGTGGCTTTGGCACTTGTCTGAATTCCCAGGAAGAATAAAAATATCTACTAGTTATAGAGGATTACAATCACATCAAGCATATGATCAACACTCAATTATTCTCACTTACAGGAAAGACACAATCTTACAAACACATCACGAACCAAATCAACACACTCATCAAACTTGTTGTAACCTAATTTGTTTGAATCGCGCTCGAGATGGGTTCTAAGTGGAAAAGTTTGAGTTTAAGGGGTTGAGGAGGGTTTTAAAATGCCAAATTTTAATGTAATCTCCTTTTATCCGCTAACTCTATGCTTTGCAAATGAATTCGAATGAGACTAAATTATCCGTCAATCTCGATTTAGTTGAATTGGTTGGGTATTGATTTAAAATCTATTTAACCGAGTTGGGCCCTCTACCATTGGGGTTCAAATTTTGGACTTTTATTATAAAACTGGGTTTGGGTTCATTGGGCCTTATTTTCATTGGGGTCCAGTTTTAATCAGATTACAAATTTTGTCTACTGTAGGCCAGCACCTCTCCAAACCTTGATTCCCAAGAAGCACAATCAGGTCTTGAGTCCTGTTGGCGCTAAACCCAGTTTGCTTGCGCCACTATCCTGGCTCAGACTCAAAACCAAACTCACAATAATTTAATCAAGAATACTATCTCTTTAGTTTTGTTGTTTAATTCAACTAGCCAACTTATATTTTCCCTTACTTTCTACCTTTTTAAACTCAAAAGTTGCCAATAGGAACCTTTTACTAGTGAAAAGGCACCACTTAAAAAGCTATAAATGAGTTTAAAATGAAATTAGTCATTATAGATTAATTTAGCAATATTTGAACTAAGGTATTCAAATTCTCTAATTAAGTATACGAATCTCACTTTGTAGATTTTAACAGAATAAATTTCAAAATTAGTATTCGAATTCTTTTATGTGCGTATCTCACTCCCTTTGTGTAAGATATTATAAAAGCTTATTTTTCACTCCAAAACTCGTAAAATTTGAGTCCCATAAATGATAAAATAATTTCTTTATATGCAAAGCTTCTCTATTTGATCTTTAAATCATTTTCCCCGGTTTAGACGATAACACAGCTATCTTTAAATCAAATCCTTGGTTCCATTTCAACAAAGTCAAATTGAGGAATCACAAACTAAAACTAGATGCAAAAATACAAAAAATAGCAACAGGGAATTCATGCTCCCTTTTCATCTTATTTAAAGGATCTTCACTAGGAGATTTAACATAAGTCCAAATATAAGGTTATATAGGTTCCGGAATTCCCACAGTCCAAAAAACAAAAAGTCAGTACAGTATATTCCGTATAAAACATATGTCCAGCACATCACTTTTCCGTTTGCAAACAAGAAAAGCACAATCGTTTAGATCCCTTCAAAATCAGGACATTTCGAGAAAAAAAAAAAAAAAAAGATGCTTCAGAGGTTGTGCAAAGACCAGCAACATTGAGTGGAAGGCTCAGACTGATGTAGTTTCAATTTTTTCCTCCTCAAGCCCGCTTTCAATGCTTGAGGAGTTCGGGGATTGTTTCTGGATAACTACCTGTGTCATTAGCAATGCTCATGAGGACTTTAAGAACCACTTTTAGTTTTTACTCGTTCTTCTTTAAATAAAAGTTTGGACTCTAGTGTTAAATACTTCTATGATGCAAAGGACAGCTGATGATCAGAATTCTGAATTTGGTTCAGCCACAACTTCTTTGATATCTTTTGTCTTATCTGCTCTGGATGCATTTACCATATCTAGGCACAAAATAAATAAAGTTGGCATTGTAGGTGCCAACAAGATGAAGCTCGAGTTTCCGATGATCTTGCTAAGGATGTTAAAGCTTAGCATAGTGACCTACCAAGGATTTTGGGCATGCTTTTAAACTGACTTAAAATGATATGTTATCTCATTAATAGTTTTTCTTGTTATTTGAATCTCTGTTCATTTCTTTGAACTTGTTCATACTTATGTTGTTCTACAACTGATGGTGATCTGCCGTCTTATTTTGCATTAGTTTTGCAACTCTTTTAGCAGGTTACATGCATGGTTTTGGATAAATGAAATTTCAATCATAAGAAAGGAAGAACAGTTAGTAGGTGTAGGAACTGAACCTGAATACAACTAAGACGCTGGACCTCTCAGATGGACCATGAAAAGGGAGATAGCAACAAACTAGGTTGAGACAATGTTAAATAATCTTTGCAAAACTGTTGGTATTTTAACCACTCAATACTTAAAACCAAACGATGAGGACCTAAGACTGTTTTAATCTCTAGCAGGATCGAATGAGAAGTAGCGATAATAAAATAGTCTTAATATTTTCAATCAAAGTGGTGCCGTAAAATAGCCATCTTGTCACATTAAAAGTGCTTCTCATGAAACAAACTAGTAAAAGAGAGGGACCAGATCTTTATTGCTAAGGTCCTTCCAAGTTCTTTATCTTTCTTCTCTACCAACTTCTTATTTATTCCATCAGCCTTACATCGGGTTTAGATTTAACATAAAAACAATTGATTAAACTAACAGAATATATAAAATAAGAAGTGGAATTCTCTGAAACCAGTGAACAGTGGCTAAGTCAGCATTTGAAACCTTCGACTACTTTATGCCTGATGATGCATGACAAAGAATAAGTAGCAGATATCTGGGAGGAAAGAAACTGATATCATCGGCAAAAATTCATTTGGCTTTGCTAATTTGGGTTCTCACTCACACAAGCCAGAATACAAGGAACTCTCAATTTATACAAACATAAAGTTCAGATTAAATTTCCACAAAAAGGAGCATGCTTACTGTAAAAGGTGGAATTCGCTGAAACCAATGATGGCAGCTAACATCTGTTTTTGAAGCCTTTTCATTACTTTATACCAGATGCATGCCAAAGAACAAGTAGCAGATACCTGGGAGGGAATGAAACAGATATCGCTGGCATTAATTCATTCTGCTTTTACTAGTTTTGGTAAATACTTAGACGAGTTAGAATAAGAGAAACTCCCAGCTTACAAGATAACGTTCAGATGATATTTCCAAAAAAAAGAAGTGTGCTTATAATACGGTCAGAAAAACTTTAATTATGCTCAGCGAAATGATCATAACTGCTAACAAGATGGACGTATTTATGCAGTTCTCATCTGGTCCGATGTTTACCTCAGCGATCAAGAATTAGACCATATTAGTGCGAAGATGATAAGCCTATTTTATCTGTGGTGATACTAATTGTCGACAAGGGGAGAATGCACAACTAGCACAGACAAATATGATTTAAGCGGTACGGCTACTGGCAAATAGCTCAATACGATAGAAAACAAGGAATATGGTATCTTGTCATAAAATAAAACCTCAAAACAAATGCACCATATAATATAAGCTCAAAAGCAGAGTAACACTCAAGTTTAAGATAATTTAAGCGCTGACACTTAAAGGTTCCATAACATTATATTAACTCTTCTCTCTGCTATATGTTCTTTTCTTTCAGCTAAATAAAATACTATGGCTTAAAACAAAGTTTAAATGTGCAACTATTTCAATTTATGACCATTGTCAAGTCACTTTTACTCTATGATGACTAAGCTTGATTCGTGTTATTCACTATATCTGAAAACAAAAATCCTACATAAACCCAGAAGAAGCTTGATTGGAGAAACTGACGTTGGCAACATTAGCTAACTGCTGTTGCAACATATTGTTGAAATTAGAATCGGCTTTCAAATTTTGAGCTTGAGGATGTTGGACCTGAGATTTCATAACTGCAATCTCAGCCTGACTCTTAGATAGCTCGCTCTGTGCAGTGTGTATCTGTTGCTGCAACATAAATATGTGCCCAACGCAGCCATAGACAGGGTCTTCAACCCGACATTGTGCCTCGAAGTATAAGGAATCTGCTGCTTCAGCTCGCAAATGAATCGGGAGTCGCTGGATAATCAGAGGAAAAGAAATTAAAGCATGCGTTTCACTGTCCACAATACAGTTGCTTCAAAAACCATAATTCTATGCATATATATATATATATATATATATATATATATATTATATATCCCATTCATGGTCCTATTACAGTTAATATCAGTGTCAAAAAATATTAAGCAACATCTCCATTACACAGAGCCTTTGGTTTTTTATTACAATTTTTAATTAACAAGAAATCTTGTCTTGTCTTTAAAATCGTTACTAAGACATTTTTAACTACAAAGGATTTTTAAAATCAAACGCAATTTTGAAGTCAACAGTTAAAATCTAACAATATATTTAAAGAGAAATCTAAAACAAAAATCAGAAAATATATAGATAGATACCTGAAGGAGTTTTGTGACATTACTAGCACCATAGATTCTATCAACAGAAACAAATCTTTGGGGATTATTTGATGGAAAATAAGGTGAGAGAATGCAATCTTCGGTACACCTTCTCCTCAGATATCTACAAGCCGCACAACGACCAAAATTCATGGCTCAAAAATCTATTGAAACCACCCCCCACCAAAAAAAAAAAAGGATTTTTGTCAATCTCTCTTGTTCTTGGAAAACAAATCTACGAAAGATTATAGTTAACACATAAGAGAATTTAAAAAGGTGAGGAGATTGCATTAGCAATAGAGAAACGGCTAGTTTTTTCAAATATTGAGAGATCAAAGGGAAAACTTGCAATTGAGAAAGGATTGCCATATTTGCGAAGAGCTTGGAGAGAAGAAAATATGGCAACTGTTCTGGAAATTTAATGCTGTTTTATTTCCATCTGTTCTGGAAACCCAGTTGGAAAAGTAAAAAAGAAGAAAAAAAAAGTGATTATATTTGTAGTTTGTAGCTTTACGACTTCAACGGCAAATTTAAGAGGATAATTAATGTTTCTTTAAATATAATAAAAAAATATTTAAAAGTTAATATAATAAAAAATATATATTTATCAATTTTTTAATTTATATTTAAAAATGTCATTCACGTTGTATACAAAGGGCACTCCATATGTTTTTAACTCATATTGAGAGAAGAGACACTTGTGATATAATTTTGTTAAGAAGATATATACTCATTTTATTAGACATATAAAATTAAAAATTTTTATAAACGAAATTAGTTAATTAACCATAAATTCAACGTCTTCTTAGAATTTTTTAATATGACCACCAACTCCTTTTTGTTTTTTTTCTCTAGTTTTTATATACAAGTGGAACCTAAATGCAAGAAAATATTTTTTTAATATAAACAGTTTATAAAAAAAGAAGTTCAAGAAAATGACAGTGTTTGTGATGGCGTTATCAAAGGATCCAACCAATTCTTTTTGAAGTGCTCG
>JBBYHM010000019.1:11267336-11288752 GCA_038381775.1 Adansonia rubrostipa
TTATTATTATTATTATTATTATTATTATTATTATTATTATGATTGGGTTTATTGGGTTAAAGCTTGAGATAAATTAGGTATAATACTTTTTGGGCCACATCATATCCCTTTGGTTGAATTGATCGGTTCAATCGTTGAATTGAAAATCGAAGATCTGACTGGTTCGACCTCCAATTCCATTTTTTATTCCTTGGATTAAATTAAAATTTTAAGTGTTTAGCCAAAGAGAAAATATTTTGAGAGCTCTTTATTATCCTAAGTTAAGGTAGAAAGATAAAATGAAAGTGTTTAGCATGATTAAAATATGATCTAATGTCATTTGGAAAAATGAAAGTGTTTAGCATGATTAAAATATGATCTAATGTCATTTGGAATAATGAAAAAACTAAAATGATATAAAAAACTAAGTGTCTGACCCTTAAAACTCATTTTTGGCCATGAAGTGTTTATATATATGGTGATATATTGATACTTCATGCTAGGGTATCGATACTTTGTTCAAAATCTATTGATACTTTAGCTTTCAGAAGTTGGAAATTAGCCAATGCATGCCATATTAATACCTTATCATTGACCCTTAAAACTTTGACTTTTGGAAGTCAAGGTATTGATATTTATAGGTCATGTATATCGATACATTTTTGTACTTTGCATGAAAATATACTATTTTGGCTTTCTAACCAATTTCATTTATTGAGTTGGTCCTCGACCATCCTAAGCCTTTTGATTAGACATTCGAGCATCGAAATTTAGCTAGAGTGAAGGGGAGATGCATTCCTATCATAGGCCTTGCGTTGGGCACAGTTAGTTCAAAAAGGGTCAGACAAAATCAAGTGTCTACACAACACTCACACTTGAGCTTGAATGATAAAGTTAATTAGATTAGGTTTGACTATAAAATAAACTTAGCTCTAGTTTTAATTAAGGTTGTATATTTAGTTACTTATATTTACTACCCATTAAATTTGAATCTAAAAAATATTTTTAATATTTTAAAGGATTTTTTAGATATATTTCACAAATTATCCTTGCTTTTAGAATTTTGATTTTTTTATAAAAATTGGGAATGGCTATTACAAATGATATGAAAGGTGGTGAATAAATGGTGTGGTAGATTTTTTATAGATTAGGTATTGGAATTACTATAATGGGAGAGAGTAGGAAGATAAACTATCCATTGGCCTTTCTTTTTATTGCTTTTTTTTGCTTTCCAATTTTTGTTTAATTTTTTCTTTTGAAAAATCGAGATTGACATCTAGATGATAAAAACTTAATAGATTGTGTTAGCTTTTGTAGTAAAAAAATTAAAAGGGGATGAATTGAAGTACTTTGTTTAAATTAGAAATTAGATATGGCAAAATAAAATAAGCAAATTTCTCAAAATCATTCTTGTTAAAATAAATAAATGATTGTGTTAGCTCACAAATAATTATCTTGAGAAATTTCAACAAAATACTTAATGACAATTAGAAATGCAAACAAAATAAGTAATGAGTAGGGAAAAAGAATCAAATACAATCAATTTATAGAGGTTCAACCTAATGCCTACGTCTTTTCACTTAACTGCACTTGCCAAGGACTTCCCAATTCACTATCTTGAATTACTACCTTTCAAGGGAAAAGTATAACCTTTACAATCTTTATCTTTTGACTAGGCATAGATAGCAACCTTTTTCCCTTATCGTTTGAAGGCTTAGATAGAACTTATCTACCTTTTAAGGATTTGGTAGTAACCTCTCCCTTTGACAAAGGTATTATGTAAAACAAAGAAAACCTTTACTAGACTCGATGTTTAAAAGGTTTAAGCTAAAAAAAAAAGATTACAAAATGATTGAATTACAAAGAAATACAAGAATGATAGGAAATGTAAGCTTAGAATAATGATGAACTACTTGAAAGCTTGAAAGAAATTAAAAATATAGCCTTAATCTTTCTCTCTTAGTGTCTTTTGCCTTCAGAAGTGTTAGAGAGTCTTTTTAATAGCTAAGGAATGATTTGTGACTATTTGGAGTTGATTAGGAAAGAAAAAAGTTGTTGGATGCTTGAAATTCTTGTTTTTGTAGTTCATTCAAGCGATAAAGTATCGATACCATATGGATATTTCCTTTCATAAAACTTAAAAAATATGAACATTGGAAGGTCAAGTATTGATACTTGAAAGTGAAGTTTTACCACCGTAGAATGCTTTAAGTCAAAAGTATCAATACTATACTACCCTGGGAATTTCATCTAGCTATCGAAAATAAAGTATTGACACTGTATAGACACCTTTCTTAAAAAGTATTGGTATCATATGGATACTTTCCTTAAGTTTTCTCAAACATTGTTTTCTAGACCTTTTAAAATGAGTTCATTTCATACACTTATATTTTAAATATAAGTGTCATTTAAGACCATGTAATTTTTGAATACTTTGGGGTCAAAGATATTTTAATATTTTTTAAAGTATTTTCAACTTATTTAAAAAAAATACTAAATCGAAAACATTTATACTCAAGCTAATTAAGCTTAAGGTTTTGTTTTATCAAAACTAAGATCAATTTAGAGCTAATAGAGCTAACAGATTGGTTTTTTTTCTTTTGTCTACCATCTTTTTCCATACAAAATTTTCCTTTATTTAGACCAAATAAAAGTTGCATTTTTGTATATTTCTATGGTTCCACGTATGTTGTTTGTTTTACCTATTATATAATCTTAGAATTCATTTGGATCATTAGATTTTAACATATTGTTGTGGTTAAAGTTGAATAACTTAATCATTACCGTCTTCAAAACTTTCAAGAATCATTATTGAGGTCATTATGCAAGGTTGGACCACTTGATTACATCTTGATTTTTGTTCTTCCTTTTTGAGTTGGAACTGTTTGATTTATTAAATTTATGTTAAAGTTCCTAGAGAATTTGAAAGCTTAAAACCAATATAGTGGGGAAAAGAGGATTTGAAAAGTTTTATGAGATTGGAAATAGGTTAGATAGGTATTATTGGAGATTAGATATACAGAGATGGTTAGATAGGTATTACTGCTTTCATTTTTCCTATATTTGTCTGCCCTTATTATTTAAACTGTATAAAATTTACATTTTTCATATTTTTAGGCATATTTCTAAATTTATTGTCTATTTTACCTATTGTATCACTTTTATAAATAATTTGGCTCATTAGATTTTAATCATCTTATTGTGGTTAAATTAAAAAAATTTAATCATGATTTGAATGCCAAGAAAAAAATAAAATCCTCCAAATTTAACCATCATTAACATGTTTAAATAGCAAAACATGAGTGTCTTCCTTTGATAAGCCATTTTTACTTCGTATTAATCCACATAATTGTTGGATATCAATGGGCCTAATATATATATATCTACAAATATGAAATAATATACCATTACATAAGTTGTTATACGTAGATACACAATGCATAAATATGTTGTACAATTGATATCCATAGTGAATGAGAAATTGATTTTGTTGTGCCTACTTGAACAGAAGAAAATTTGGTTGTTGGTGTTGGATGGTTAGCAATCCCACATTGATAACTTAAAGGCTTAACTATGTGGTATATATTAGTTAAGTTCCAATATAAAGGTAGGCCCCGAAGGGCAACCAAGCTTTTGCTTGAGCATTGACGTCTACACAAAGTTGAACCACATTACATAAGTGGGTGTGTCGCAACCGTTAGCTTGAGGTTGGGTTTGGGCTTGGGTTTAAAGGTCAAGTAGGTTAGGCCTTATCTTTTTGGAGCCCAACTTGTTAGTGTGTAAGTCCAACTAAATTCTAATCTAGATAAGATATTTTGATTTTTAAATTATTTACTTGGATTCTATGAATTTTGATTTTTTTAAAAAAAGTTTAGTTGGTTGTTCAAATTTAAAATTTAAAATCTAATTCAGTTTCGATCTTTTAAATTTAAAATCTGAATTGGTTTTGATCCTTTTAACCGATTAGATTAGGTTTTTAACCCCTATAGATAGGATAAAACCTGAGAAGGAAAATCCACAAAAAAAATACTACTTTCCTATGCTCCTCAGCATCCAATCTTGCTTCATTCGTAAGAGACATTATCGTCGCTCTTTGGTTCGTTTTGTTGTGATTGTAATTGCTATCAACTGCAATGAGATCAAAGACACCTGAGAGATGTGTTTTAGATTTTGTCGAGCACATTGTAGGCAGGTACAAAATGTTTTAAAGTCAAAGAATCAACTTGACTTGATTGTGTTATCTTTCATACTTCAAATTCAATAAAACCAATTTACTCGTATTTTTTTCTGCTTATGTTATACTTTTGATTATCAATTTTTATTTAACGGTTTGTTTGTGTATGTAGTAACTCATGACCAACAATAATGTCATCTCAACTGCAATGAGATCAACAACGCCTAAGAGATGTGTTTCGGATTCTGTCGACCACACTGTAGGCAAGTAGATAACGTTTTAAAGTAAAAAAACCAACCTTGACTTTATTCTGTTATCTTTCATACTTCAAATTCAGTAAAACCAATTTACTCGTATTTTTGTTTGCTTATTTTATACTTTTGATTCTCTATTTTTATTTAACAGCTTGTTTGTGTACGTAGTAACTCACGACTAACAATAATGTGGTCTCACATTTCCATTTTTTATTCTCAAGAATTTTGGGTTGTTTCCTAATTGGGTCATGAAGTTTTACATGATCCTAGATTAATTTGACAACTACCCACTTTGTTTTTATCATATTCTTCTGTCTGCAATTTATATCAAAATATGTCTTGTACTTCAATTTTCTTGTTTTATTCTAATTTAGTATCAATGGACGTGTTTTGTTCTTGGTTACTAGCAGTCAAACATTTCTTTTAATGCAACTCAGCAAAATAAAATGATCTTATATAATTTGTTTTATTTCACCCAAATTCCCTTGAGCCAACCCATTTGCAGCAATAGATTCACTATTGATCCATAATTAATTTGTTTGCTACCAATATACATAAACTTGAATTCCATATATAGCAGAACCTTTCCTCCAATTGGTGATATTTCAATTTTTTATGGTTCTTAATATTTATATTGGGAACCTACTATTCATTTTTGAAGTGCCAATCTACACAAAAGAAATGGTTCTTAATTCTACTTTTGCTTCCAAGAATAAACAAATTTCCTGTCTGACAAGTTGATTGGTCAACGGACAGACCTATTTGATGGAAAATAGAAAATAACATGTTATGATCTCAATCAGACAGTAAATAATCTGCCTAGGAATCCATTTTACACGGCAACAAACATGGGTTTTCAAGGTTGGCGGCAATCCTCAGCCAGTCTCAAGCCAACGGTAAACTTTGTTTATCTCTTTTAACATTTTTGTTAAGTTAGACCCCTTTTTTTTATTTTTTTAGTTATTCATGCTCCAAATGGAATTCTAAGTCTGCACAGTAAAACCCTAAATTGTGGATGGGATTCTTTCAAAGAGCCATTCAAGCCTTAGGATTATCATTGGTGTTAGAACTTTTTACTTCTCTCAATTATGTTTTATAAAAACCACGGTGAGCTATTTAATTATCTTTTCGTTCTTGGAATTTGACATTTTTAATCATACATTTTGCTGAATAGGTATATGGCCAGAGTCTCAAAGCTTCAAATATAAGTTCATAGGAAAGCCTCCGTCTCAATGAAAGCAAGGGATATATGCCAAAGAACATATATATATATATATATATATATATATATATATATTATGCGTGTTCATTTAATTGCTGATACAAAGTTATTTAGTGGTTATATATATATATATATATAGATATAAGCTATTTAGTTAACGTTAGAGGTAATCAAATTCATTTGAGTTAGGAAAATAGATTTGATCCGATTTGATTAAAAACAAATCAACAACTCCACGTTCGAATTTAAAATTAATAATGTTTTGAAAGATTAGTGCCTAATAGTTTAAATTGAATTAATTTGAAAAACCATCAACTTAAAGTCAAAATAAACTGTAGATAATTCGAACTTTGAAAAATTCTACACCAAACCCTGAGCCAATTTGATTTCCTGGTTGACATTCATCGACGCATTCAAAGGAAGTTTCTTAAATCTTATTCGATCGTAAATGTGGTTAGTGGCCATTTAAAATCTCCTCCTATTTGATTTGATTTCATTTCATTACGCCTCCCAAGATTCTGGGTCTCTTTGGATCTCCGGCTTAGTTCTCTCTCCAACGCGAGGGTCCCCAACAAATCCATGTATTGAACTCTCTCTAGTCATATTATTGAACTCTCTCTAGTCATATGCCCAAATCAAGAGAGCACCCAGTTCTAGCAATAATGGCAGAACAAGAGGAAAGGGAGACAAAACCACTTCATCAGGACACAGTAGGTAGTCATTTGAGAAGGAATAACCCAAAAAAGGGTTTTCTAGAAATGATGTTAAGACCAATACGGTGGTTAAAAATGTTGAGTGAAGAGTTGCATTGGAGCTTTGTGTTGGGGGTGGTGATAGTTTATGGAATCAGTCAGGGTTTTGGTGTGGGATTGAGTAGAGTCAGCACACAATATTACATGAAAGATGAGCAGAAGGTACAACCCTCTCAAGCGCAGGTCTTGATTGGGTTAATCCATTTTCCTTGGATTGTGAAGCCTGTTTGGGGTCTCCTTACTGATGTTGTCCCCATTCTTGGTTACCGGAGACGGCCTTATTTCATTTTTGCAGGTAAATTATGAATAACCCAGCCATAAGTTTTGCTTTTTTGGTTTTTTTAAATCTTACTGTTCATTTTTTTTTTCTTTTTGCCTGAATTTTGATATATGATGGGTAATTAGCTCCTATGAGCAAAAAATTTGTGTTATAGGATGCCTAGGTCTATTTGAGTGCATTTGTTATTTTCTTCATTGTTCTTGGGGAAAATGATGTAATAGGTGGTTACAAATGAGAAATATCGGATTTTAATGAAATTGCTTTGTACAACCATACCATGTATCAATTGAGAGAATAGGGGGAAATGGTAAGGGAAGGGGAAAAAAAATCCCCTTTGGTTCTATTGTTTTTTTACGATTTCATTAACAGTGTCTTTGATAGGAGGGAAGGTGGAAGGAAACGGGAGAGGAAAAGGTGGAGAGGAAAACTATTTTACCTTGTTTTGTATGAAACAAAGTAGAAATAGGAAGGGAAAGGAGTGGATAAGCACTTTGCGTTCTCTCAAAATCGAATCCTTCCATAAACTTGTAGGAAAATGGAAGGAAAGAAAAAGTCATTCAACTCAAATTAATCATTATTTCTGACACCTTCTTAAGTTCTCTGCATTGCTTTGGTCAAGGAAATGTTAATGTGTCTAATATTCAACTTGGGAGCAGATTAGTATCTCCAATATGAAAATTGATTCATACTATCATGTACCTTTATTGCTTTCCCACGGACTATTTTTTTCTTCAACTTTATATTCAATTCTACGATTTGATACCTTTGGAATTGCTTTATCTAATGGCATACTTGAATTACAAAGTGTTCTGATTTATTCCAGAAATTCGCCCTCTATTATTTTCTTATCGCATTTATATAACTTCATCTGACTATTGTTGCATTGCTGTATTGATCTTGTGTCTTTCCTTATATTTTACTCTTCAAAAGTGTATAATTATGATACTTTTCGTTTCTGTGGTGTTTATAAGTACCTGATTTATGATGAGGTTGTCTTAAACTCTTAATTGAGATCAACCATCATGGTGTGATTATAAATAATGTTTTCATTCAAATTTTAGTTCTTTAGATCACTGTGTAGAGTCAGCAGTCCACTGATTGGAAATGCTGGTAATAAATCTAACCTGCTTTGCTTGTCTTCTATTGCTTTCGTAAGGATGCTTTTTCAGTGATAACCCTCAAAAATGAAGAGAAAGCAAGAATCTAATTACAATTTCTGCAGAGCAATATTTGTAAAAATCTTCTTACAATAGATTTAGTCATTTATTTTTCCATTCCGGTTATTGTCAAGAGTCAAGACTCTAATCAATTAGTAGCTCTTATTTAGATCAATGCCGCTAGAAAAGAAAGTATATTGTTGAATGATTGGTGATATTTGGCGTTATATTCATCAACATATTGACTTTTTATTGGAGAATCTAGAGAGGATTTGACCATTTTGGTTGTGGGAAGAAGGCATACAGGGTTTGAGTGGCTCCTATGGAAATGTTACTCTGCTAAAATCGGAATTTAAGTCAAACAGGAAGTCTCTGTGCCACATGCTGAAGTAAGGTTAGTAAAAGACAAAACGAGATAGGACTATGTGTTGCAAGAAAATGTTGCACTTGTCTGATGGGCATTTCGATGCAGTTATTGAATGAAAATATTTATTTTGGGTAATGCCTGAGGGGAGAGAGATTTGGAAGGTGGACTTTATGCAATATATCATACAATGGAGAATGCTTCAGTACTGGGTACTCAGAGCATTGTTAGGAAAGGTGCATTGCTTACTCTACTAATATCATGGCAATTCTGCGATAGTGATGACCTTCACTGGACAATTAGAGAAGAAGAAATGAAACCCATCCAAACTGTAATGATTAATGCTAAAAAAAAAGGTAGGTGGGTGATTTGATTGAGAAAATGTCAACTTAATTTGGACAGGATTGAGTTACTGGACAATTAGAAAAGAAGAAATTAAACCCATCCAAACTGTAATGACTTACGCTAAAAAAAAAAAAAAAAGAAGTAGGTGGGTGATTTGTTTCAGAAATGTCAACTTAATTTGAACAAGATTGAGAGATGGATGGGTTTAAACTTTAAAGAATAAAATCAGGCAATAATATGGGGGTTCATAACAGTGATATACATTGATCGAATCTGTTTTTGACACTTTTGCTGTTGGCATTGGTTTTTTATTTGCTTCTTGGCACCATTAATATGTTATGTTTGCATTCTTTTCTGATATATGATATATCATGTAATCTTTCCACCTTCGCCCGTATTCCAACATAGACAAAAGAAGGAAAAATAAGGGCAAAGAAAGAAGACAGAGGATAGAAAGTTGACTACCCTGCAATATGATCACTGCGATTTTTTGACAGATTTATTTATAATTATTTCAGGGTTTCTTGGTGTGATATCCATGCTAGTTCTATCCTTCCACAAGAATTTGCATCTTGGATTTGCCTTATTATCTCTGGTGGCAGGAAGTGCTGGTATTGCAATTGCAGATGTGGCTATTGATGCCTGTGTCACACAGCATGCTATAAGTCATCCTTCCCTTGCTGGTGATATGCAGAGCTTGTGTGGGCTTAGCTCTTCTATTGGAGCGTTGTTAGGATTCTCGCTTAGTGGCTTTTTTGTTCACCTAGCTGGAGCTAAGGTTTACTTTTTACTTAGTATTTTAGTCCTATTGATTGCAGTGTTCTGTTTTCTGAATCTTTCACACATTCAATACAACTAACTGAAACTAATTAGGCACTTTGATAGAACAAATCCAATTGAATTATTATTTCTAAATACTATTGTGCATTACTAGCATTTAAGGAGCAAATTTAATTAAATTCTATGGAAAAAAAAAATGAAACCAAAATCTACGTACCATTGAATTTCATTTATCTTTACTAAAATTATTTATAAAATTTGAGAGTGGTTGATATAATTGATGATAACAGAACGTTGTAGAAAGGAATTCTGAATAATATTGAGAGGTGCTGCAGTCCATGCTGGAGCCAATAATAAATAAATAAATAAATAAATCAGTGAAGTCTTAATTTTGAAAACTTTGTGCAGGTATAAAGCAACACCTGACTGCGTTAACATGGCTTATTTTCTCTGATTTGAAAGCTACTAATTATTCAAGGCATGTTTTCTCACAATTTAGTTGAGATTCATAGTTTGCTCACCCGATCAGATTTTGGAATCTATCTCTCTCTCTTTCTTTTTTCTTGACAGAAGAATACAGAATATCTATGTAAATATTACAGTTGTTATGCCAATATATTCATAATAGAAGATTTTACGTATTATAGAAAATTTGATATTAGTGTTTCTTTTTTTTTGGGGGGGGGGGGTAACCACTGGCGTTAAGGATTTCAATTAATCATGTTAGGATTTTCTTTCTTGTATGATTTCAAGGTAGACAATTTATTCAATGCACCTATTATCAGGCCACAAAGTTCTTACTGTATTGCATGAGTCATTGAAAGTGTCCTTTCCTGCAGGGTGTATTTGGGTTGCTTATTATACCTGCTAGCCTAGTTGTTTTGGTTGGGATCTTGTTGAGAGAATCCCACGTGCGCAACTTTGCCTACAAAAGAGTAAGTTATCTTCTTTTCTAGCTCTTTATTAATATCTGAGTTCTTCCTTGGGTATTTTGAAATGTTTAAATTGGAACTAGGTAAAGGAGAAGTTCATAGATGCTAGCAAGGCTATGTGGACAACACTGAAATGCCAGGATGTTTGGAGACCATGTTTATACATGTACTTGTCTCTTGCACTGGGCTTGCACATCCATGAAGGGATGTTCTACTGGTATACGGATGCAAAGGAGGGTCCATCTTTCTCACAGGTAGCACCGTTGCTTTTTTCCTTAGAACAGGCATGATGTTTGATTCCATTTTTTATATTACATATGATTCAGTAATAGCAATGTATTTTTGGAGGTGGCAATTGGGGGTCTTGAGCTCAGATTGAAGTAGTTATATGTTCCTCGTTTCAGTTGTTTGGATTGTTCAGGTATTGGGTCGCTCAAATTTAAGTTATTTTTGGTTTAAGTTATTTTCATTTCAAATTGTTGACTTTTAAAGTTGATTCAACTTTAGTGGGTTGATTATTTTGTGGGTGAAGTCGGGTTATCCTTTGCCATCTATAGTAGCAGGAGTTGGTCTTGGTTTGGTCATTTTGGTTTCAGGTTGCTTGGTTTAGGTTATTTCAAATTCAAGTGTTAATTTCTCACTTTTAAAGTTACTTTGGCTCGGTTGGGTTGAGTTGGTTGGCCAATTCATTCTAATTGGTGGAGATGGGTCAGCTTTTGCCACCTCTCTAGGTACAAATATTGATACAAGAATACATATATATCTTAATAACTTGCAGATACTTTGTAAAGTGCAGTAAATTCTCAGATTATCTCTTTTCTATTTTTTTTTTCCTAAAAAAACTTCGATTGTTTGTGCTTTATACTGTTTGTTAGTGTTTCTTTGCACCTTTCTACCTGTGTATTCTTTCATATTTTAAGTCGACTCAGTGTTCGTGATGTATTTATTATTTAATTTATGTAGTCTAGAATATCCTCAAGTAGTCAACATGAAAAACTTAAAGAATGTGATATAGGCATTGACCTTTTTTTTCTGATTATTTAGGATAAATCGTTTTTTATGTAAGCTGCAATCTGTACACTTTTTGCAGGAGGTTGTTGGATCCATATTCTCTGTCGGTGCTGTGGGCTCTCTTTTTGGGGTCCTTCTTTACCAAAACCTTTTGAAAAATCATCCATTCCGTGATATACTTTTTTGGGCCCAGTTGTTGTATGGTATATCTGGATTGCTCGATTTGGTATTGGTGTTGCGTATAAATTTGAAACTTGGTATGCCAGATTATTTCTTTGTGGTGATTGATGAAGCTGTTTCTCGTATGATTGGGCGTATTAAATGGATGCCTTTTCTTGTGCTTAGCTCCAAGCTTTGCCCAGCTGGTATAGAAGGCACTTTTTTCGCTCTAATCATGTCAATTGATCATATAGGGTTGCTTTCATCAGCCTGGTCAGGAGGCCTAGTACTCCACATGTTGAAGGTTACACGAACACAATTTGACAACCTTTGGATAGCCATTGTTATCCGGAGCCTGTTAAGACTTATTCCACTTGGGTTCCTATTTTTGATACCTAGAAGTGATCCCAACTTGTCCATCCTTCCGTCTGAGATGTTGAGGACGAAAAAGGCCAATGATGTACTTGAACCAGAGAATATGGAAATGGCCTCACTTGTCAATAGCATTTGACTAGAACCTGGGCTGGTATTTAAGGCAGAAACGAGAAAAATTGGTGATAATATCATCTGGTTGGACCTCTCCAAAATTTTAACATCCTGTTTTCGTGTTGGAAAGTTGTTGTAACAATTATCTTTTACAATATCTGAGTACTTAGATATGCAAGGACGTGCTCTTTTTTGTTCCTAACCACTATGTTTCCTGAGTTAATAAGCACTTCATAAGGGCAAAAATCATTTGCCGAAGCATCTGAACCTATGCTCAAGAACAATAATTCAGAGTTCGGATTATCTGGAAAATTTTGCTTTACATGCCTTCGTCTTTGCCTGAAGCATTTGAATATGGAGGAAGCATTGGAAATTTAGAGTTTTGACAGATTTTCACACAAGACGTTCGATTTCACTGAGATAAATTCAAGATATGCAAGCAGGTTCTCTCTGTCTCTCACTCTCTGCTTGAATTTCATCGGTTTCATCTGACCTCTCTGATTGAAATGGTTTAGTGTTTATTGTATTATGCATGCATTTAGGCTAAAAGGTTAGTTATATTATTTTATTGTCAATACTTTATCAGAGACTTCTCTACTGATTTTACACACTTAAAATTCTTTCTTTATAAATTGAAATAAATAGTACAATGATTAATTAATATTTAATATGAAATTAAACTCCTGCACCTACTGTGGAAGCAATGTTATTTCAGACAATAACTGCTCCCCAGACCCCCATTTCTTACCATTTAATGAGCACACACAAGAAATCTCGAGTGGCTACCATGGTTTCTATACCTTCAGCTTCTCCCTGAGTAGTAGTTATATGTATATAATATGAATTAGGAAAAGATGGTAGGATATAGATATTGTTAATTGCCAACAAGTCATTTGACTTTGCGTCCAAGAAATATATTTATATGTATATATCAACAGCTGCCACCCATTTCAGCTGTTCTACTTTACGTGAAACTGCAACTTTCCTGGGCAAATCCCAGCTTAGACGCCTGTGTATCATAAATAACCCTTTGGTTTCTTTGCTGATAATTTGCAATGATACCGATTTCATCTTCGTATGAGAGGCTTGCAAGAGCCAAACAAACCTGAGATGCATCTGTCTTGACAAAGTAAAAGACCCCAGAGATATCCACATTCATCTCAGCATTGCCCTCAAATTGCAATTTAATTGTAGGAACGTCCACTTCTTGGTACGCACTAAGGTTAAAGCAAGTATCCAAGATTGAGAAAGATGGTGCAGTAGGAAAACCTGAAAATTGTTTCAGGAACTCTGCTTTCAAGGTCTTGTAAATTGTTGGAGGAAGTCTTGTGATAACTGTCCCGGAATCAATAAGCATTCCAGTTTTCCCAAAGCTTGAATCTTGCAGTGTCACCCCACCAACACTGACGCCAGTAAGGTTGAGGAAATAAAAAGTTGATAATTGTGGATTTGGGATCATTCTAGTGTAAGAAATGGGGCTTGAAGTATTGTAAACTGATGAATTGCCTCCCAAAACTAATGAACCTGAAGCCCCAGATTGTGTTGAAGGCAGACAATAGGAGAAGAACCCTCCAAATATTGCGGAAGTTTGAGAAACCAGAGAGATAGAACTCCTTCCTAGACCCATGAGACCAGAGGCTCCCCCAAACAGACCTTTATTGTTCCGGCCGCAGCCAAATACGAAATTGTCCACCGGAGTCTTGCCTAGATCAAGATGATCATGAGCTAGTTCACCACGAGTGTAGGATCCGTCGCCATAGCTAACAACATAGTTACAGATTGGCGGACTGTTCCCGCAGATTCCTGTGTTCCCAGTAGCATATGCAAGTGATTGACACTCTGATGAAGTACATGAGACTGTTCGGTAGGAAGGAGACGCCGAAGGGTTGAAAAGTGGTTCTTTTTGATCATAACATGATTTACAAGGCTGGCATTGAACCCAAGTCAAGTCACTTCCAGTATCAACGATCACTGTCATTTTTCGACCACCAATTTCAACTGTAACAATGTAGTTTAGTGTTTCAAGTTCTACACCAGAAGTTAAGGGGATTCGAGTATCATAAACATCTTCTGTTTTGGCAGAAGCCTTGTTTTTGATTCGGGCTTGCAGTGACTGAACTCTTAGATCATCCAAAATCAAGCGTCTATGAAGCAACCGGTTCCAGTCTTTGACTCCTCCGCCATAACAATAATCCCGGTGCTTCATTTCCAATATAGTTGCACCTTTCTCCTTTCCTAAACATCCAAAATTAAAGATATATATTATGCTAGGCCTTAAATCAAACATATATAATTTTGGATAAAGAATGATCAAAGCATAAGAATGGCCAAGCAAAAACCAGTGAGAGAAAGGAAGAATAAAAACCCATAAATATAAGCAAAAGGTTGATTGATATGCAAGGAAAGGCAGTTATATATGGATTCTATGGTATGCTATCCTATCCTATCTATTGACCAAAAGCAGTCAAGCCACTACCTAAGCTAAGCAACTTTAAAATTTGAGATGTAATTATATAATAAAAGAGAGGTGAGGCCTTTAAAAGCACATATAAGCCAATTATAAATTACGTAATAATCTAATGAAAAGCAAAGTCAAGATAAGCTTATAAGTACAGGGAGCGAAAAAGAGAGAGAGAGAGAGAGAGAGAGAGTGAGAGATAAAGAGAAGGCAATAATAATGGCTGTTTCCTACAAGGCATGAAAGCAGTTATGGATCCTACTTCTAGCAGGGGGGGAAAAAAGCAGATATAGATCCCAAAGTGGAAAATAAAATAATGGGGGAGCTTTGGCCAATGGCTAGCAGTGTAATGAGTCTTGTTCCATTTATGAGACCTACTTGATTTATGAGACAAACAAGTTGAAGTTGAAGCAACATCCCATTTGTAGTTCCATTGAAACTGTTGCAGGTTGAGGAGCTGCTGCTGCTGCTTCTCTCCAAAAGAGTGAACCCCATAGTACTGAAGAAGGAGGAGGAGGAGGAAAAGAAAAAGTGAAAGCCTAGATGGGAAAATGAGCATTGCTTTCAACATTGGCATCGTTGAAAAGAAAAGGAAAAGCAGAAAGCAGAAAGCAGGAAAGAAAGAAGAGAAGAGAAGAGAGAAGAGTGAGAGAGGGGGACTGGGAGAGATTGTAGGGAGTCTGGGAGTTTTGAGAAGACAACAAAAGAGGAAGCGCTGGCTAAAGGCCCCACTCGTGCATGACAAATTATTGAGGACTCACATGCTAATATCTCCAAGACAAAACCCAAATAACAAAAGACCTCTTTGGTGCACTCACCATTTCCCACCTCTACTCCCGAAGATTTAACTAAATATAATAATAAAATCATTTATTTTATAACTTCGGTTCCTTTTATCATTTATTATAATAATTATTGTATTTATAATTTTAATAAATATAATATAATTAAAATTATATTTAAAATCGTAATTTAAATTTTAAAACTTATCTCGTGATTTGCAATGAAGATTTTTCAAGTGATACCGTAGGGAAAATTATCATTTGTATTTACGAGGAATTAATAACTATGAACGAGAATAAAATCAGAATATTTGCAAACTTTGAGGGGGGAAACCATCCTGCTTGCCTCATAGTTTCGTCATTAGTTTTAATTGTTACGTACTATACGTAATAATTTTTTTAAAAAAAAATTAATTATAAAATTTACAAACTTCACGAGCTAAATAATAAAAAAAATGAAAAACTGTGTTTTATTGGTTGTGAGATAAGGCCTTGTCCCTTCACGGAATCTACTACTGTAACAATTTACAGCTTTTGAGGGACACACCTTTTTGCTGTGTTTTGATGTTCCCAGTCCCACCATTTATTTGCTGTTCAGTGCAAGTGGAATATTTTATTATACTTAATTTAAACTACATCTGCACTGCACGTAAATGATTAATATTCGAATATCATAATTTTTATATTAAATTATTATTTTTAATAAAAAATAATGTTAATGAATAAAGTATATTATATAAATAATTATTACATTAGTTATTAAACTATGTTTAGATTCTTAATTAATTTTATGGTGTGTAATATGTATGTTCAAGCACATCAAAGTACCTGCTTGATTTTTTTTTTTCTCTTTTGGACATATGCAATAATTGAATATATTTTCCTTGAAATTCAATGACTTCCAATAATAATAAAAACAAATATAAAAAAATTTATGAAAGTAATTTTTTATTAAACAAATAATTAAGATGAACTTGACTCTTTTGAATGCTTAATTTATTAACATATAAATAACGTAAAAACTGTAATCAAGTTTGTGGTTGGTCAATCATTATTCAATCAATTTATCAATTTTTCATAGTTGTTTATTTATCAAAAACAATAAAACTTAATTAATTATATAACAAATTACAATATTATAAGTCATTGTTTAATTATGGTAGTTAATTATAAGAAACTAAACAATTTTTTAATATCAAATTTTGATTAATTAAAAAGTCAAAAATGCAAAATTTACTCAGAATAATATATCACTCTGAGAGTCCATAAACACAAATCTTTTTTGTATTTTTAAAAAATTATTCGGTGAGGAATGAAATATAAGAATTTTAAGATTAATAAAACTAGTATCATTCCTGCTCGATGCTACGAAAATTATTTTTTTATTTAATATTAATAAAAATTATAAATGAATACACCTAAAGCTATATCTAGATAAATAAACAGCTTAAAATAGCTTAACCAATTCAAACTTCCACACACACACACACACACATATATATATATATATATATATATATATCTTTAAAGGATAACTTGAAATTTAAGATTCTTTGCAAGAAAAAGCATACAACAAAACATAAGATCAAATGATTATATTCATTTAATAAAAAATCACTTTAAAAATAAAACCTTAAAACTAAATAAATAAAATAATTTAAAATAGCTTACCCAAATTAAACTTCACACACACAAACATATATATATATATATATATATCCTTGAAAAATAACTTGAAATATATATATTTAACATTTTAAACATGTTATAACATAAAAATAGTTTGAATATAATGCGAATTTACGAAGTTTTTACTATAAATTAACAACCTAACTTGACGTTCTGAAGAAGAAACATAGGTCATCAATAGCTTATAGAATTAAATCATAAATGAAAAAACTGACCCAATTGGTTAAATGTCTATTCGAAGAAGTAATGTGGCTCATCTTTAGCGTAGTCAATTTACAAAGAGCATGAACTAAATAAACAGTAAAGTGGTGAATACATGTTCCTTTTCCTCGATCTACTATGTCTCAAAAGTGAATGAATAGATCAGTCATGATTTTTCCACAAATCACTTATTTGTTAACATATGTTCACCCAAAATTTGATAACAACAGGTGATAAAAAATAATATTAAAATATTAAAATAATTACAAAGTTTGACAACCTAACAAAGCTTTTTTTTTTTTTTTAACAATTTAATTAAAATTGAGTGAAAAAAAATGATAAAAAAATCCAGCTGAAAGCAAATTACAAGAACAAAGAATCAAGGATCCAATGAAAATGAAAACTTAAAAAAAAAAAAAAAAAAGAAAGAAATACCTCAATAGTTTAAATTGAAAAATTGAGTGGCTTATAAGAGTATTCTTTGTTTATCTCTTTTGCCCTTTTTATACATAAGAGATAAAAACAACCTTAAAAGAATAAGAAAACATTCAACCCGATATACTTGAGACCCAGTAAGCTGTTCAAGTTCCTTGAACTAATCATTCATCACTACATCTTTACCAAAATCATCTTCATCAGGTTTCGGCATTGATTGTAATCCTTTTACAGTCATGCAAAGTAAAGAAAGCTATGAAATTCAAAAAGAAAAAAAAAAAGTTACCTTTAAGGACAGAGGTAAGGTTGAGATTCTAGAAATCATCTAAAGCACCTAAAAAAAAAGAAAAGAAAGATCAAATTTAAGAGGTTTGAAAAACAAAATATTAAGGAAAAAAACAAAGAGGTTATGAATTTGAAGAGGAAGCATTTAATCTATAGCTTAAAGAACAAATTCTAACTTCATCTATAGTTAATCATTATTTTTTACTATACATAACTTACAAGCTATGAATAGATAGGAAAATATTATAATACTATATTATCTGACACTTAATCACCATTATTATAAGAAGAAATCTTGATTAGAAGTGTATGATTATGCCAAGATTAAATATAATTCAAATTGAATTAAGGATATCATGCATCTATTATGTGTGCCTTATCTTAATTTCCAATATTGTATGTCACTTTCACTCCCTACTACTCTCCTCCATTCTTATTACAACTAATCTCCCACACCTTTCAACCAAATCATAGTTTAGTACTAACTCACTCTAGTAATTGGAATTTGGTTTCAGCTATGACAATCACTCCAAATTGCAACCTAAATGAAAATTTCAATTTGATACTTCCAAAAAAAAAAAAAAAAAAGAAGAAGAAGAAAAGAAACCTCAATTTCCATGGCAACAAAACCCATAAACTTTCGATCAAGTAAATCAAAATAAAAGAAACAAAGCCAAAAATGAAATGAAATGAAATGAAAGAGAGATAACAAATAAAGAAAAGGAAAAGGGACTTCGAACAACTATACATGTCAAAAAAATGAAATAAAATGCAAAATGAAGAAGAAAGAAAATGAAAGCCAACCAAAAATTATTACACAAACCTATAAAGGGCAACATTGAACTGAACCAAAGAAGCGAGAATCATAAAGAGAAGTTAACCTTAAAAGAAAAAAATCACACCAATAGCAAAACAGTCTTTTTCAACCTAAATCAATCAATAAATTTGAGGAGTTTTGGTGAATCAATCAAAAATTTAGGGTAAAATTGCTAAAAAAATTCAAAGGATGGCTTTTATTTAATTTTATAAAATTGCTGCGAAATTCAAGAGATTTACCAATGTAATCATTTATTAACGACATAAAAAAAAAATTAAGCAGACTCATTTACTAATGCAATCATAGAGAAAACACATATTTTGAATGCATTCATGTGCTAATGTTTGCACATCCAATAATAGTCATGCAAGAGAAGTTAGTTAAATAAAACAAAGGATTCAAAGTAGATAGATTTGTTACCTAATTAAAAGGACACTATTCTATACCTTTAAAGAAGGGGAATATAAACAACTTTGCTATTAGGCATTGCAACACGACATGCAAGCTGCACCAACAAAGAAACAATTACTGATATAATTACAAAGTAGTCATGAAGACATTTTTAAATCTCAATAACCGATTAGAAACTTATAAAACAAAAGACAGTCATCTAAAACTATCAATATGACATAGAAGTTAAATCTAAAACTAATCATTATATAATAAATGTATGGCTACTTATTTAGATAGTAAATTGGCATTATAGCTCTATGTAGAGTTTTTTTACTTTTTAATTTCCAACTAAAGACATATGAATGTTCTTATAGTAAACATGGAAAAGCTAATAAATAATAATATATTATTTAAGCTATTGAAAGCCATAAATCGCAGAAAAAATAGAAAGATATTTTTGAAAGTAATAAAAAAATTAATCGACCGAAGCTGAATTTGGTGGTGTGATTGAAAATCACCTAAAGTTGGATCTTTCTGTTTTTCTTTCGACTCCCCTTGCATTCTCCCTTATTTCTTTTTCTATCATCTATTAGTATCTTTTCTCTCTTCTAAATTTCTCCACTTATATTTTGTTTCCTAACTCTCATGACTTAAAAAAAAGGATAAAGCTCAAACTTTTTAATATATATTTCATGTTTTCTCTCATCATCCCTAGTTTTTCCTTTTTTTTTTTACAAAAAAAAAAAATAAATCCCCAATAAATCAACAAAAGAAAAATTGAAAATGTTTTTCTTTTCATTTTGTTTGTTGCCAGCTCCTTCCTCTATCAAATTTTTTTGTTCTCTATTTCTCTGAAATTGGAAAAAACACAAGAAAAAAAATTAAAGGGACAAAAAGAGAAAAGAGAGAAAAAGAAAGATAAAAAAAAGAAGGAAAATGATAGAAATGAAGGAAATAAATCGAAAAAAATTGAAAATATCTTTCTTTTCATCTCTTTTGTTGTCATGAACTTCCTCTTTCACCATCTTCCTTCTTCTTTGAAAATCACAAAAACACATTTAAGAAAAAATTGAAAGGGGAAAGAAAAATAAAATAAGGGAAAAATAAAAAGAAAATAAAGAATATAGCAAAAAAGAAAGCCAATCTTCTTACATTTTCTATCAATCTATAAATCTACCTACTCAAAGTATGATAGGACTTTGTATCAAATTAGGTCTATATCTGGTGAAAAGCAAAAGTTAAGAATAGAAGCAAACAACAGCAATATAGAGAAAAGAAAAAAAAATAAAGAAGTTAGGTTTTAGAAAGACAAAATTCTTGTCAATATTTCAGAAATATCACTAAAGTCTCTTTGGGACTAAAAAATAATAGATAGTTAGATATGATAAATTATACATCCTAAAATAATAGTTAAAAGTATAATTTTATAATTTAAAGATAATTTGATTCTTATATCATTTAACATTGATAATAAACTACATTTTATATTTGAATTTCCTTTTTATTTAATTAGAATGAATTATTCTCTTTATTTGATGAATACTTAATATATAAAACAAAAAATAATTCATCACTCATATTATCATGAAGTATATAAATCATATAATTCATGCTACTATTACAAAGTACTTATAATTACTTTGACATAAAGTATTAATTATATAAAACAAAAATGTTAATGTCTTCAAATTCATCTATTTCTAATTCAATCAATATTTCTATATAAAAAAAAAAGAAAATTAATATTTTTCTTTCATACTTTTTTATTTTGTTAAGCTTCAATAAAAGTTTAGATCTCTTTCTCAAGTTATTTTTTTTATCAACTTGATTGTCTTTGATAGTATTATATCTAGTTACTATTTATTCTATCATCAAAGTAAACAAATAATAATTAACATATATAAATGCTTAAGTAAACTCATCGTAGACTTATATTTTCAAAATTGAATTAATTGCAATAAAATAATTATATGGCAAATTGGTATATTAATAATGCTTTAATTATGTACATATGTGTACAATCTCCATGAGTACCGAAACTTTTATGTTATTAATATATATATATATATATATATATGTATGAAAATTAAGATATTTCTTTTTTTTTCTTCGAGAAAACATAAACTTCATTTCATAAATTTATAGCATCAGACATGATAGCTTGGTGAATAAAATCAGGATACTCTTCTAGCCAATACATATTCTCATGACAAGTTCAACTGAACCGAGCAAGAGTAGCTTCATTCGCTCGTCTTCTAGTATGCTAGACCACACATTCCTCAAAGCTTTTCATCTTATCTCTGCCTTCCTCGATAATTGGTCCTACACTAGAGAGATCCTCATTCCTCGTGTTTCGTCCATTTACCAGATGTAGAAAGTTTCCTTCAAGGATAATTCTTGTAAATCCCATTTAACTTGCAAATTCCATCGCTTTGCATGCTGCAATTGCTTCGGCTATATT
>JBBYHM010000019.1:11288852-11307969 GCA_038381775.1 Adansonia rubrostipa
TCAAGGATAATTCTTGTAAATCCCATTTAACTTGCAAATTCCATCGCTTTGCATGCTGCAATTGCTTCGGCTATATTCTGTCACCCTTTCAATTCTAACAGCAGCACACCCCAGCACATACCCTTCAGAATCACGCACAATAATTTTGTACAAAGAAAAGGTGATTAATTTGTGGGCCATCTTTTCTAGCCTGTACTCTTTTTAGCTCTCAGTCTCTCTATAATTTTGTGAGAATTGCTTACAAACCTTCTGTACACATTAGGAACAAGTATGGAGATAAAGGTCCCCTTGTCGTAGTCCTCCTTCTAGTCGAAAAGACTCTAAAATGTTCCCGTTAGTAATAATAGAATAAGAAACAGATTTGACCCAATGCATAATAATGGAGATCCATTTTTCATCGAAACAGATTTTGAACAAAATAGCTTCCAGAAAAGACCATTCTACTCTATCATACACTTTACTCATGTCAAGCTTTAAAGCAAAAGCACCATGATGTCTTCTCTTCTTCAGTTTAATCTTATGCACTAGTTCGTAAGCAACCACTATGTTATCCGTGATTTGTCTGCCATGTACAAATGCACTTTGATTTTCACTAATGCAATCAGAAAGAATATGCTTCAATCTATTGATAAAAACTTTTGCCACTATTTTTTAAAGCACATTACAAAGATTGATTGGTCTAAACTGAGACATGTGTTTTGGGTTGTTAAGTTTTGGAATGAGGATGATATGTGTGTGGTTTAAGTAATGCAAGGATAAATCACTATTAAGGATTTTTAACACAAACTAACGACATTATTCCCAACTATATGCTAGTAATTTTGATTAAAAAAAGCAGGCATACCTTCAGGTCCAGGTGATTTAGTCGAGTGCATTTATTTAATTGCATGTGCTACCTCCTCGGCTTTGAAATCTGTACAAAGGTATTGGTTCATTTCGCTTGTGACTTTTTGTTCTATTTCCTCGAGAATGATCTCACTAATTATGATCCTTTGGATTTGAATAAAGCTGTGAAGTACTGTTTAGCTATCTCCTATACTTCCTCCTCCTTCTCAAACCAATTGCCTTCATCATCTTCCAATATATGATTTATCCTTCTACTGATTGTGGCTTGGGCATGAAAATAGGTCGTGTTCCTATCTCCTTTTAGCCATGAGACTCTTGATCTCTGACGCCAATATAACTCCTCTTTGTCTAAGAATCCTTCAATTTTCGCTTTGGTTTTCCTTTCTTGGTCAAGTATCGTATCAGAGGGTTGCATGTCTTATAGTTTCTTCACATAAGCTTGCAAATATTTGACTTTTCCTCCAATCTGGCCATACTTTTCCTTGTGCCATTTGTCTAACTTGCCATGAACTTCCATCACTCTACTCATCATGTCTTTATGAAATGTTTCTCTCTAAGCTTGAATAATTATATTTTCACACATAGGATCCTTAGTCCACATGGCTTCAAAGTGAGGTCGTTTCTTCTTGTCCCTTTCTACTCTCGATCTATTGTAGGCAAAGTATTTAACAATATGAGATAACGATCCGAGTTAATGCAAACTAAATGTTCTACACTGTGACTTGAAAATAATCAATCCACTCCTTACTAGCCACAACCCAATTAAGCCTTTGTCGAACCAAGTTATCCATTCGCCTCTCTAAACCAAGAGCCTTTTAAACCTAGATCAAGCAGATGACTTTCTTCCAACGCCTCTCTAAACTCCACCATTTGCTTCTCCCCTTTCAGGCAGTTTCCACTTTTCTCTTCTCTATTCAATATCTTATTGAAATCTCCAAAACATTTTCTCTTTTCTTTTTCCCTTACCCACTTTACTGCAACTAACATTCGGTTCAATTTGTCGAGTTAGTTTCTTCCAATTTGCAGTAGATTTTCCCCCATTTTTAGCGGCTTCTTTATTACTTTGCATGTTCTCTCTTACACGTTTGAAATTTTAAAATAAATTGTTATTTAAGTATTCAACAAGTAAAAGTAATTAAAATTTTAAATAATAATGTTTTATTATTAGATAGGAATAAAATTTTTGGTACAAAGTAGGATTTAGCCTGAAATTAGGAGAAGAAATTATAAATATTAATATTCAAACCTCAGACCTACTAATTATATATAAACTAATTAAGTTAAGATTCAGGTTTTTAAAAAAAAATAATAGAAATCATAATTGATGAAGAAAATTTATCTATTTTAAAATCATTTGATATGCTTTTTAATTTATTTATTATTTTCTCTTAATTGTCATAATTATTGACAAAAAAAAGGTAATATAAACTCATGAGGAGGATATTATATGCTTAAATGTATTCAAACTCACAACTTCTACGAGTTTGACAACAACATCATGCCATTTGAGTTAACATTCAGTTGGCTTATATTAATTAATATTAAATGATAGAAACAACCAAAGCTTTAGTAAAACTATTCACATTGAAGGCTAGTGTTTTGATTCTTTATGTATATGTGTATTTGTATGTGTTTATGTATAAGTATCGTCTAACTTTGGTCTATGCTGATAGTTTCAAAAATGATTTTATAAAAAATAAAATTTAAAACTTTGTATAGTAAGCTATAATAGCTTACTATACATTATAATACTTATAGTTTACAAACATTAGAATGCTTCCCTACTAATAAGTTTATAACAATTTCCTTTAAATGAATGAAAAATGGTATGCTTATTAAAATAAAATAATTTTTAACAAAAACAAATGATTAAATTGTTAGAAATAAATTATATTTTTTTTTTATTGTTATCTTAAGATGATGATCATCGTAAGAGCAAATTTGATTTTTTTGTAATTTATATTGTTAAATTTTTAAATTTTCTTTTCTTTTAAATTCCAGTCATGTATTTTTGTTTTCTGTTTCTTAGTCGAAGGAGATTGTTAATAGAAAAATTATGTATATTAATGAGTATAATATAATAATATTATCTATTAGAATAAAAACAATAGTGCATACACAAATAATAATTATATGAATTTTATGGGAGATGAGTTTAATTAATAAGTTATTGAATAAGTTCATACTAGACTTGCTCAACGGTCGGGATATCCGTCCAAGCCCGAAGGTCCGCCTGAAATTTGGGAAGGTTTGGACAAACATAATAGGCCCGAAAAACGGGCTTGGATAAAAAAATAGGCCCGATTAAAAATGGGCCGAGCCTTGGGCTTGACTTTCAAAGCACGAGCCTAGCCCGGCCTGGCCCATTTTACTATTATATTATATATATTTATTTTATATTTTATATATTATGTAATTTTTATCATATAAATAATATATATAATTTATAGTGTAAACTTTAAAAGCTAAGTTAAATTATTTATATTTATAAACTTAATAAAAGAAAATTATTAAATTAATAAAAATTAAATTTAAAAACATATATTTTAAAAAAATAAATTATAAAAAATATAATATGGGGGGCCTAAACGGGCTTGAACTATTTATTTACAAATATGGGCGGGCTTGGGCAAAATTTGAGGTCCATATTTCAGGCCGGGCCGAACTTAGGCAAGCATATTTAATGTTAATACCATGCTCGAGCCCAACCCGAATCCGGCCCGACCCGGCCCACGAGCATGTTTAGTTCATACTAATTAAATATAAATAATAATATATTAAAATTAATTATATAAAGAAATCTAATTTCTTGATCAATTAAAATGACTTATAAATAAAAAAAATATAAGAGACAATTTTCACACTAAAAATCAATACAAATTACTTATAAATATCAAAATCTATAAAGGTGATAACAAAATTATTCTTACTTACTATATATTTAGTCCTATTATCATTATTAACAAATATATATTTAGTCAATTAATTTGATAAAACAAGTGAAAATTATAACCATTATAAGTTACTTCCAATAGTACATAACTTGAATAATAGATATTTAGATATTATATTATTAATTCAGCATATATAACCCCGTTATAACCCAATTCTATATATATATTTTTAAGCGCAATGTAGAAATTAATTGAAACTCACAATAATCAGTAATGGATGCTATAATATTTGAATTAATTACTTTTTAAACAATATTCGATAGACTTCTTTATAATTTTACAATTGAAAATTCCAGCATTCATCTTTAATACTTATAACTAAAAACAATTGATCACATTAATGATAATATAATAAATCATAATTAAACATTACTTATAATCTAATAATTTTTTACCTTTGTATAAAATTCTTTACTCAATACGTACTTTTTTTTTTTTGGTTCCTTATATGTAATTTTACTGTCCTACATTTTCTCCTACATTAATCATAAAGATAATATTACAGATATATTGCGTCTATTTAATAATGCAGTTCAATATCACTTTAAGCATTTAACATTTTTAATAGGAAAACACATTAAAAATTTGCTTAATCTATAGAGTTCCAAGTTACTAAAGAAATAAAATTGTTAAAAATTAATATATAATTTAATAAAAAATAAGTAAGGAAAATTCTATACAATTCAAACTCGAGGATGAGTGTTGGATAATTATATGTGCCCGATATGGGTATGCTCAATTTTTTAATGATTTTTTTCAATATTTAGATGATCATATCCCTATCTCCATATTTAAATATGCGTTTAATATATGTGTCTAACATGAGTATTTTGAAAAAATAAAGAGTAGAGTAATGTAGGAAAATTTTACTTTAAGATATTTAATGTTATAAAGAAATAAATAAAAAATAATTATATTTTAATTTAATTAAAAATATTAATTAAAGATAAAATAGTAATTCGATAAATAAAAATTAATTATATTTTTATTTAATTAGAAAATTATTAATTAAGAATAAAATGATAATTCAATAAATTATAAAAAATATAAATGCTCGTTTACTATTTTGCGATATTTGAGTTGGTACGTACAATAATAATAAGTTGACGAGTCATGGCCTGCACATCATCAACTGTATCATATCCAATGAAAGGGCGAGATGGCCTTTTATACCCTATTTTTCTTTTAAAGTATACTTTTCAACTAAGATTATTTCAAAAATATAATGAAATTGCATGATTAAGTTCAATAAAAAGGTTTTCTGATTTTGTTTTGTTGGCTGAGAGGAGGAGTTGAGAATGCCTCAGTTCTAACCAATGAGGGAATTATATCGAGAAGCTTGATTTAGGGCAAATTAATTATTTTTTCATCTCCTTCACAGTTGCCGATTTCTGATGTTCAGTTGGACCAAATTCGGTTATTACAGTGCACAACATTATAGAATCTGATAAAATGATTTCAACACCCTCTTCAGATCTCTTCCACCAGATGGGCAATACTTTGTGGCAAATTTCCCAAGGCTTCTCTTCATTTGGTTCACTCAATCTTATGCACTTGATTGGCTCCCAAGCACACCCCAAGGAATTGATGGATAAAGAACCCTCCTGCTTTCAATAAAGTAAGGATTTATTATAATGACTCAGCTAAAGAAGTTGGTGAGCCATACGCCGCTCAATTTGCCAAGGATTTGGACTCATTTCTGGGCGCCTGCCAGGGCAGAAGAGCTGGTTGTTGGTGGACTCATGGCTCTCGTACTACTATGTCTGCCTGATGATGTTCCTCCTTCACAGCGTGCGGCTTCTGGAATTAGTGATCTTTTGAAAGCTGCCTTATTGGACGTTGCTGAAAAGGTATTTTCTGATCAAATTTTAATAATTAAGCACAATGTATAGTACTCTGGCATCCATGGGAGGAACAATTTAATCTTAGTCAAATATACATGTCACTATTATTATGTTTTTGGTAGAAGAAAAGTATAGTTTATATGGGTCAATGGTTTGTATTGTTAACAGAGATTTAAATTGTAATCACAGATACACTTTTAATCATGTCATATTTATTGTAGTTACAAAAATAATGAATGTTACTATAGTCAATTATAGTAAATATCGACTATTGAAAAAGCTAAATTATAAAATAATAACTATAACATCACATTGCGATTACTATCTAAATTTCTGACCAATAATTGAACTCTCAGTTCTTTTTTTTTTATGCTACATGTTTTAGGGATTTGTTAGTGAAGATGAAGTGGACTCTTAAGGTACAATCCAAGGGAATTAGAGGGGCTTGATCAAGAAAAATACTAATTTCAGCATTGAAAGAATGGAGGAATAATTCCCTCTAAAACCAGAACTTGCTATGGCTTCTGCTAATGAGCTGGTAATCTTACATTTAAGAAGAGCTATTTTGGGAAGGAATTTTGAAAGAGCAATTTGGAGCTGAAATAATGGATGAGCCGTTTGATCATTTGTTGAGTGTTACCCTTTTTTCCAGAGATTAAAACAAGAGCATATGATTGAATTGTTTGTTCTTCTGAAGTGAAATGTGCATGTTTAGAATTAAGGCATGGCATGGCGTGGCATGGCATGACAAATCACATTTTTATTATGTAAACATATAATTAAGCAACTATATTGGCAAGGCATCAAGGATCAATATTGCTACTGCTTTAAGGTAGATTGTAATATCCATGCTTTCACCCAAGTTTTTACTTTTGTTTTTCTTTAATGACTATGAATCTGCTACAATCGCTTACAACAAAGACTGGTAGATTCTTACACAAAAACAAAAGAAAAAGAACAACCCCCATTTGATCTTGGCGAAATCTTCGAAGTTGCTTTATTATTGCATTACTGTACGTTAATCATCATTGCAAGTGCAAATTTAAAAATTAATCCACTAGACATAAATTTAAAGTCATCAGTATTTATCCTGGTTAACTGTATAAATTTAAGCTTGATAAAGGCACTTTAAAAAAGATAGTTTTAGTCCATATTGCTGGAACTAAGTTTGAAAGATTAGTACGAAAAATGTCTGTTTGAAAGAGGCACTTGATTAGTCTTATATTGCCCTAAATTTGGTCTTAAAAGAAGCCTTATTTATTCTTTGATTTACATTGATCTAATTACTGAAATTTTTTAAGTTTCACCTTTCATTTATGTTCAATTTAAAAGATATTTCACGCTTCACTAGTGTTCTTCTCATGGATAAGCTTTGTCATATGATTTATTTTAATATTTTATGAGAAATTAAAAATCTGTGGGTTCAAATTTAATTTCTAATCATTTTATTTTATAAGTGATTGTTGTTGTTGTTTAACTTGACAATATAAATCTACGCCAATGATGTTAAAATTAGTCTTTATTACGATGAGGGAATTTAAGAGAATAATAAAAATAGAATATGTCCTTCCTACGCATCAAGAAATTCGATTAAAGTTTTGAACAATATATTTATAAAAAATATATATACAATAATCCAATTCTTAAATCAATAAATTTAAAGTTAAAATTAAATCACTATGACAAATAACGCAAAATATGAGAAGAAGTTAGATACAACGTGAACACAATATTGGGAAAAAATAACTAAAATATAACATATATGCGATACGAATATACGAACGTATCAAAATTTACATAAAAAAATTACCTTGTCAAAATTTATATAAATTTATAATATTTTAAATACAATAATGACACAAAAAGTAGCACAAAAACAAAAATAAATACGCTATGAACACACAATTTTTCTTTTTCTTTTTTTTTTCTTTTCTTTCTTCCCCTTTCTTTCCTTTTTTATTTCTCTTTCATTCTTCATTAAAGTAAAATATATATGAAAATACCTAAATAGCTTCACAAACACACATAATAACCAAACTTAGTTGTTAATCGGTAAAACAACCTAAAATTAAAATCAAACAAGCTCGTCACTTGGGATAATTTTTAATTACGGTTATAGATTATATATATATATATATTGCATGGATTTTCAGTTCTATCGTACACCATTTTCTTTGGGTGTTTGTTTGCTAATGTTTCTGCCACTTTTAAAGAAAAAGAACCATCTTTAATTGTAATCATGTAATTGGTTTTAAATATGAAAGGGTGTTTCATTTAAAATAAGAAAAATGTAATATTAAATTGTAGTTTATTAATATTGGGTTATACGATTATCTTTAAAAGATGATATTTTTATTCAAATTTTAATATTTATATTTTTTTTATTATCAGATTAAGACATCTTATACATATATATATAAAAAGATAATTTCAAAGTCAATAGTTTGTTTTGGCGAGTATAAAGTATTATGTAAAAGGAAAAAAAAAAAAGAGGAAAGTTATTCGCATTTTAACTTTCTATGTTTCTACTTGAATCAAGCATTTTTTTTTACGAAAAGTAGGTTATAGTTTGAGAATAAAAAAATATCTTATAAATTTTAATGTTCAAATCACATAACTATAATATATTACTTCTTTAAAAATAATTATATAAATTAATTAAATCAAGCTTTAGATTCAGATTAAACATTTTTAAATCATTAATTGTGCTTATTGATTATGAATATAGTGGCATTATTTTAATATTGCTGCTATAATTTATCAGAAGTCTAGATATAGAACATGTTCTGTTCACATAATACAGGGATCATATAAACATTAATTCCTTTGTTGTTTGGTGGGAGCTGCGATAAGGCGGTAGTAGTAGTAGTAGTAGTAGGCCCAATCTGCTTTACCACTCAAAAAACCTTTTTCAATTCAACCATGATGGAAGGTTTGAACAATTTCACTGTTATAATACCTTATGCATATGTTGTGTGTGGAGCACTTCATGGATGAGATCAAATTCAGTTGATCTTTCGAAAAATTTTGTTACCAAAAATATTTTTAAAAATATTAACATTTTAAAATTAAAATTAAATTAAATAATATCTCGTATTAGACAAATTTAACTTTAAAAAATTATCTAAAATTTGATCCAAGTAAGACCCAAGTACAAAAAATATGTTTACAAATCATTAAAATATTATTCTAATAATTTGTTTTTTCTCCATTTAATGTATTATTATCACCAAATTTAAAATATATATATATCATCACATTAATTGCAATTTTTTTAATACAAAACTATTATCTTAATTCGCATCATTAAACATATTTTTTCAGCTCCACTACCACAAGGTCAGGGTACTTACTTTTGTGTTTCATTCATTGGATAAAAGCTCAACGTTGTCTTAAAACATAAAGAATATTTTTTCCTTACAAGATTAGGCATGTTCTCTTGTACTTTCAATTTATTTTTATTTTTTTGGTAAAAATTGCAATCCTGGTTGACAAGAAAAAAAAAATTAAATAAAATATATTAAACCTTACTGGTGAACATGGAAAGCAAGAACTTGTAAGGTTTATATTATTATTGTGTCTAATTTTCAGAACTTATCAAATGTACTAAACCTCACTTTCAGAATGACTTTGCTTTTCATGCTAAAACATGTTAGCAACGGTCACCATGCAATTGCAGTTGCAAACACAGCCGAGTTCTCTTTACCTATATATCCTTAAAAATTTTACCATAATTCAAAATCGGAATATCTTGTAACTAATCGGTCACCAAACTTTTAAAATATGACTTGTAAAAATTTATATTACCCAGATTTGGGAGTGAATATTCGAATATATCCAGCAACTGAAATGAACTAAGCGAGACTCCTCTTCAACTGGCCTCGGAACTACGAAGACAACCTTTCCTCTTTTGGTTCAGTAACAGGTAAAACTGCCCAAAGACCTAATTAATGAGAATCTCCCTTATTATCATTAATAGCCACCATCCTCTCTCCAAATTCCTTAGGAATCCTTCTTATATCATTTCTTTGCCCAGCTCTATTACTTGCAGCCTAATGTTCCAGAAAGAGGCATACAACAGCAAATTCTTTTGGACTCCTTGTCATGTCATCGTTTTGATTTGTTGAAAACTCAACTTCAAATATGAATGAATAACAACTATAATTATTAATGGCCACATCATCTGTTGGTAGAATGTCAAAAGATTTTAGTTACAATGATCAGGGTTCAATGGTTAACCGCTTCAATTATATAAAAAAAGAATAACCACAAGAATCCGCAAAATGTGCAAGCCAACTAAACCAGCCATTGTTCCATAAGTCAAATATGGCTCGGCAAAGGAGAAACTGAAAAGAAACACAGAATCATCTATCTATTCTGCTTTGAGTTGCTTTCGGCCAGCATACATAACTGCAAGACCAAAGGATCCCACCATCCCAACAACATAACCACCAATGGCTCCATAACTCACACAGATCGGCCAATCCTACCAAGGCAAGGTAATTAAAAACATCAAGCCTCTTACAGTATGTATAATTGCAATGCTATATCCAAACTGACAACTAAGTAGGAATACTCAAAACACATGAATAGTATCTTACACCTGACAACCAAAAAAAAAAAGTAAATAACATACGCCTAAGCTTAATGCTATAAGTGTACATCATAGTGACCGACGAATGATAACCACAGCTAAACATAGTAAAGCAGTTCCGTCTAAAGCCTCAAAATGCAATGTCATTTAGTCCATGTACATGAGAATTTAGAATAATGATCAACGTAGATTGTCAAAATACAGAAAGTAGAAGATAGACTCTCAGACTTCATCTATGGAATCACGTATCTTAAACTTCTCAAGACCAATATCTTACACTGCATCCAAAGGAGAAGAAATAAATCGTGCACAATAAAAAAAAAGGGGCAACAACCACAAAGGATATGCCTGAACATATCTCATACCTCAGGTGAATAAAGCACGATCATATTAGGCACTTCTTCAAATCACTCACAGACAAAAATGCCACTCCAACAATCAAGATTAATAGGACAGGCACACTTTGTTTCACCCAGAATAATGTTAGACTGTTAAAGAAAATATAGGCTCAGGCATGCACCAAGATACAATTGCAAATAAAAAATCTAACCAAATTGATCAACTGCATCTAACAAGTTTGAAATTTTTCCCAACATTACTGTTCAACTTCCTGTGCACCTGGAGGAAGAGAACCTATTGAATTAATCTGTCCAACAGAATACATACTTTAGTTTGAGCATGCCAGGTGATGATTTTAGTAACTTACGCAACGTCACAATCCTCTAGTGGGTCATGAATCTGTCATCACATTCTATTTAAGTTTTATTCAGTAATTCATTTGTACGATCCACTTGCTTAACAAATACCCTTGATGAAGAGGTATCAGCTCTATTAATTGGAAAAATATTTTTGAAACATAAGTTCATCCGAATAAGATGTGCAAGTAATATTTTCTGCTATGTACCATCTGCTCCCCTAAAGTTAAACCCACTTATTCACATGCCATATCTATGCAAGACTCAAGGTAAGTATCGGATATGGGTATTAGTTTTTTTACAAGAACTAGTTTCGAAATAATGATTCAAAGGTTTGAACTCATTAATCCCATCAAAAACTTAATGGAGGAATCCAACCATAAACGAAAAAGGGTTCAAAGTGGTGGAGGGGTGAAAAAAAAGGGTAATATTATATCAAACAAGCATCCAATTTTTCAGCACAGGAATGAACATAGATTACAGTGAGAAATCCGTTCTTATTTTATTTATCAATGAGAAAGAAACAAAAGCAACTTAAAATTAATGTGAAAACAAGAATTTTAAGTCGCAACGAATTAAAGGGAGGAGATGGTACCTGCCAAGGCCTTTCCCAATCAAGTGGCATAGGCCAAGCACCAAACCAAGCTCCAATTAAAGCTCCATGTGCTGGTAGACAAATCATAAAATCCAAAAATCCCTTTGGCCTAAAAGAATGATACCAAATATCTATATCAGCACATGCTAAAACACTTGCACAAAAAATGTGTTCCAATCAAACATTATTCAGGTAAAATCAAAATGCATAGATGAATAAGACATCAACCTCTTTATACATATAATCAGATTTTCTATTAAAATATTCACATGCTACTCAGATTTATACTGCAAACCTAACTATATGCATCATAAAGCTTCAACACAAAAACAGCATGTTGTGAAACTTTACTCTCATTGCAACTTGTGAGTTCAAGCTTTCGATCAACAAATTTGCCATAACATGATTAAGCCAACAAATTGCTATAAAGTTCTAAAGGCCACCTACTAATAGCTCGTTCATTCACGACCTCCCTTCTCCACACATACAAATGAACAAATTAAAGGAAAAACTTTCTACATGGGCTATTTGAGAAGAATGTATCTCTCTGTAGAAAGTCGTACATATTTCACCTGTGAGTTGGTAAACAAAAACTAATAAAGTTATAATCTGGTAAAGATAAAAATTGTTACCAATACTAAGTCCTATACACCACGCAAAATGAAAAAAAAAAAAATATATATATATATATATATATATATACATATATAAACAAGAAGCATAAAGCTCAAGGAAGATGAGCCAGCATTTCCAGAAGAAGAACATACTTTGTACATGCAAATATGCGATGCCAATCAGTCCAACAATAACCATATACACAAGCTGCAGGCACAAACTGCAAAACAATGTAACAAAACGTAATTTAGTACGTGTAGGAGTAGAAAGGTTCACATTGCTAGTACTTTTGAAGAACACAACACAACTAAAATTCAAATAATTACGCCATCATGGAAACTCATCAATACTGACTATTGTCTAAAAGGAAATATGAATAAAATGATAATCAACATAGTATCCAAGTGAAGATGGTAAACAAGGTAAAAAAGTAAGAAAATCACAATCAAGATATACCGTTGGTACTTTAAAAACAAAATTAAATGAAATAAATATAAAAAAACATATCACTACATAAGTACGCTAGTCCAACACCTGATAGAGTCGAATATTAAACATTCAAAGACGTATGGTAATGCTGAAAATTCCTGCATGATGTCACATGTACCATAGACAGACCATGGTATTAAAACTTGGAAACTTACAGTGAATGAAGACATCAGAAGAGACCAGTTAACGGTCCTTTCTAAGTATCTGCATCCAACAGGCGAGGAACAAAATTAAAGCATGGTTTTGCAATATCTAATTTCTAAATCATATTTTAAACTGAAAAGCAAGGCCAATTGGCTGCCATGGATGATATTATGGCAATCATAGTAATACTTGAGACACAGATTATATCCACCCTAAATCACGTACTGCAGGCCAACGGGTGCACCCAACGCTAAAGCTCCAAGCGCATTTAATAGAGCCCCTATAAATTAAAAGAAGACATACAAATTATACAACTCTATTGCTAAAATTGTAGCATTTAAAAGTCATTATCAGGTTAAAACTAACCGGCAGGAAGTCCCAGCAAACCTCGAGCAACAGCTTTCAAAAACTAAAAAAGCACAACATAGAAAATTTTCAAAAAACACTTAAAAACAGGAAATAGTAATAAAATTCACTGTAATTTGTTGGCTAACCGAGCATTTCTCCGGTTTCTGCCTACAGCAACTGAAAAGAAGGATAACAACTGGGCATTCAATACCCTAGAAAAGAAAATAAATATCATTAAAACAAAAAGAAATTAGCGACAATGAAGAAAGAATAGAAAAAAGAAAAGTACCCAGATCAAACGGAGGGTGTTGACGGGATCAAAGATGAGATTGATGGAGTAGACATTGTGGGCCACCCAAAACCCAACGGCCAAGGCTAATCCGCAGCAAACATGGATAAAAAATACTTGGGACGATGATATTGCCGATTGGGAACTCTTCTCCATCTCCTTCTTTATTTCATTGATTTAGTTTTTATGGTCTAATTGAAAGGAAAAAAAAAGAAAAAAACCCAACTTTGAGACTTCGACTTGCTCCAGTTTAGGCTGGGACGCACTTTGGATGGTCCCTATTTGCTTGGCCGTTATCGGAAGCAAAAATTTCGTTTGAAGAGAAGGGAAAAGAAACAACAAGAAGAGATGCAAATAACCGGCGGCTACACGGTTGAGCGTATTCCAGGAGAGATGGTGATGGAGTTTCTTTTTGTTGAGGGCCGTGGCATCTAAGGAGGAAGAATGAGATTAACAATAAAGGAGAAGAAAACGACGCCGTTGATGTTCAAGGGTGAAAAAAAAAATGGTTAATATCCAAAATTTAAAATATAAAAAAATAAAACTTTATAAATATTTAAAATTAAAGAGATTTGATATCCAAAATTTAAAACATTAAATAAATAAAATAAATATAAAATAATCTAGACACGTGTCAAGTTGTCGATTTAGTTATTTCAAAATAATACAACTACGAGATACATCCCAACCATCCCTCTTTTTCTTTTTTTTTTTAATTCTTACACAGTATTTATTATATATTTTTATACCTTACTAACATGTTTCTTTCGTTGATGGTAGCTTGTACTCACAGTTGCAAAATTAAATTTCTTAATAATGATCAAGGTAATGTTTCTTATTGATATCCCTCTAGTGTTTGATATGGAACGGCTTTTTAAAATTAAATTCGGAGACTGTTTTATCAAAAACTTTATGTGTCCCACCTCACGGGACACATAAAGGGGTTCAAATTTATTGCAAAACTCGGATTTAATGGGATTATATAAAAAAATATGAAATTTAAAATCTAAAAAAAAAAACAAAAACAAAACTTAGATAATTTATGGCTACATGGTACTTGTCTAAGGCTTGGAAGGGATGTTAATCTTTCCCTACACGTAACTGACTCTTGGACCTATTTATCAAACTCTGATACACACAGACCATAAAATTGGTCCTTCAAGTTTCACAACTTAAAGTACTGATTTTAATTGGCGTTCGATCATACCTAGCCCAAATGGTCGTTAGCAACTTCAAGTTTTCAACCACGTTGTGGCGACCATTAAAGATTAGTCAGATGAGCAATCCGTCCAACAATCTTCCCAAATTAAATTACAAGAAACATTTTTTTCTCACCATATCATGCCTAAATCCCATTGAGAATTATTTTTAAGTCAAACACATTTCCTAAACACAATGGCCTCGAGTGTTTTTTATGATAGTATCCATACCTATTTCATATCTTGAGAACCAAAATTGAAATGGTAATTGTTGGATTTACTTGAACTAATGTTAAAATGCATGAACAAATCATGTTATAATTTAGTTTCAAATGATCTTGTGAAATTCTTCCAGATGTACAAGTATGAGGCTCATTATATTTTTTAATCTCCCATACTTGTTTCTTTTTCAACGACACTTCAATTGTAGTCTTGCCTATAAATTATAACTTTACATGATATTTGCTTAGCGTAGATTCTATTACTCTATAATCTATAAATTTTTTGATGTTATAGTGCTTTATAGCTGAAAGCATAGCCTCTTTTGTTGCAAATTGTTTTCCAACATAGAGATTACTGCTAAATGATTTAGCTTGTTAGTATAACTGCTTTATGAACATATTCTAGAAATTCTGCCACATTCATTACATCCAAATCGAGGGTGTGCATATTGGATGTAGGCTCACACTGGTGAAAAAGACCGATTACTCCACCATTAGATGATAAATGAGAAACATTGATATCAATAATGACATCTGGTTCAGAATCATTATTGTCGTTATTGTCATCAAATTCAGCATATTCTTTGGGTTCACTAAAGCCACCAACATATTCACCATAGGCTATAGATGAGAAATCAGGATCAACATTAAATGAACTTGGTCCTCCAGCTTCTATTTCAGCACTTCTAATTGCAGATTCCATCATCGTAGAGCTATATGGCTTATCATCTTCAGCGCTAAGAATGGTTAGTGATACAAATGAACAATGAAAATATTCATAAAAATTATTCATCAAAAACTATGTATCTAAAAGAGGTTGACATTCAAGATAGTCAAATGACAATGACATTTTTGTGAAGATGTTGTATGCAACAAGAATATTTGAAGGCCCCACTATCATCATAAGCATCCTTTAGGTCGACATATAACTCAATTACAGTGACATTCGAAAATTACTGATAAGCATGAAATATGCATATCATATCATTATCATCTTCAAGTGGAAAAGTCCTACATTAAACACGTCCTTCTCCGATAGAAACAGGAAGCCTATACTTGATCTCTGATACTCTTCTTCTATCCTTGGCTTTGATTTTTGCATGAATTTTAACCTTAAGTTCTTTTATTGTGACATTTTCATCAACGTTAATGCTTTTCGGATGGCCATTTGGAAAGGTAAAACTTTTTTTCACTTTCAAAAATTTATCTATTAAAATAGACAAGTGCAACAAATATATTGCTCATGTTGTGTAATAGCTACAAAAAAAATACTATTTGAAACAAATAGCATCTAAATTATTATACATAAATATCAAATATAAATATTTAAAAAATGATTTAATATATTAAAATAGAAATAAATACCTATAATTGGCTCTTAAGATGCAAATTTTAATTAAAAAAATACTAACATCAAGAAACAACAAAGACAAGAATGAATAAACACTATCACTAAACTTAAAAAATAAAGAGCAAGAATGACTATCATGTTTATAATGTAGCATGAGGGAGTCAAAAAATATTTCTCATTCAAAATCTCTGGATTTGCCCCATCCTTATAGTGCCACATTTATAATCAATCAAATTTTCTTCTTTTAAACTGAAATGAATCTGATTTTAAAGGAGACCGATCCTTCCAGTGTGAAATTTATAAACAATCAATTTTTCTTTTTGCATATAAAAAAGAATTTAATTCTCATTAAAAATTTATGCATTAATCACATCTTTTGGATTCTAAAAAAGAACCCATGTTTTAATCACATCTTTTGGTTCTTCTTAATATTTTTTTTTCAGAAAATGCAAGGAATTATGGGATATATGCTATTTTATTCCTATATTTTTTTAGTAAAAAGAATATTATAAAAGGAAGCACATAAGAAATACCCACATATATTTCATGCCTCAAAAATTTTACCATTATCTTTTAATGAATTTTGTCCTTTCCGTTATCAATAAACATGAAAAATTACCAAGAGTTTTCAACACTATAATTTGCTCCAATGATTCAAATTTTTAGGTGAATTCGATTTGAAATTTATGATTGTTAATCCATGCATTAATTATATCTTTTTGATGCCAAAAAAGAATCCATGCATTAGTTACATGCTTTGGATTTTAATAAAGAATTCATCCATTAATCACTTCTTTTCAATTCCTATAAATCCTAAATTCTAAAACTATGTGGTGCAAACAATGAAGCCGCCTCCTGATTGGGCAGTTTCCCTTCTAAGAATTTTTTTTTTTATTTTAGTATAGAAAATCACTTTGTCAACAGGCAATTTCTTATCTATTTTTACAAGTATATAAATGAAAAATCGCCTTTTTATCACCAGATGATTTGTTATTCTTTTTAAAACTATGCATATTGCTACTCGATAATGTAGTGGTAAGGTCATGGGTGCCCTGCCAATACAAATATTTTTTTTAGCATGCAGTCATTGTGTGGCTTCCCAACATAATGAACGGAAATCACCATTTAATCCCTTAATGCATGAAAATAAAATTAAAAAATATTGAGAAAATTGCTTTTTGAATGGGTGATTTCCCAACTATAACTCAACGTTGACACATTTGAGAAATAATCTTAGAGCAGCCTATTTATGGAAATAAAAAATAATAATGTTTAAATAAAAAAGCTACTCCCTTTGTCCCAATCAAATTTTAACCGTTGAATTTTTTTTAATTTTTTTTTAAACTTTGACCTCTATTATTTTAAATATTTTAATTAATTAAATTTTACAGAACATATATTTAAAAACTATTTCATTTAAAGTTTTTAAAATATATTTTTAAAATTTTTATCAATAATAAAGATAAAGTAATAAAAAGTCACAATTAAAAATTACCAACAAAAGTCAAATGTGACATTTTAATTGGGACGGAGGTTTTAATAATTTTATCATAATTTCAATATAAAAAGATTATATTCCATTTTTGTCCTTTAACTCAAAGTTTACAAACCACAAAAGTATTTCTCCAAAAGTTTTTTGGGGTGACATGATAAAAAAACAACTTTTTTTAACACAATAAAGGTCAAAACTTAAAGAATAAGAAAAAAATTATAAATTATGAGATTTGAACGTTATATTAATTAAATATTATTTTTAATCAATTCATGTTATGTTTGGCATTGTATTATTTTGACGGTGAAAAGTTTGCATTTTGAGAGTCAAACACAACGCTAATGGACCCTAAATATCTTCGCATTGGACCCTAAACATCTTTGCTCGTATGCTCATTAATTAAAATATAGTGATTAACATGCTGCATATGTGGAAAGTATGAGCATGTTACTCTTGGTTTTTGAAACACTCTTACTGTATATTATATTTCCGAAGCAAGTAAGAAAAGCATAAATCGAAACATAACTTCAATTTTTCAGCATGATATATTCGAGTTTTTAAGAATCAACAGATTTCTCAACAGGTTATAAGAAATTACTCAAATTCTTTATATGATTTTAACTTAATATATCTAGAAATTAAAATCTTATTTTTGAGATTACAGTGATCAATATTGAAGGAATATTAAACACTAGCGGTATATATTAGTACATCAGGCACTTCCTGCACGCTTATAACATTTGACAAAATGCATCATATTTTTGTTTAAAATATAGAAGAATCACAATCCTCCAAATTTTTAACATAATTAAAAGAAGATAAATGAGGATCCTAAGGTTTTTTTTTTTATTATTATTTTTATCTGCTTTACTGTTGGTATTGATGTGAGTTGCTGATGTTCTTGGTGATGTGATCAATTTGTGGAAGAAGTTGACGCCTGAGCTGCTGATTGGGAGGTGTGTGATGAAATCAAGAAACTTGAGCAGCATCTTGAGGGTGTATTATCATGGATATGACACTGTTGGATGGATAAGTGCTGATCCCATTAATCATCTGATCTTTTACCAGATCATTGTTCTTTGATGAAGGCCTTATTGGTGGAGGATACGCTGACATCGGTTCTGTTGGAGTTGCTGGGATGGGAGATGCCTTTAACGAGGTTGATGATGGCCTTATTGGAGGAGGATGCACTGACGTCGGTTTTGTTGGAACTGCTGGAATGGGAGACGCATTTAACGAGGTTGATGATGGCCTTGTTGGAGGAGGATGCACTGACGTCGGTTTTGTTGGAACTGCTGGAATGGGAGATGCATTTAACGAGGTTGATGATGGCCTCATTTGAAGAGGAGGAGGAGGAGGATGCACTGACTTTGGTTTTGTTGGAACTGCTGGAATGGGAGACGCATTTAACGAGGTTGATGATGGCCTCATTGGAGGAGGA
>JBBYHM010000019.1:11317720-11329125 GCA_038381775.1 Adansonia rubrostipa
TTTCTATTATGATAACTAATGTGCAATCCAAATTGCTTATAATGATGGTTTCCACGAAAGAACATATTGAGATTAACTGTTACTTCATTATATTGCTAAAAGTGATCTTCGTTTATAATTTCTCCATTCTAAAGACCAACCTACTGATCTTTTCACCAAAATTCATTTTCTCGGGCAACTTGATAACGTACTACACAAACTCGAGATTATTTTTCTCCTTCCATTTTGAGTTTTAGGGGGTGTAAGGAACATTACGCAATAATTACAGGATATCACAGTTTCCTAAATTATTGTACAAAATATTATAAAATAACTACACAATGTCAAACCTTCTGATATTAGGTATAATATTAGGAATTAAAAAATATTTTATAATTATTAAATTGATTTTTTACTTTGGTTAGTTTATGTAATCATCTTATAAATAAAATTTTTTGTAACCTATCAACACGTAGAAAATACAAGTTATTTTCCCTCAACTTGTTTTTTTTTCCTTTTTTACTTTTCTGCTATTTTCATAACATTATATAAAATAAATGATGGATTTATCATCAGTGAAATTCCAAGAATCAAAAGTAATCGGCCGGTGTAGATTGAACATTCTAACCATTTAGAATTAGTTAATTGATATAAACACCCTATCGTTCATAGTACCAAGATTTCTTCTTGCTCTTTCATCTCTTTTTCCTAACGCAAATTGCAAAGTCCTTTGTACCTTAAGGGGAAAATTCCACGAATCAAAATCGACATAAGAAAATGATTAATTACTAGGATTTTTCAAGTCAAATAGAAAATTGGACCCTTTTAGTCAACTACAAAAATATGAGTGAGATTAGGCTGGTCACATATTTCGATTTGACTTATCAAAGTTTGACCACTACTTCAATTATAATTAGTGTTTGAATTCTTGTGTTATTTCAATTTTGTTATTCACTGAAAAATAATTTTGAAAATAAAGTATGGATAGAAAATAATATAAATATAATTTAAATACATAAATTTAATTTATTACGTATAAAAATTAAAATAATATTCAAATTTAATTCATTTAAATTATATTTATATTCATCATTTTTTTCATATTAAAAAATAAAAATAATAAAATATAAATCTAACAATTCATTTAATAATTCATAGCTTATGATATCATTTAACATATTTTTTTACTATTCAATCATCATAATATTATTTTTTAATTCATTACCCAAATTTTACAAAAAAATTTTGCTTACATTAACCTATCTTATATTATTATTTAATATTTTAACTTTTATTAATAATTTATCAATATAATAAAAATTTTATTCAATAATATAAAAACCAAAAAATTAATATAACCTTATTAAAAAAATAAAAATCAATCATTAATAAAACATGCGACACAAAATTGAAGGTTATTTAAATAATATCCTATGCGAATACAAACATTACATGAAAAATAACTAAAATATGATACGAAAATAAAAAATAGCATGACTACAACATAAATATACGAACGTGTTGAAATTTATAAAAAAATAAACATAACACAAAATTAAAAGTTATTTGGATAACGCCGATTAGACTTAACAATTTTCGACTCAACACATAAATAACAAAAATACAACACAACACAAAATAATAGAACTAACATCAACAAATGTATAAATGTCTCAAAATTTGTAAAAATTAAAATTAGCTTTATAAGATTAAATAATTATATGAATTTTAAAAAATTGTGTATATGTATTACAATTAATTATCATTGAATGATATTATATCTTTAATTTTATTTTTTGTACTTTATTGATAACAAAAATTAACCCCTATTAACGAAAAATGGTTAAAATATTTATCTTAATATCTTTCTACGTTTCAAGTTATATGTTAAAATAAATTATTTAAATCAATCATTTTTTTCTTTTATTTTTCCAGTCATTATATCACATGCATTGCACGTGATTTTACGTGTTAATTGTTTATATTTATAAAAGAAATTTATACTAAATAATAAAAAAACCATTGAAATAAATATCACATTATATGAAAATACATTAAATAAAAAATCGCTATATATAAAAATAAAAATAGTAATTAAAAGAAAATATCAGAAAAATATATATAACTTAAAACTTTATTGTAAAACATTTAAAAGAAGAAAAAACCACAAAAACCATTTTGAGTAATTTAAGTAAAATTATGATTTAAATTTGTGAAAATTTATTGCCGTATCAATCAAATGCCAAAAAAAAAAAAGAAAAGAAAAAAAAAGTGATTATGCATTCTCAAAAATTATTTTTTTCTTTTTACTTTTGTCGCTTAATGATAAATTATAACTTTAAAGATAAATTAATTTAATGTGAATTTTAACTCTTTTTATTTATTACCAAATAAATTTCATTTATTCAAAGTTTTTCAATATATTTAAATTTATTATTTATAAATGTGATAAACCTTATTGCTCAATAATTTTATTTAATCAAATCTTTTCATATAATTAGAATTTTTATTTTTATATGTGATAAATCTCATTAAAAATTAAAAAAATTCAAAATGGCAAAATTAGTAATAAATAACAATAGGTATTTTAGTCTGTTTAAAAGATTCTTCATATTCGTGCTCCTATATATATTATAGATATTAATTAAAACATCAAAACATGCTAGAAAAATAGCCTACATGAAGTACGAGACTGCATATATTTTATAAAATAAGATGAAACTTATCCCTTTTATTTTCTACGTGCGACAAGCTATTATAATTTTTTAAAATTATCACATATTATATTTATATTTTTTATGTTATAATCCTATTCAAGATATTATATATATTTTGAAACGTCATAAATAAAATGAAAAAAATAAATAACATAATATAATATAAAAAATAATATGAACACGACACAAATAGATGAATAATGTGTCAAATTTTATATAAAATAAATTATTATTATTTTAAATTTTATATAAATATATAAGAAAAATAAAATCCCGATAAACTAAATAAAAAACAAAAAAAAAGAATTGGATGAAACGAGGGATGGAAAATAAGTAGCCGTCAATTTTATGTTAATAACGAAATTGCCTCCTATTGAAAAAACAATTGGGAATTACTTTAATATTATGTTAATGATGCTTTATAATGACAACCAATAAATCCTAAACTTTAACCCAAAAAATAAAATAAATTAATAATTTTTATCAACATAGGTAAATTTCAAATCAAATAATTCTATTACAAGATATAAAATTGTTTAAATCAAGGCCATAAGATTCTCTATTAAAAATAGTTAAACTAAAAGTTAATTCTATATAAAATTATATAATTTTTTTCTTAAAATTCTTAACCACATTTTCACCTTTTCAAAAAAATAATTCCATTGTCACTTTACTAATTATTACTCAAATTTCACATTTAATATGTACATTTTATTGCTGTACTCGTTAAATGTCACGTTGAATAGATTTATTTATCGGTCAAGTTAGATCGTAGCTTAAATTTTTTTTAAATCTTTTATTCAAATCTGATTCAATTCGTTAACTTTTATTATTTAAATATTTAAAAACTATTTATATTAATATTTATATATATTTTTATATTTAAATTTAAATAAAAATTATTTTTTCTTGGATGAATAGTAATTCAAATTGAGATGGATATATCCAAAAAACTAAATCTTATGTCCAAACTTGATTCAATACGAGCTAAGTAAACTCGATTCAAATTTGATTTTCAATTTTAATTTTAATTTAATTATTCCGATAAGGAACATTCAAATTTTGTCCATGATTTAGCTGTTTAAAGTAGAACGAAAAACCAGCAGCTTTTTGGCTTTTGATCAATGGTAGATAAAGAAAATAGGCAGCATCTTATTCGATCGCAACTTTTGCTCAACAAGCACCAAGTTGCTTTACCCTGTTAAAGTCGAGCATATGTTAATACTTTAGGAAAATAAACTGAGCTCTTGCACTTTATTCTATTCTCGGATCACTTGAAAATACCAAAATAGTATGATAAATACACTATGACACTTTAAAATACGATTAATAGATATATTTAATATACTTATTATATTATATTTATCATTTTAATATATTTAATTATTTTATTATATTTACGTGACATAAAAATAAAAAACATGATACGTAGATACAAATTTTGAGATCTGTTGAAAAAATATGTTTTTTTTATTTATCCTAAGATTTGTTTTCACAAATTAATCTTAATTTTTAATTCAAATAGGTGTCGCATTAACGATAAGATACACTCATATCTACAAAAAAGAATAAAAATTTGAATTCATATAAATTCATTTTCGATAAAGGACAACCACGTATGTTAAGCCATTCTAATTGTATAATTCTCAGTTTTTCACTTAAAGCAATTCCAGTTGTGAAATGTGAATTATATTTAAAAAAAAAATCTGCTTTAATCTTACGTGATTGGAATGATTTATAAAATAATTTCACGTCCTCCTCTTTAAACTCCAATCTAGGCGAGAAACAAGCATTGTTTAACCAAAAACAGAGACACTTTATCAACTACATCAGTCGACACCCTTACCAATTTTGTTGTTTGAACCACGACAATTACTTAATATCTTTGTTGGTTGAATTTTTTTTTTCTTTTTAAGTATTTATACTTTACATATATCAAATAAATATAGATATGATAAAGTTCGACCTTTGTATATACATATACATATATAATGGAAAATATTTTTAAAAAATGAAAGTATTTATGTCAAACACATTCGTCATATGGCATATATTCGAAACTCGACTTAGTTTGAGTCCAAGTAAGATAGATTCGAATACCAACACTAGTGGTAAAAGAATCATTGGTTTGGTTGGTTGGTTGGTTGGTTGTTTAGTGATACTAATATTATTATTCCATTCATATTTTATGAACCCAATGGCAATAGTTTCTGTCTGGAGGAAAATCAAACATATCAAAGGCAAACATATTCTTATCAGTTACACCAAATAGGATCCAAGCAACATATGAAAACTGGTCTGAGTGCAAATTGGGCATTTGCTAGCACTTTCAAAAGATTTGCTCCTTTTTGACGCTACCTTTTTAGTCTGTCTTTCTAGCATTATCTTCATATGTGCTATTACTACTATTGCCGGCATAAATAGGCCACACTCTCTTCCGACTCTTCTCCAAAACCCTCTCTTCTTCTCTCGAATTATAAGAAAAGAAGGATTTTTCAAAACTGTCACCTAAAGCAATGATGCCGAAGCATTTTGCATGGTTTATAGTTTTCTTATGTACAACTGCCCTGTCATGCTGGAAGCTTGAATGTTTTACAACATTAAAATCTCGAGATTTCAATCTCTCAGGATATGTTGTTCAAGGACAAGAGATTCATGGTAAGAATTTCAATTGTTTTTTGTTGTTTGTTTAAAATCATTTTCTGAAGTTATTGGTTCCCTGAAAAACCAGTTGCAAATTTCAGTATCGAGATATGCAGGTCTAAACAGGAATGTTAGCTTGGAATCAAAAGGTGACAAAGAGGGATACGAGAAGCATTATGAAGTCTCTGTGTCGAAGAAAGCAAAGAGTGGAAAGGGTGCTTATGGTGGTGCAAATATCGCCCACCGTCCCCGTCAAGGAAAAAATGCAGCCCCCTCACCACTAGTCAGCCGCCCACCTTGGTTTCTAGCAGCTGTTGTGTTGCATGCAATCTTGACTTCTATCCTAGTATTTCCAGATTTACTTCTCAAGCTCTTCTAAGCCATCGATCTATTGATGGCTGTAACAATCAGAAACAGCCCCACAAAAACTAAACAAGAAAGATTGAAATTTGGCCCCGTTTGGAGTCTTATGTCTTTTTGTTCTCATGGTGGATAATTCTTTTCTTTTTTTTTTTTTTTTTTTTAAACTAAAACGGTTTGATGTTTGCCAAGTTTGTGGTCTTCAGTATGTTGATTTTAGTCTTTTAGTAAGGAATGATTATTAGAACTCGGTTCTTATCCTCTGTATTTGTTCTAGCTAGCCAGTTTATACTTTCTACCGATTTGTTTACCATTTAAATAAAGTTCTTTTTTTTTATTTCCCTCTGTTATTTTTTTTAGATCCATAAAGCAAAAACATTCGTCAATCAAGTCGAGCTGGGTTCAAGTTCTTTAGGTATCGTTTCAATATCATAGTTATTTGTTTAAGCTCGACAGATAATTCGTTTTTCAAATTACAACTCTAACCATTAGATTCATGCGTATTATTTTTTAAAATATTATTTTTATTTAATCTTTAATAATTTAATTTTTTTATTAAATTTTAAAATATATATGACATATTTTATAACGTTTACACAATAATATTATATAAATTTATTATTTATATAATATATATTAAATAATATATAAATATAACATATAACATATTTTATAATTAAAAACCTAATTGTATTCTGGTTTGAATGTTAGAGTCAAAAAATTGACCCATTTTTAATCAAATCTTATATTTTGTCCAAACTTATTTTTTGGGTTTATCCCAAAATAGTATCGTACCAGTGAGCATATTATTTTTGTTCTGATACGGGTACATACTAGTACCGGTGTATCTCAGTGTACCATTTCGAGTTTAACGAATTTTGAGTATTTTTAGCCTATATATATGAAAAATATTTTTAGATATTAAATAAGATTAAATAAATTTCAAATATCAAATACTTATCAATTATATATAATATTCTAAAAAAAATTTTATCAAATATGAAAAGATCAATATCAATCAAGTAGTACAACTGAATTTTTTAATAACTGTGAAATTCACAAATAATTATGTCTAAAACTCATTAAATTTATAAGTAATTTTATTTAATATTTATCAAATTTTACAAGTAATAGTGTCTAATTCATTGAATTAATGATCAATATTAATCTAATTTTCTTTTTAGAAACTTATGTTATGTACCGGCCAGTTTAATTACTTTTAGCCTATACAACCAAAACAGGCCGATACTAAAATCAAAACGATACCAAAAATTACTGATATCAATTTAGTTAAAAATCAATAAGTATCGACCAGTAAGATCAGTATTGGTACTGATAACTATTATTTGTCCAAATGCTTTAAATATCAGAACAATTTTCAACCCTGCAGATAAGTTTACTAAAAAGAAGAATTTATAAACAACCACCGAAAAAACAGAGAAGAGGGATTTAAATTTCAGTCATTGTTAATTACCTCTTTAAAGAGGTTGTCTGAGGAGCAATAACCTAACAATGACAGGCTAAAGTGGCATATAATTTCTCGAGTCTTCAACGGTTTCCCTCCAATTATATCCTAGGTGTCTAGCTGAAGGACATATAGTCCTCTAATTTGTAGGATGTACCCTGCAATGTGCATCTTTCCGACTAAATCGTTTAACCCGTTCACCTAACTCTGAATGCAATTAAGAGAACCAGATAGTAATCAACAAAGTTCACAACTAAAGGATCCAACATTTTACTATGCATCAAAATGTTGCTTTTTGACGTAGAAAATGTTAAATTAGTTCTACCCTTTTTCTTTTCTCTTTTGGAGCAAATTAACATTGTCATGATATTTAACATCATTGATATTGAACCGAAATTAGGAAATAGAATTTCTGTTCAAAGTCTTTCTATGCATAAGCAGATGGGTTGTGCTTACTGCGGTCTGAATTTAAGGTACATTTCAAGTGAAATGTTAACATCAACATGTATGAAAAAATTGGAAAAAAAAAAAAAAAAGGAAAAAAAAAGAAAGAAAAAACTTCTGGCAAGTCTGCAACAGACCAGGTTCATACTATATCGTTTCTGTATCAGTGGTTCTTCCTTTAAATGTCATAAAACAGCTTCTCAAAGAGTTTCATGTGTTCGGTTTGCAGGGAGATGGCAACTGATAAGTTCCCATCATTATTTGGACTTGGTAATACGAAAGATAACCCCTCGTAAGGAATCCCACCAGGCCCCATAAATATGGGCCGACCCCAGCCAAAATCTGCATCATGGATTGGTAGCCTAACCCAGCTAGTAATCCCAAGGTTTGGACACCGAAAGGTATGAGCACCGCGAACAAGGGCAGATAAATCTGGCTGAAGTTCGAGGAAATCAAGGGCTGACCTTAGATAATCATTGTCCATCCGAACCAATGCATCATGAATCCGGCTTGCAGCATACCATGTTGGCTTTGACTGTAGATCACCTGCCACTGCAATTGGGGTAGCAGTGAAGATCACATTTCCAAAGTAACCAGGTGGAAGTGGAGGGCGCAATCTAGACCTTCCATCGGTGGCAATGTACAATTTTGTCTCTTGATCATCAGCAAGTCCGCGTGCCTTGCAGACTGATCTCCACACATGACCTGACAACATCTCGTATGAACTATAATTAACATTGTTCCCATCTTCCTTCGACTTGGCTTTGAGTGCATTGAGCTGTTCCCTGGTCAATTTGAAAATGGAGACTGCTGTGCTTTCAGGACCTGTGGACCGGGAAGGAGTCTTCAATGCAGGAGGTGGTTGATATTCAATGTGGTGGAACACAGGTTGCGGGGGGTCCCGAGCACGGAGAAGGGTCCGGTCGATGAATGGTGGAATTGTAAGGTCAAGACCGCGAGCCATATCAGACCATGTATTGATAAAGTGGAGACCAGAATATCCGTCTGCCGCATGATGTTGCATGCCAACACCCAGTGATGCTCCACCACATTTGAAATATGTGACCTGAACAGGATCAAAATGAAAACCATATTTAAATAAACTCTACAATTGTAGTAGGACAGAAGTCATTCTTACCCAAGTAACATGATAAAAGCTGTTTAACAAAATTTCAACCTAAATCCTTCAAGCAATAAAAAAAGAGATTCTATTACTTGATTGTTTAAGTACAAAGCATTGTTAAGTGGTGTGGACATCAATTACATTTATTACGTCTCCAACAAGCAAATTATTAGGTGGCTTGCAAGCATCAAAGAACGTCCCTCATCCAACAATAATGACAAATCATACGGCACATTTTCACTCAACTTATTTAGTTGGGCCACATTTATCAATGATCTGCAGGACACATGTTCACATGTAGAGTAATTCTAGTATTTCCACAGAAACAGTACACTGACATTGCTGATTACTTTGCCCACTGCATGCAATTACCCTTTTCAAAACCTGCTAAGACCTGCCACGACAAAAGAACCCAGTGCTTCGGTTTCTAACCAGTTTCAAGTCAATGACTTGGCAATTGAATTCAATCAGCGATTTTTGCCGCTCAAAAAGGTTGCCTATACAACTTCTGTTTTCAAGTTAAAATCTGCAAAAGATCAGATCGGATCCACAATTTTTATTCTGAATTTTGTTAAGTAGGCTTCACTGTGGTTACTGCATTCCGTTTTCTCCATATTAATGATCATACTTTCCGGACCTCACTTCCTAAAATATGACCAAATGAAATGCTTCTTCTAAGCATGGCAACAGAAGGAAAGAGAGTTTGTAAATATTTATCTAGCTAGAATTTTAAGAACTTGATATTTGACACGGGAATCATTCGACTGCAGCAGCATCTATACAAACAGTCAAAACACCATTGAAGTTCCTATCTCCTACCTGCATGGTACCGTCTATCATAGGGTCTAAGCGGGTAACTCCTACGAACTTTTAGGCACATAATCACCTATGAAGACTATATAACTACTACGACAGAGACTTGGCAACCACTTTGCACTTTGGAACAATCTGTGGCAAAAGTGGTCATTAATTGTTGTATAATCAGTCCACAATGAGAAAGCAGCCTAAACCTCAACATATTCATGCGCACATTTTTTTAGAAAAAAGAAGTCATGTGCACAATTGTGTTCAAGCTATTGCATATTGCAATTAACCTATCCATGCTTCAGAAATTGAGCTTTGACACAACCATGGTAATTTCAGAAATCATTAGGAGTTTGATATAAACTGAGAAATCCTTGAAGTGCAAGGATAAAGCATCTAAATTTTCTGTGATAACGGCAACTGAAGTAAGCCATGATGTAGAGAGATGCCTAGCACTGATTGTTAGCAGAAATGGCAACTGACTCAATTGTCAAAGGTTAGCTCCCAAAGCATTGCATACTACTCTCTGTAACTATAAAGATTCTAACTGCAGCATTGCTGCACTAAACTCAACACACCAAATTATGTTCCATCAATGTAAAAAATGTTGGATGTTTATACAGGGCAGCCAACAATAATATCATTCAACTACTTAAGTAAGTTGTGCTATAAAAAAGGATGGTCCATGTAGACTCTGTATGCAACTAAAATATTAAAATTCATTTATAAAACAACTTCAAGGAAAGGTTAATGTGTAAATTTTATGTTATATAAGTCAAATAACAGGTTGAGAGAGATTCTAGTTTCAAGCCATTCATAAGCTCTCTTGCATCTAAAATGGAGCCATGTGGCTAAACTAGAAAAGACATCATATGATTTTAGTGTAGGTAACATGGTGTTGTCAACATCACAAACCAAACTTGATCAAAAATTGTAAACGTTGAAATCATAAAAGCCGAAACAAAATGCATAAATACGGTAGGATGGCTGGTTTTCACCAACTACAACACTAATTTTTTTTTTTTCTTTTGCTTCTCTTGACATGACCTTCATTCAACATTATTTTTAGCCTATCAACTCACCAATCAGTGTCTATCTTGCCTTGTCGAAAAAAACAATCTTGCTGAATTGGTAAACTCCAAAATAGCATCTTATAAAAAAGAATTCTAGGGGCATACATAGATGCTCAGAAAAATCAAAAGAACCTTTTATTTTTCCATTTTTTTATTTAGTTATTAAATGATGCATATAGGTACTGGTTAAGAATTACTCAATTATTATTTGAAGAAGTTTTTGTATTTAACGCGTTACTTCACTGAATTTAAAAAAAAATCAGTAACTGCATTTTTTTTTCCTTAAATAAGCACTACTTGACATTTCCCTTGGATACTATCCAAAACAAAGAAAGTGTAAATTCTAATTAGCTTTAGGCATAGATTCCATTAGCTGATGCCTTTGGTATTTGCCTTTTGCACTCAAAGATGGAAAAAGTAAAAGCAATTAATGACAACGGTATCAAGTGTAATCAACCAAACCAAAATAATACCATAGTGATAACACTATTTAAAAATCCATTTATGAACAAATCCTCAAATTTATAACTTTTTCTGGATAAATAAATTTATGTCTTTAATAGATAGTTTATAACATATTGTTCTGCCCTGTTTTGGTATTTTCATTTTAATAGTTTATAACATATTGTTCTGCCCTGTTTTGGTATTTTCATTTTAATATACTTTCAGCTAGAAAACATTAAATATTTTTAAATATGCTTATATTACTCCAAACCTATTAACACTTGCTAGGAACTAGGAAAGCTCTAGAGCTATATTAGCCCAAATGATATGGCTTACGTACTTTTGATTAACCT